>RPOG01000009.1:1936058-2303558 GCA_008086565.1 Thalassoma bifasciatum
GGGGGGCACGACTCTCAGCTGACACATTACCTTAAAACAATAGCTTAATGAAGAGACAAAAGGAGCTAGTTTATGTATTCCAGCTCTTTCAATGTTAAAATTTTAATTTCCTATCTTAAATGTGTTGTCCTGGGAGCATTTGCCTCAAAAGTTCTCCTGCAGGTCCTGACCTTTAAGCCCCTTACATACACTTTCATAGCAAGTGTGCTATAGCTGAGAGTGCTCTGACATGCAATTTAAACCACTGCCTTCAGAGAGAATGTTAGTGTTTCCTTTCCACATAAATGCTTTTGTTTTTAGACCTTTACTCCCCTCAAATGCATACTCACTGCAGTTTTCTGGTTCACACTGCACTTAAGACTGGTTGTTGTCAAGCTGTGCATTTAGAGGATGACCATACATTAGCCTGAACTCACCTGGCAACTAAAGTCAAAATATCGCCCACACCTGGGACTATGTTTGGTAGCAAATCTTATTGTATTTGTACTTTATAAAATAATCTGTGTGGTATCCCAGGCAATATAGTTATATCAGTTTGGGGAGCCATTTGCTGCATATGATCATTATTGTGCCTCTCACCTCTGTCCATCCATGGACGGGGTACAGGTGTACTCTGGTGGGTAGTACGGTGGTGGGGGAATGGGAGGAATAAATTCGTCAAAGTCCAGTGTTTGGTGGAGGATGGTTCCATGGGGGGTCATACAGTCTGCATTTAGGGCTCGAGCTCGGTGCGGCATAAACTGAAACAAAGCATAAAACAACCAACATCAGGACTGTACTGATGCAAAGTACTAATATAGTTATGCATCATTTCATAGCATTCGTAATCTAGGGAGACTTGATCAAGACCATGTGTCTTTTTATCAGCACTTTAGAAGCACTCTGCTATTTTCTGAAGCTAACATTTTTATTATTATTGTGTTCTTACATCTGTTACACTGAAACTGAAAACTCTCTGGAACAGATTAACATTAGGATTTTTCAGCCTTTATTTGTATTACTGTATATTACTTATCCATTATAGATCACAAATATCTCTTTTTTCACTGTGTTTTCATTTCACTGTTTTGATGCACATCACTGGTCATCAGAGTATAATTTTATCATTGATATATCAACCCTTAAAAATGCTTACAAGTTTCCATTAAGATATGTGATGTTTAATGATGTGATGAGTCCACAACTTTAATAGTCTTGAATGAGGCCGACAAAGTAGGTATCACCATAAATTAGGCCACAATATCATCTTGAAAAACCATATTTGGAATCATCTTAAAAACATTGTAGAAAAGACAGATTCTAAAAGTAACTCCTCAGATGCCCTGTGAACAAGGATCATTGTTTAAATAACTTGATAATTATCACACTTTGTTGAATTGAAATAAAATACCAACTTTTAAAAATCAGAATGTCAGAAAGCTGATGCATATCTACAGCAGATGTTATTCAATATTCAATTCTGCAAAACTACCTTTAACTTTGAATGATTATTTATTTTCAGTGTGCAGCTGATGGTTAAAAGTATCTGAGTGTTGGTCCATCTACATCAGAGCAAAACATCTTTTACTAAAGCTTTTCAGGGGCAAAATATTGTCACCAGCTGGTTGCTAACTTTGTCATGTAAACAAAAAGCTATCAGGATGGTCGATATACAAGAGCTGAGTGATGATTCTCTGTGGGTTCATATGAATGTGTGAGCATTTTTTACAAATCTAGCAGCTTTTACTGAAGAAAAAACCCAAGCCTCATTATTTTTTTCACTGTTGTGACCGCATGTGATTATTTCAAAGAGGGTGGAATGAATGACTCTACTCCATAGAATTACAGATATCACAAAAGATTTAAGGAAATAAGTCTTTTGGTCTATCCTGAATTAAATGTGGATCTTATGGGGCTTCAGTCTCACATGGAGATGAAGCTACTGCAAGTTTTAGTTCAACTTAATTTATTTTAGTAGCTTCTTTGTAGAGGAGATAACTATTGATTTCTTGCCACTTCAACCTTTTATCAAACTAAGCATCACATCCAGCTAAGAGCACAGTTTTTAACATCCAGACACATTAAAGCATCAGTAAAATTAATAGCATACTCCATAAAATGAGTAAAAGGCTCTTGCATTAGTTATTACTGAAAAGCTGTTTGATATTTGCTATCACGTTTGCAGTGCTGCTCTACATTTCCTGTTGTTGATGTGTTTATGAAGGCATGAAATAACCACTGCTGGTGTGAAATACAAAAGGAGCTTGGCCAGGCTAATTTCCCTCATGACTGAAAGCATTTAGCTGTTGGTAATAAGTTCATTGTTCCACATTAAAAGACAAAAGAGGGTCATACTGAACACTGGGTACACATGAGGAAATATTCCAATGAGATGTTCGGCCTTTGCTTCAAAATGCAGCATAACTTTGAGCTGCAGCAGGGCAGTAAAAAGGTTGTATGGCTGTTGACCTTCACGGTGTGAGTTTGTATTATATTGAATTTACCAAAAAGGATGATTCAACAGAAAATCAGACATTTTTCTTTGCAGTCTTAAAATGGAGAAAGGCTGGCACAGCATCCCTGAGCTGCATGTGTTTACTCAAGCTGATGATAAGGATCCTCAGACTCAGAATTTCTTTCTTTCTTTGACTGCTGGGTGGTCAGTGAAAACAAAATAAAGGCAGCTATTGTAGCCATCTGCACAAACTCACCATCTGCAGCACATCAGTGGAGACCATCTGCATACAGCACATGGCTGTGGCCAGAGCACACACAATGGTGGAGATGACGTTGAGGGCACATACGCTGAACAGTAGCTCCTAAAGGAGAGGAGGGGTGAAGAGACAGTTAGGGGAACGAAAGGAGAAAAGGAGTGTGAAAGAGAAGATAGTTTAGGAGAGGAGAGGGGAATCTAAGTAAATAATATAACAACACTTAAGATGAGAAACGTGAGAACAAAGAGGGGTAAATGTGGAGTAAATTGCAGGTGACACACTGCACTGACGTCACCTGCAAAGTAGCAGGTGTAACAGAGTCTGGAAAGGTGAGATTGAAGGAAGAGAGCATTCACACAAATAAGAATGACAACCAAACAGAGCTGACAAGATTCTAACCAACCCTAATATGCTAGAAATACGATTGGGAAAAGGTTAAGGCCTGATAAAAAGAAATGATTTCTGTTCACATACAAGCCTGGTAAATTAATTCAATAAAGAGGAAAACAACCTCTTAAACATCCAAGGTTAAATATATTCACATTGAGACTCTGGCAGCAAAATCTTTATTGAATCTGTCAGCAAAAATAAAAATGCATGGGGGTGAAATACTAGCTTGGCAGCCTGAATCAGAGTGGACTTATGACTGCAGTCATATTATGCAGCTTGTTCAAATCTTCTGAAAGGTACAGAATAATCACAGATAAGTGGCTCTATTTTTAACCCATATTACATTTTCTGTCAAAATGTTTGAATCTATAATAACATCAACATGTGAATTCATTTCCAGAGGCAGGATAAATGAGCAGTAATGCCACTTGCATGGAAAATTAAGCTGTAAAGTACACAAAGGAGTTAGAAAGGAGAGAAGATTATTGAAGTGTGTGTTAATTAGTTAAAGCTGGAAATCTAAACAATGCTGTAAAACAAGTCTGAGGGATCTAAGGCTCAATGACGTGCAAATAAATCACAAGGGTTATAGGGGCAGGAAATGAGGTTGAATGTGTGGAAAGGCTATGACTTTGGATATTATAAATGAAATATTTCCTGTAAAACAGACACCCTTGACTTCAAACAAAGGTCCAGCCCTGGATTTAAAACCTCTCTCCTGTTTTGTACACACAGCTAGATGAATGAAGATCCCCCAGCAACACAAAGTGATTTCCAGCCTGCTGCACTGATTATTCACCAGATTCAGGAGGAAAATAATTACCTCTGACATTACAATCCCAGCCCATATCAGGCTGCTGATAATCCGCAAAGAGGACAGTTGTCTCCCCGCTGAGACCTCACAGGGAGCAGTTTATTGTCAGGGTGCAGGTACCTTGACTTTTTAAAGAGTTTCAGGCTAGCAAGCAACAACTTCCTGCCAACCACATCCTATTACTCACTTCCTATCCTTTTGAAGTTTGTGATATTAAATGGCTCAAACTGGCATCTGGGATGTTTAGAGCTGCCAGCCCTGCAACTGTTTTTCAAACATGTTTGATATCCACTAACTAGATGCCAAAGATCAAGTCTGTGTGAGCTGGAAGCCTTGAAGTTAAAGTCGCGCAGTGCCAACTATAAAATCCGTCTAATACATGTTTGCCTTGGAAGCTAACTATTTTGGAGCAGGTTTTGCGTGGGAGGAGAAGTATTGGGGACTTGCGAACTGAGCGTAGCCAGTCTGCCTGACATTTTAAAAGTGGAAAATACCAAATGGACATTTTTAATCACAGCTGGTGAAAGGAGATTCAGCTGATTTGGTCTGGTGCCATCTGATGACATTGTAAGATATTTTTGGATTTAGTAAAACTTTCCCAGTTATATGTAAAACAGTGGCAATTTTTTAATTCTCAAGTTAAGACACCTTGTGTGTTAACATTTGCTGTAATATTATTTCTATTGGGTTTTTATCCTTTGAGAATGTCAGTGATTTTTACATAAATTCCACCTTACATATTTTGGATCACATAGAGGCCTTCTAATAATGTATTTCCAGACTAAACGGCAGTAGTCTTTTGGATGGTCCCTTCAGCTTTGTCTGCATCTAATGAAGTGCATAGAAACAATGAGTAATAATGTAGCATAATTGTCATGAAAACTCATTAAAAAAATTGGAAGTCTCTACAAGTCAGTTTTTGGACCATCTTTGAATTCAGGTCAGGTGAAGTCCAAAACACAATGTTGCACATTTTTTGCAAGTCATGATAGAATCTGCTAAGGAGAACAAAGCCAAACTCTGAGAAGTTATAACTGCAAACACAGGAGAAATACAACACAACAAAACAAAGAACAAATATTAAACTTTGAAAAGTGCAGTATCTCAG
This sequence comes from Thalassoma bifasciatum, assembly GCA_008086565.1. Taxonomy (NCBI): domain Eukaryota; kingdom Metazoa; phylum Chordata; class Actinopteri; order Labriformes; family Labridae; genus Thalassoma; species Thalassoma bifasciatum. Next base: position 1,941,064 of record RPOG01000009.1, read on the forward strand.
ATAAATATGCATAAAATCATGAGAACGATAGTGTGGTAACAGTTGTCTCTCCACTGACTGCTTTAAAGACAACTATTACCATTTCAACTCTCCTGCTGCCTCATCAGACTAAACCTTATGGTGGCAGATTGTGTAGCACGCTGGGCCTTACAGGGGGCTTAATTGGTTTCTTGCATCACTGATAATCAAGTGTTGCCTCTTGAACCGTGAAGTACTTTAACAGAATTAGAAATAAACACCCACCTTCACTTTCTAAACTACAGCTCAGACTAGTAGCAAAGAACTTTTTTCCCTAACATGAACCTCGTGCCAATAGTTTCTGTGAAGGTCAGAGCACTGAGCTCCACTTTCTGTACATTATATAACAGAAAACCCAGCGCTCTCCTCTATAGGAAGCTCTACAGCAGCTTCAGACAAGACCCCCAGGGATTTTCTAACCCCTAATGACAGCAGATAGCAAAAGTTGAAGCTCTGTCATCCCACTTTAGACTTGAGTGTACTGCTTAATCAGTCTTACAGAGCTCTGACATCCCATCTGACCTCACAGGGAAGCTAGGATGGTGATCCTAAAATAACATCCAGTTGAAGACAGCCTTTCAGACAACTACTAACCTGACCCCAACGCCCCAAAGAAAAAAATGATTATTTGCATTGTGCAAATGCTTTAAACCATCAACCAAATAAACCTTAGAAAGTCTGTTATCTGCTTCCGTTCAAAGGACCTTACACAAAGACTTACAAAAGATGAGTGAACGACAAATTTTCATCTCTCCCTGCAAATCTGACCTCTTGAAAAAATGCTTTAATGTGCGCAAATGATGTCAGTGTTGTTTGAAATAGTTATGTAAATTCTGACGGTGAATTCTTAATAAGAACGCTTTTGAAATTGTATAAACAAAACAGATCAGCAACATGTTTTCTGATTCAACAAACGTTGAGCAAACAGACACTCTAAAAGCTGCATGCCCTGTCAACTTAAAGCACTGCAGAGGTTTGATCAGTGCATCCCTGCAGAGAGTGTGAGGAGCTGAACTTTCCCTTCTGTTTTCACATAAAGAAATGCATTTCTTGTGAGTTGGCTGACTGAATTATGTTCACTGTCGATCATTTTACCTTTCCTGCTGCGAAGCTCTAACAAAGACACTCTTTCTCAAGACTGAGCTGACATTACTGTGCAGCAGGACACAGAAAACATCCTCTGAACAACTGCTTCTTGATGATCGTTAAGTGGATTTGCAGCACTAAATGTGGTGCTCTAAACCATTCTTAAAAGGAAAATTGTAAACAGTCTACGGTTGTGAATCATGAGCCGTAAGCATCTAGTTTAGAAAGTAATGATTTCATCTAATGCCTTCATCAAAATCATTTGGCATATCTTAGTTTCTTTCTGTTACGGGAATACATCTGTTGTACAGATATGGGACACTGCATTTCAGTAACATCCCATGTGGCCAAATAATGACATAATAAATTGTAAGACCTCTACAGAGACATGAAAACGTAAACTCAACAGACATTTAACCTCATCACGATACCTTGCTCTGAACCAATCAGGTTAGTAAGTTAAACAACAAGGTTACACAGTCATCCTGTTATATTCTGTAAATATCACAATGCTCCCTCCTACTGATAATTTACTGCCTCAGGCAGTGCATGGAAGGAAAGCAAGATGGAAATTTAATGTGTCTGCTCAAAGAGTGTGGATGGGGGTGCATTAAAAGCAACGCAGTTTGTGAAGCTGATTGATTATTTTAAACAACTTTTGAAAAACTACAGCTGAAATATGAGTGACTGAGGGAGTATGTCTACCTGCTGTGACTATCCATTTCTTCACGTGTTCAGTCATTAAGTGATGGTGGGACTATGTGGCAGCTGCATCAGGAGTTCATTAGGACCAGTGACAGCCTCTGAAATGGCCGAAGACTCTGGGGATCGGACATGACAGCTTCCTCCAACACATAACTCAACATGTCCCTTTGCTTTGGCACTTACCAAAGGTTTACGGCACCAATTCCCATTTCTCTTTTAATGAGCCATGATCAAAATGACAAATGTGACTGATCTTTCCTCTTTTCATCAGCATGCTCCATCCTATGAAGTCTTTTATTTGGTTATCAATGTTTTATAATCAATCAGGGGCATTAAATGAATGGATATGATTGTCGTTATCCAATAAAGGCACAGTACAAGTACAGTTTATCATTCTTGCTGACACTCAAGTCCAGATAATCTACAGGGATCACACACTGCAAACTAGAGCTGGCCCTGAGCAGATCCTCACTGCATACTAAGAGGTCTGTCTCTTGGGGAAGACAAATGTCGTTGCCATTCAGCACTTCCTGCTCAATTAATCTCAGACTGAACACTTGGATTTTGTTTGGTTTTGTGTCAGACTGTTTTCATATGGGATAATTGGTATTGGGAGAGGTAAGGTATTAGGTATTGCAAGTGGGAAAATTGTCTCAAAATACTACATCCCCAATTCCAATGAGGTTGGGATGTTGTGTAAAATGTGCAAAAAACCAAAAACAAAATACAGAATACAATGATTTGTAAATCCTCCTCAACCTATATTCGATTGAACACAATCCAAAGGCCAGATATTTAATGTTCAAACTGAAAAACGTTATTATTTTTGTGCAAATATTTGCTCGTCTTTAAATGGATGCCTGCAACATGTTTCAAAAAAGCTGAGGGTCGTTCTTATATGAAAATGAAAATGTAAGTAATTTTTTCAATGCTTATGTTTTGTGAGGAAAAATCTTCAAATATTTTGTTATTATTATTATTATTTTCCCTCAAGTACAGGATGTGATGGAAAAACCTTGAGAACTGTAATACTTCTCCTGTATTCAGTTCAGTCCTTAATGTTCAATCTTCAATAAATAAGTGCCCTGAGAACACATTATACAGCTTCCAAATTTATGGGGTCAGAGGTGGGCTGTGAAAAAATTTTGAAACTTAGAAGTGAGTCCTGAGTTTGAAAAGGTTGTGAACCCTGATTTAGATCATGGAGATAAAGTTTTAAGAAGTATTTGGCTGGTTAAACTGGTAGATAACCACTCTGTCCAAGCAATTCACCACCAGCACAGGCATGTCAGTGTTAACCTGCAAAACAACCCAAAGACTGAAGGTACAAGCGCACTTTAGTTTCATATTTCACATTTTGAATTGTTCATGTTTTCACACCACTTCCACCCACAAACATGATTTACCTGCAGACTCTGTGAATCACTTTTAAGCTATGTTAAATGAGTTAAATGAGTCAATCTGTTAATTTTTCCCAAGCAAAAATAGAACACATGAAACATTGCTGCATGAATCATCAGCATTTTTTGGCAGGTGGAAATAAAATTGTGTATGTGATGAAATGTTCTTGCTATTTAAAAAGAAGGAGGGTAAATTTCTACTGTTTGGTTTAATTTGTTAAGAAAACAGAAAGAGAAAAAACCCCACCAGTCAGCTCATATGGAACAACATTTCATAACCATCACTTCCAATACATAGTCTCGTCTACTTCAAACTTCTGAGGTGAGGAACCTTTTCAGCAATAACATAAACATGGTGCAACTTGAATAGATTTGTTTTCATGTGTTAAAAGATCAAAGCAGGCATCAGCAGCAGCAGCTTACAGACACATGCTTGCTCCCACCCACCTTGAGACGGAGGCGTATTGTGTTGCAGTCCCTCAGTGGGTTCAGTTTTAGTGTCTCCCCCAGGTTGTTGCAGCTCGAGCTCTGCTGCTGGAGCTCGCAGCACACACATACTCCATCGCTGTCAAACTTCAGCTGTGGGGGGGAAGGGGGGAACATACATCCACACTCATGCATGCACGCCACGTGCACAGAAACACACACACACACAAGCACACAAACATACACACAGAGACACATTCACAGATCAGACCTGAGCTCAGTGTTTGTAAGAATCATCCTTACACCCAGTTTTAGTTGTAAATTAGTGGTAAAGATAAAGAAAATAGACACTTAATGTACTGGCTGAGTTATGATAGTGTTGATGAAAAAGGCTTCAGAAAATGCAGTTCGACAAAAGCAGAGCAGCTGAGAAATAGGAGGAGCTCCAGGGAGGGCTGGAGGTAGAGCATACCTCTGCTAAGTGTCCCAGATTGGGAGAAAGCAGGACATGAACCCAACAAGTATGGGTTAATTACATTGGGGAGAGGAGATGAAGAACGTTAACGCTTCAGTCACGAATAAGGAGAGATCTCTGGGGAGACGTAGGAAAGCTGTGAAGTTGATGTACTCTGCCGGTCCTACATTTGAAAACAGAAAAGCTGCTTCTTATGTCGAGGTTCTGGGGTTAGTGGGTTGAACGCTGGATGAATCACGAGGGGATTCTTCTGCCGTGACTGTGATAGGTACCTCTGGCAATAAAAGATTCAGCTCAAAAAGTTCGGCTTGTCATAATGAAAATGTGAGGTTAGCATTCACATACTAACTCTGATCAGCAGCTCCAAGTGCAACAAGCTTTACACACTTATCTTGAAAGGAGCAGGATGCTCTTCAACGCCACTTTAAAAAGTGGTCGCAGGGAAGTGAAGTGAAAAAGCATTTATAATTTGGGAACCACTTGAAACCACTTTTACACTGGTAAGTTCCACTCATCCTATGAAAACAGCCATATTTAGATGTTCACAGCTCAGTGGGAACTTTATCATGTTTCAGAAACAGCAGCAGAAGTGGACAGGTTCTGCTAACTTTGGCTTAAAAAGGTTGTTAGAGAGGGCCTGCATCCAGATTAACAACTAAAAGACCAACAAATACATGCAATTAAACAAATCTTAAAAGCCTGTGTCTGCTCTCTGCTTCTTTCTCAAATAAGTAAAAAACCTTATTTTAGAAATGACCATCGCCAGGTGCCTTACTCTGTTTATACAGCGCGTAAGTATATGAGTACAGCAAGGGGCAGCTGAGAAAGTAAAACAGGAAATATAACACAGTTATTGACAGAAACTTTCAGGTACCATGGTAACCATGCTGATAACCAGAACCCGCTGCCAACCAGTAACAGCAGCATAAAAGTGCAAAGGAGTGGGTCACCAAGCTAACAGATTGTCATTGGTCTCATTTATGCCTGTTTATGTGGAAGCAGAGTTATGAGTCAGAATATGTCAACTTCTGCTGCTTTGATTTTGTTTTTTGTTGTGTGTGTTTTTTTTGCCTTAGTTTTTGGCAAAGATTGGCGTGCTAATGACGAAGCATTAGTCACTAATTACTTCAGCACAGTTCACGTACTGTTTGATGTTGTCTACAGCCTGAGGACTGTTGTGCTGCCTGCCAGCAAGCCACATACCCACATCCATGAATTTATATTTTACCAACAGGTCTTTTATAATTTGACTTCATTTCTGCTTCACTTCTCATCCAAACAAGAACAATAAAACAGAGCCTGACACACCTGTGTGACTTCACATCTTTCAGCTGTATGATCTACATCTTTGACAAAATCAACCCTCTGAGCCTGTTTTCACTTAAAAATCATTGAAATAGTTTGGTTCATAACACAAGCTATCTAAAATCAGCTTTGCAAGAGCCACTAACCAGCATGGCCCTCATCATACACATGTATACTTTAAATTGGATTTTTTAGCATACAGGGAAAAAAAGTTGTGAACCAGGGACAGATAACCATATTGACCCAGCCACAGTTATGTTAAATAATAACTAGATGTCCAAATGCTTGTCCTACATTTGTTTGACTTTGTATTGCCTGGGCATTTTTGTCATGTTTAATCCTTGCATTGGTACACACTTGCACAATGGAAAGTTCAAAAAACTGACATCAGTCTGTGCTATTATTTCAATTAGCTCCCCAGAATATATCACAGGTAAGTTAAAGACATAGCCACCATGACATTAACCATCATTTATGAAATACTTGTTGTAAGCTGAAATTTCCTTATTTTTGCATTCACCGTGTTGTTTGTTTGAGGACAGAGGTAACTTTGTTAGAGAAACAGAGAGTAAACACATTGTTATGCCTGTCTCGTCATAATTTCAGTGGTACCATCACCAACAAAATTAACATCAGGCGCTGTTAATCAGGACCTGAATTAGATACTGACACATGAAATTCATCGGAAATGTTGTCAGGTCATAAAACAAGCACGAAGCGTTAATTAGAAACCTGCAGTGTTGCCCTCTGCCATTAGAGAGAATCCTGAATGTAAAAATGTCGACACTGGCTTCACTTCATGACTACATTCTTGCCATATATGGACATTTTACAGAAGTAGGCCAAATTGCAGTCACACCCTGATAATCATGTTTTGATAAACAATTCAGTGTTCAGACTTAAAATACACACAAATTTAATGTCATGATCTATTTTATCCAGAGACATTAGTTGAGATTCGATTAGACTTCATGTATAAAAATCCTCTTTCAGATGCCGTTTTACATTACGGGCTGGCTGTCCTAACCTCCAACACCGAAATTTCAATTCATAAAAAACATTTAAATGATTTTCGGCTCCCACACAACAGGCAAACAGACCATGGTCCCTATAGACAGGTATGTTGATCATTGTACCCATTAAAGAGTTAACATGGCTACTACTATGCAAACTATAAAAGACATAACGGTTTAATGTACTCAATATTTGACCTCATTCCAATAAAAGGTTTACATGGAAGATGAAAACATCATTATTTCTTTAATGATGAATTAATATGTTTTGTTCGTTCGTTACAAAACATGTAAAAAGTTAAAATATAGCAAAAAGAGTTCAGTGACTACCCTCAAACAAAGTACTTCTGTAACTATAGCAACAGTATGGTCACCACCAAAACAGTGCTGTCACTTCTGGAACAACAGCTGTTTGACCAGCTATAAAATGTGTTAAATCACCAAACAAAATTTCATGATTACAATTTATTAGGTGTAAGAGTTGAGTACTTAAAACACTGATGACGATACGACAATACGATTAATTTTATACGTTCTGCGAAAAACCATACTTATTAATTTTTAAAAATAATCTGTACTGTGGGAAACAGAAGAAAATGTGAAAAATTTTATGTAAATGTTTTTATTCTCATGTGATTTTGTGTTTTGGTGGGGACAAATTTTTGAAGAGGAAAGACATTTAGGGACACTCAGACAATATAACGTGAAAGTTGACTGTCATTTTATTATATATGTGCCCCTAAGACCTGGTGTAATATGAATATGGCAAAAGTTTGTCCCAAATAAGATATAAATTTCACAAAAATTCCAACCCTGAATTTGGCCTACTTCTGGCCCATACATGGAGTCTGTGGTTATTTACTGAAGAAAAGTGGTGTGACTTCTGTCATATAGTTGCATCAGTCAGGTTAAACTTTTGATTCAGTCATTCCTCAGATTTTTTTTTTTTTTAACCATTTGAGCGAGACCAAAGAAATATGTTCAAGCTTCAAAACAGCTTTTCCATGCAGACATCTTTTCTGTCAGCGCTTTGGGAGTATGTAAGTGTATCATGCATGGGCTGAGGTCCAGTTGGTCTCACCAGCTGACAGTCCTCCAGAGAGTTGACCAGCTGAGCATTCTGGCAGGAGAGGATGGAGCCTGCCAGGTTTAACATCACACACACAGCTGAGAGCAGCATGAAGAACGTGATCTGTGACAGAGTGAGAGAGAGAGAGAGAGAGAGAGAGAGAGAGAGAGAGAGAGAGAGAGAGAGGGAGGGAGGGAGGGAGGGAGAAATTGACGACATGATGTCAAAATGTTGCAACTCTGTTTCACTTCTTACATCTTACATACATTTGTGAAAGCAGTTGTTATACCGGAGGCATACCGTGCTCCACAAATAAATCTTTGCTTATACAGATATGAAATTTGAACTGGTGTCAAGAGAAGTCAATAATGTGTTTCTCTCCAGAGTCTGGAGGCAAAAGAAATCATAATTACAGAAAAGATTTTCATCCATCGACAGGAAATGACTTATTGACCGAAGAAAGTTACTGACCTGTAGGGAAAAATTACAATCTTCCTCAACATCTGAACAACAATAATACAGCAACAAAAATCACACCATACCATGATAGCTTTCAGTCACCACATATAACAGCTACATGATAAAAATTCAGAAACAAAAGCCTCAACATGGATAACATTTCTGAAACTCTGTATTGATAGAGACAGTATTGTTGGTCTCACGTCCCCTTTATCCTTACAAACACCTCTGACCTCCTGTTTCCCAGGTCAAAGGCTCTTTTTAGATCCAAGCCAGTGGACATAAATTCTGTTTGTTGAAATAAATCCTTCAATTTTTCTTTAAATGGCAGTTTAAGTGTACAGAAAGAGTTGGGAAATGGACAGAAAAAGCCTCCCATGTCCACAAAATTACAGAACGGGCAAACTGGCATTTTCTGAGCTGACCCCATAGACTCAAGATTGATCCATTCATCACAGATCCTTCAAAGTTTGCATTTACAGAGAGCAACCCTGGAAGAGTGTTGGTGGAGGATGTAAAGGGCACTGGCAGGAGAAGTTTGACGCATATAAAGGTTGTCAATAACACACTTACACAGATGGAGAGGAGGAGAGAGGCACAGGGGGGAGGGGGCAGGGAGAAACTGGAGGTGGCATGTAATAAACAGATGGAGTGATAAGTTTAAGTGCTTTCCACCATGGTAGAAAATTGAAAGATTGGGAAAGCTGATGGGCAAGCTTGAGGAGGAATGTTTTAATGACAAAAGTCAAATCAGAGAGACTAAAGAAAAGCTGCAGCTACAAAGTGGAAAAGGGGGCAGAGACAGTCATTTGACGGAGAGGGAGAGGAGACAGAGTGAGACAGAGCGAGACATGAACGAGACGCTGTAGTCCCATGGTGCATTGTGCTGATGATGTGTAGATCTGATTAATCAGCATATCATTTGAATGTGATATCAGCTGTCTGCGGGTCCTGTAGATCAGCCGCGTGAGAGAGTGAAATAACCTCAGAGTCCTCAGCTGAGGAGTGAGTTATAAAAAGGTAACAGCAAAAACAGCAGGTCACATGACAAACAAGCATGACAGGGCACATTTGTTCTCAACATTATAAAACAAATGTTTCTATTTCAAACATACAATGTGCCAACCCTTTGGTTGAGAAATCTGAGCTGACAAGATTTCAAACATGTTGTGTTGTGATGTTTCTGGACATTTGATGTCTCAGCTGAAGAAAACTGATGCAATGAAAACATCCATCACAAAATATCCAGCCCCATCATGTCGAGTTCCCTGTGCCCTGTTATCGATCCTTTGCGGAGCGAAATATTCCCAAAAATGTTGGTTAAAAGATGCTAAATTAGCATCTTTTCATCACCTTAACCCTTTCCAGGTGATTAAATGTCCTGTGAGCAACTCTTAACAACTCTCAATTTGTGTTTCTGTTGCTCCCCGTCAATAAAATGGCGCTAACCCTTGCTGACACTGTCCTGCACAATTACATACTGTTATTTGGTGCAAAATCTAAATTCATATTGATCTGTTATATATCTTGAGATGAAACTTTCTCAAGATTGCATAAAAAGTTCTCACAGTCATGTGCTTAAAGGCATTTAAACAAAAGTAAGTGTTGGAGTGTGTAATATTCATACTTCTGATGCCAGTATTTTCACTTTTACTGCAAATGAATATCTGCCCCAAATATTGGTTATTGGCCTCCTTGACTATAAATATCGGCCTTGAAAAAATGGTATCAGTTTATCTCTAATCTCTAGCCACACTCTCTCTCTGTTTACCGGCATTAAAAATAACTATGAAATTACTATCGAAAACATTAGCATTTGTAGGTCATAAGGCGGTATCGTTTATAATTTTATTTGTTTCAATGAACCCACATGGTTTTCAGTGCAAATTTAAAGGGGTATTTCTTTTCCAAACATTAAGTATCAAACAAACAACATATTACCAACATAGCTGTGCTACTTGTGTTATTTTCTGCTACAGAGATTGAATTTGCATAAGAAAGCAGGCTCAAAGGGACCTACAGGGACTATGGTAAATCATCAAGACAAAGTGGTGATTTCACTTTATTGATTAAATGCTGTATGTAACAGATGTTACTGATTTTCTGTCGACTGTAATAATGGTTGGAGGCATCAGTGTGTGTGCAGGTTTCTCAACAGGACTTAAAGGAAACTACAGAATAAGCTGGTTTATTTCACACTTAATCGTGTTTGTTTTTAATCACACTGGTAGGTGCTCAGATTCATGGAAACCCTGGTGTGACATATCGCCAATACAAGTTTTTTTGGCAGTTAAACGCACTTGGATGTTTTAACAAGGCAAGCTTGGAGTATTTACTTTCAATGGTAAAATTGTGAGCTCCGAAGGTCGGTTTGGTATTGTGAAAGAAAACATTCCCAACCCTTCCCCTGTCATCCATAGAACATCCAGAACGACTCATATCATATTGATGACTGTGATAAAGAAGAAGTTAATGTGTTGGAGTGCTGTGCTGCAGAAAAGAACAACAAACAGAAAGCCTTTTCATTAATTCAGTGGGGAGTGCAGGAGCATTTAACAGGAACGATGCCCTGACAGTAACTATCACAGTGATTATATTGTAAAGCGCAAACCAGTGACAGTAAAAGCTCCCTCCCTGACACTCAGGCTATAAGTTTTACTTTAATGAAACCTCTCTGGGTTCTGCTTGATGTGGGATGAGCCAGTCGTAAACAATGCTGTGCCTCAGACAATGACTCTTTTTATCAAAGCTCAAGAGAGTGCTGGAGTACGCGCCTGCAATATCATGCTGCTTTAAAAGGGTATTTAGATTTTTCTAGTGTGCATTTGCATATATCTCCCACACATGCCTTATCGTAAATCTGCAGCTATTATTAAAAGCACACAAGCATGAAACAACAAAGCTGGAGCCACCACTACTGACTAGGTCGTGTTTTTATGAAACAATAATAGAACCACCCCCCCACAGAAAAACACCCCTCCTCTATCCGAGCAGTCATCTCCAGCCCTGTAAGCGTCACCTTTGCATCATACTTTATCTCCGCTGAGCCGATTGTCATGCCTGGCCCTGCACCAAAGTCATCTCATTACCATGTATGATCACATAGCACCATTTAGCAGCCAGTCATTAATTACTGCTGAGCTGCCCTCTGCATGTCAAAGAGGAAAAACACAGACACACACAGAAAAGCCACGCACACGCCACCCGCTCGCTCGCTTGAACAGGAGAGGCAGATTTACACTGCGTGTCATCACCACATCATTTAGCACTCGCTGCTGAGGACAACACAGCACAATACAATCAGCATTCATCTCCATGACACACACTCATAGATTACAATGAGATCTGGGGTTCAGGTGTATCACTGTAATTCTCCATAACTGTCACTGAGGGGATGATCATTTGGCTTTAGCTGTGCCTCTTCCTATCTGTCATGCTGCCTAATTCTTTAAGCTGCAGAGAGAAAGGATGAAGTTTCAACCAATGACTGTTTTGCTTTTTAGGGACAAAATTTAGGAGTATGTGAAACAAGCAGCACTGTATGTTATATCTGTACAAGTGGATCCCTTTTAAATGTGGGAGCACATTTGGGCATTTTGGCAGTGTGGCTGCTATAAAGCAATGTGAGCACTTGTCTTAAATCAAAAGGACTGCACAATATCCTGTTACGGTATCATCATCACAATTTGCCCCTGCGCAATATTCTGAGGTGTATAATAGATCTTGATATATTTCAGCCTTCTTTCGAATATGTTTATGTAGCTTGTGTACACCCAATCATATGACCGGGTGATCTAGTTGAGCATCTTTTTTATATTTTACCTTATTACTTACTACAACTAGCAGAGTTATTTCACCTTCTCAGCACTTTGCCATCTCACCTGCTGTTATCAGGGCCGGGCAGAGCGAAGTGCTGCATGAATGGTTCAATGACTGAGAAAGAGGGAGCAGTGAAAGTGAGGGGAGCATAGCAAGGATTTGGACAATCTGACAGTTTGCTCATAGTTAATATTGCATTAGGTGCTTTTGTTAACGCTTTCCGGGTCAAAGGCAGCAGCTCCCAGATCTGTGCACTCAACTTTTTCTTTGACCAGGACAGGCTCTCGGTTTGATTTTGGGGTCCAAGCTCTGATCTCATGATAGCCCATTTCATTGTATATTTCACTTTCTACTCCACATGCTTTATGATTTCATGAGCTGCTGTAAACCCCTGAACAGTCACAGCTTAATGTCCATGTAAACTGTTGCTTAAATTTTGCTTTGTTTCCAGAAAAAATTGATCTTTTTTACTTTCCAAGGAGGAACATCTTCACTAAATACAGTGTGCTTGCTCTAGAAATGTCTGAATTGCAATTTTCACTGATTCACATCTGTGGGAAAAGATTAAGCATATAAAAAAGCAAAACAATGGAGTAAAATGAAATTATATTATTCATATAAATTTTGCTGTAATATTATTTATTTGCGGAGTGGAACTTAATTGCACATTGATAAAAAGTCTGACCTGATGAGAGAAGAATCACTTGTGGGAAATATAATTCATCATTATCAATAATCAAAAATAGGACATCAACATGATGAAGACTCTTTGCAAATGCAATAGTGTTCACAGAGAAAGATGGAGACAGAGAATTTGAGGTGAGAGTCTGTCATCATTATTTCAGGGAGAGTCTGGGAGAATCATTTCTTTCCAAACGTTGTGAAGCCCTAATATAAATTCTATTATTATGTGTAGAATAATGTATTTGAAGTTATGATATGAAAATTGTTCATGGTCTAAAATTTACACAACACAACGCCCTTTTCCATTACTTTAATTTAAAGTTCATCTTAAGCATCTTTCGGTGGCTAAAGAAAACATGTCATCTTTTGAGGACTTTTTCTTCTCATGTGACTGATTTTCAAGTGTGTCAATGAGAGCAGCACAGAGATGAGTTCAGACAAGTAGCAATCTGGTTGTAAAAATTGCACAGGATGAAAACTACTTTATTTTGAATCATTTGTTGGAGCTCAAATTCTAAGTCAACCCTGCACTGAAAAACATCTAATGAAAAGCTCTGATAAACCTAAACATTCTGTCTTTACCTTGAGCTTCTGTATGAGCTTACCACATTAATTTACAGGGCCTTTTTGTTACTTTTGAACAAACCAGCTTTTGTTTTCTCTGTTTGTGCAACAGGAGGCTAAGTAGCTGGTGCTTCTAAAACAAACCTGCTGAAATAGTCAACACATTTATATACATCCGCAGAAACACTCCTCCTTTTTCACAAACCTGTCACAGGGTACTACTGAAAATAGCTGCTTACGCACGTTTTTCACACACATCTCTCCTTAAGTGAATCTTAGTGCCGGTCCGTCTGTGCTGCCACCACCCCCAACTGCAACAAAACAAGCTCATTCATCATCTCTGTTTATTTGTGCAGAGCAGGAGTCACAGACAAGACAAGAACCTCGGCTGGGATTTGCTCTGATACAGAAGAAAACAATAAATGGCATTATTTTTGACCAACCATTAAGAAAAATAATGTTTAACAGAAATAAAAATGGATACAGATGAAGAGGTCATTTAAGTCATAAATGTAATGTTCCTGGGAGGATATTTCCACTGGTTATAAAACAGATTGAAATGAAAAAATTGGTGGCTGGTGTCAAATGAGTAGATGTACAGCATCGTGTACACAGAAAACCCCTTTTTTTCTCTAATGTTTCTAAAACAATAATTGTGATGAGTGATACATCTTGGATAAATAGCCTCATAACTTAGTTTATGTGTATTCAATGAGTAAGATGTTTTTTGAGTTGTAGTTACAAGTTCATATTTTGCTGTATTCTAAAATAAGTAATTTTTAGAGCTTGTTACTGTGTGAAAGCACTTAATTTGTACATTCACTTGGAACTTTTCCTATATGTAGCTTTTTCCTATGTCATGCATAAGAAAAAGTCATGCTACTATTCACCAAATTAACCATTTACAGTATTTACTGAAGACACAGATCCATGTCTGTGTCATGACATAATGGCTCATAAACAAAGACCTCACACCTGAAGGTAAAGCTGATACAGCTTGACAATAAGATACAATGAACTCATACTGTAAAAATCAGTCCAACTGCAGGAAGATGTATTGACTACATGACAAGACATGATGTGCTTTCACCCTCTCAAAGGACCTCTGCTCAAAGTACCTAAGACGGGGTATTTTGGGTGGTTTTCCTATGACAGAAGAATTTGCAGACTTGTTAGCATCCCTATGAATGCAGCACGAATTAGTATTTAGTCTGCAGCAGTACTGCGACACAAGGCTGTTTGTTTTCAATTATCACAGAGCCACAAGAGGCGGAAGCAATGTCGCTTTGTTTTTGCTTCTACTCAGCAGATCACAAATCCTCTGATTCAGTATCCCTCCTATACTGTACATCAATCCTCTGAGCTCTGCAGGGCTCAAGCATCTGTGTGCGAGAGACTCTTACAGGATAGAAAGAGATCTTAACTGAACACTGATTAAGAGGGGTCAGATATTTGCATCAGGAATTTCCTCATTTATTCTGTTGTTTTAACTGATACAGAAACCAGTGAACCACACATAAACCAGGGGCTAAGCTACAACCAGTAAGGACAACAATGTGTTTCACATTCTGTGCCTCCTGCCGATTTTGTAAACATACTGTGAAGCTGCAGCAGCTGCTTCTCATTGGCTCCCCCTGCTGACCAGGGCAACTCTCCACCTTTGCACCTCCTATGCCCCCCCTGCCACCACTGAGGGCTCTAGTATACTTACACCTCTGTGTGTGTGTGTGTGTGTGTGTGTGTGTGTGTGTGTGTGTGTGTGTGAGCGTGTCTGTTGAGACCACATCACAGGGATTAGTGGTGAAACGAGTTGAGTGACCCTGGGTTCAGTGGCGGTCCAAATAAACAGTGGAGGTGTTGATGCTGACTCTGAGCTGCAAAACCCAGGGGACTAAACCAGATGTAACAACTTCCACAGACCCAAAATCCAACAGGGGCAAAGCTTCAACACAGGGGCAGACAGCACATCCCTACAAATCCTCTGTACTTTCTACACTGTAAAAAGGTAAACCTAAATTTTTTGGCCTGATAATAATTTTTCAGTTCAGTCCTTTGTGTTGCTTGTAGGCTTGTAAAATTAGAATATCTATATCAATTGAATCAAAAGATAAAAGGTATTAGAGCAAGAATTTCATTCTTAGCCTGACTAGAATATTACAAATAGATGAACAAGAAAATCCAATTTGACAGATTGCTCAGTTTGCAGAGCTCAAAACTTTAAGTCTTATGAACAAATAGTTATCTCAACAAAGATGCATTGGTTGGTTCAAACTCAAGATTTTTAGTTGGCTTCAAAACTCAAAAATCTAGAGCAGACAGTTGCCTTGAAATTTTGAGCAAACAACTTTTTCAATTTACAGTGTACAGGGATACTTGAGAACACGTACATTTACAAAAACTATCTCACACCTAGTTAAATATTGATATTAAATTGGAATTGAAAGCAAAAAAAAGTGACAGAATACAAATCTTCATACTTCCTGTACTCTCTAGCATTTTAAATGATACTTACTGCTTAAGCTAAAGCACTTCCTGTTCAATCAGACATCAGGTTTATGGAGGGTGTGATGGAGTCACAGTGAGGTATTTCAAGTGCAACCGTCTCGCACACTTTCAGATAGAAGGCATTGACAGACATGCCTTCATTGATTTTCCTTTTGGTTTTTTCTTCCTTTTTTGCAGCAGGACATTGAAGAACATCAAATGTTTATCTATTTCTTGAGTAGCTGACCGTAAGTTAAAACACATTACACACCTCTCCCCTTGTCGTCTTTGATGTGCAGTCATGTTGACAACATGTCAGACTGCATCTCCACAGGCTGTGATGGATTAGTTCCTGTGGTTAGAGACATCATGTGGACACGCTGCGGCCCAACACCTTTTATTGGCAGATGAGATGTCAGACCCAGAAGTGTGACATCTTAACATCTTATATGTGAAAGTCTGTTTTTCATTTAATTTTTGGTCTGTTTTAACTATTATTATTGTTGAATTAAACTTCACACCTTTATACCACATATTTTCACTTTAAGAGCATCCCTCCCCACAAGAAGACTCTTGACAGCCAATTAAACAGGAAGTAGTTTGGAGTAAAAGGGAAGTAGTAATGTTGTGTTCAGTCCTGGGGTAGGGTAGTTCATTTGGGTGCCAGAGCTCACATGTATTGATTAAAACACACCATGAAAGACAGTATCACCCTGAGGTTCAGCCGCTGATTAACCTCCTCTCCTCAACATTTTAATCAACCACTGACCTCTAAAGAGCTAAAACAAGGAGGCTCTGCCTTCTTTGCTCCCCTGTGGGCTCCTGGTGGGAGGGGCAGCTGTAATGAGACATGCTTATAATGAACCTGGTCCCTGCTGACTCCCACACCACCCTCAAGTACAACTTTTTTAACATGCTGCTGCATATACTAGTACATGGGAAGAATAATGAGTGTTTTTTGTGAAAGGTGACAGCATAGACTGAGAAGGACTCAACCAATTGAGGATACAGGTGAATAGCTCCAAAAACTGCTTTTCTTTTTAAATATTCTGCTTGGCTTGGGGTGCTGTTGTGCACCTTTTCTGTTAGCTGTCAAAGTATGCAACATCCTACTGGTTACGCTTGGTTATAACAGGCATTTTGCAAAAAGAAAACAAACCTCAAATCACAAATATCAAGCTTGTTAGGTATTCACTATCCCAGGTCAGGGAGCAGTAGAATAGTCATATCGACAGACAAATAATAGGGTATGCAAAACCTGAATCAGGTCACTCCAAGCCAGTCATTTGGGGTGGCAAATTTGGTCCAAATGAAGCCCTAAATTGTCTAGTGTGTAGCAAGCCTCAGCTGGTTATCTAACATTCTTGAATGGTTCATTTGTATGCAAGCAGCAACACCAGCAAAGTATCTATTTGCTCTGGCTCTCTGTCAAATGTACAAAATTCATGGTTTTATTCACTGTTTACTGTCTTAACAAGTACAAAAAACAACAAACAGAGTGATCAATTAACCTCAGTGTCTCTCAGTACCGAGGCTAAAAGTGGTCATAATAGCTGAAGGAGAGCAACGTGACCTGAGCCGTGAATCTGTGCTGAAACACCTCAGTGGCTGCTGCTGCCGCCTGGATTATGCTGCTCTCACTCCTCTGAGCCATCAGATAAGGGGGTCTATCTAATTCATATTCTAATTAATATGGAGCCACACTTCCTGCCTCTCAGGGCCTTAGGGGACAACATCATTCATCGGGCATTATCTCGAGCTGAAAGGCTCCTGTTCACTCAGCCAACCATACTCTTTCACGTCCAGCCTCCTTTGCTCCTCCTTTTGTCCAACCCTTTACCTGTCACTTCCTGTCTTTTCAGACATAATAAGACCACCTGGAAGATGGGAAGGAAAGATCAAAGATGGAGACAGGTCTGCATTTTTTGTATGCTGAGACCAACAATGTGGTTTGGATGCATAGAAGATAGATCATGAGTAAAAGAGGCAGCAGGATTCAAAAGCTTCCTAAATTGCCTCCAGGGAGACATCTTTTAGTCTGTGTGAGAAACAGCAGAGTGGATTATCAGTTTTTTTTCGCAGTACAGTTCAAACCACATCTCCTATTGTTTCCTTTTATTCAAATCCATACAGCTCCGTTAGCATCAGTGCGTGAGTGGAATGAAATGAAATCAACAGCCTGGCTGTGATATGCAATGAAACAAAAATGAAATCAAATGAAAGTAGATATAGGCAGCAACAACATTTATTCGAGAGTGGCCGTAGAAGAATTGAAATTTGTTTTGAGTTTTTAAGTAATTGTGCCTATATGCACAAAAATATTTATAAAATATGTTTGGAAGTTGGTTACAATCATCGTGCATTAATAGCTCTGTGGTTTAAAAGTTACAACCAATCACAAAAGATAAGGCCTTAAAAATGATTCATTTTCATCTCACACTAATATACTCCAAGCTTTTTATTTAGAATACATTGTGCTCTTTCTTCTGTGTTCCTAGAAATTTCACAAGGTGGTAGGGGGAGGTGAGGGATTGTTGCACCATGCTGTGCTCCCCCGTAGTGAGACCCAAACCAAATAAAACAAGAAATATAAATACTCTGACAATTTTTAAATGAGAGGAGCACATTTGGCTAACTCAATGATCAAGTATTGCCATCCTTGCTGGTGAGGACCAGATTGACCAAAGAGACTGTTAAAAACAAGCTTGTAGGCTGGAAACCCTGGTAATATGCTTTCGTCCGAACTATAGTGCACTGCTGGAACGCTTTACAACCTGAATGAAAGCAAGCACAGATGACATCCCTGAGGTTGTGCAGATACAACAAAGCGGATCATAGGCTGCATGCGTCTAAACAAGCATATAACTACTTGTCTGGGGTAATGTGTAACAAGCACAAACATGGGAATATCAACCTGCAAGTAGGACCATAGATTTGGGGAGCTAGCTATGCTAATGTTAGATCCACAACAGGATAGTTTTTTTTGCATTAAGTAGAGTTTTATAGCTTTTTATGGTAGGCCTTGTAACTCAAGTAAATCTCGTGTCCTCTTGGGCTAACAGGTCTTCCATCATGTGACTATACCGTAGTAAGCTTAGAGTAGATTAAGGTAAATTGAACTTGATCAAGAGACAAACGAGTTTTCTGGTTAAGATCATATTTTATTTGCGAATTTTGATATGACTGGAAACGGTGAACTGCAAGTCAGAAAGAATTTGTCTTGCAGTGTCAAAGCCACAAATGCAGCAGTGCACACACACACACACACACACACACACACACACACACACACACACACACACACACACACACACACACACACACACACACAAATGAAATGAAAAAAAGCAAACAAGTGTAAAACAAATCCTGCAGAAATCCACCCCCTTCTGAATTCCATGCTCAGGATCAAGAAGCAGTCATCAAAACATTTAATTGAAGAAAAGCAACAAAATCTCATAATCAGTAGAGTCACATAGCCTGAGGCTGAGTCACTTAGCTGACACAGTTCAGGCACAAAAGTTAAACTACTGGGAAGGTCTGAGCGAGCAAGCCTCCCTCCATGGGAATCTATTTTAATCACCCTCTTCTTCCTCCTTTTAGCTGCAAAGAGAGAAGCTGGATATTTCAGCAAAGGCAGTTCCCCTCATCTGAATGTGTTCTCTGCAGATCCACGGCGTCACAGAACAGAGGAGGTGATCTGGGGAGCAGTGGGAGACGGAGAGTGGCAGTGCTAATGCAAACTGACCAGAGGTGACGGGCAAGCTGTGAACAGAGGGAACACACTCCGCAAGT
Organism: Thalassoma bifasciatum; assembly: GCA_008086565.1. Classification (NCBI taxonomy): domain Eukaryota; kingdom Metazoa; phylum Chordata; class Actinopteri; order Labriformes; family Labridae; genus Thalassoma; species Thalassoma bifasciatum. Next base: position 1,960,366 of record RPOG01000009.1, read on the forward strand.
AAACCCACACACAAGCACAAACACACAAACACACACACACACACACACATACACCCTTGTACACACTTCTCAAGCTTGCACTGCTAAAGAGAAATAATGTAATGCCTTTACTGATGCTGGCAGGGATGTGGCTTTAGAGATGCACCCAGGGTGCAGCCACCACCTTGACAGACTCCCATCTTATCAATGGAGTGTCCCTGAGAAGGACCCTCGAGCTCTGTGCACCAGGTTAACCCAACTTACATTAAGCGCTTGTTCAATATGCAACGTTTTCAGCTGATTCTGTGCTGTGATTGGACAGCAGCCTCTCGACAGGAGCCCATAATCACACAAAGGTACTTATGCCTGAGTACTTGAGTAGGGTGTCCATCCTTTATTCACACTTAATTAACCAAATTAAATAAACCGCACTCGCCAAACAGCTTTCAGTGCAACAAAGAAACAAATCAGAATAGATTGTCCTGTCTGCGGAGGGAGGCTTAAATTAGAAGTTTCTAGACTTGTTATGAATAAATGAGCCTCTTTCTCAAACATTTCTGCGACTAAAAACAAAACAGAGCCAGAGATAACAGAATAAATTCAACACTTTCATGCAAAATCCACATTGAGCCAAAATTAGTGTTCAGATTTAACAAAGGGTTCTAAAAAGGTGCAAAAGGATGTTGCTAAGCAACAGGGAAAATTTTTGTTGACCACAGTGCAAAGAAAACTTATCAGAATGAAACCCTGAGCTTCCCATCTCTCTCTTGATTCCTATGCTTACCCGTCACATCACAGCAGCCACTGTTTCATGACAGAAAACAGACTTTTCTCTTAATTTCACTAAACAATTTAAATGTGATGGAGCACGGATCAATGGAAACATCAACTACACAGCTCTGGAGAAGCTTGCTGGTGGTACCAGGGCTTATATGTGCAAGAAAGGGTCTGGCTTCCTTACTGTAACTTCACCCACATCGCTGATGGTTGTTACAATTGCTCTCAAAATTAGTTAAACTCCATTACCAATTAGGTTTATTAGCAAAGCTTGCAAACTTTAAGCTGCTTGCAATAAACAGATAAAACAAACTCAGTTAGTATAGCTTAAAAACTAATATTTGCAAGTGATGTCTCAAAATCAACCTTTTCATCTTGGTAAATCTCCCTTTTGATGTTATGACCGACTACAATTGTGATGAATAGCCTATTCTCCTTGGACAATGGCCACCAGTTCACTGTAAATCACCTCACAAATATTATTGGGTTTGCGTGCTGGAACAGCCTTCTTCAAATCCCACCAGAGGTTTTTTTGGGCTTAACAAGTCGGGTCACTTAATGACCACTCTAGACTACTCCAGGACTTCTGAGACCAAGCCCTGGTGGACTTTGAAGTATGCTTTGAATCATTTTCCTGTTTAGAGGTCTAACAACACCCAAGCTTCAGCTTCCTCACAGAGGGTATGATATTGTCAGGATTTCATACTTGTTTGAATCCACCTTGAACTCTACATGTTGCAGATTTCTAGTGACAGAGGGGGCACCACAGCCCCAAAGCATCATTGTACCCCCACCATGTTTTGCTGTGAGTAGAGTTTGATTTAAGATATGCTTCACTCTTTCTTCTCCAAACCCTCCCTCCGATCTATAGGCCCAAGGTTCTCAGTTTTGTTTCATCAATCCACAGTGAATTTCAAAATTTCTGTGGCTTATTCATACGTTTTGAAATTCACATTCAACAACGGATTTTCTATTTCTACTTTCCAGGGAGATCTTACCTTCAAAGGTCACCAGCAAGGTCACTTGCTTTTGAAGTCACTTGTTTTTGGTTTACAACTTTGAACCTCTAAAACATACGAAACCTGAGAAAAAAGATAAGGGAGCTTTACTCCGAAGATGCATTGGGAAACAAATGGGTAGCAATTAAAAACTCCCTTATTTTTGTCTCCTTGTGAGTTCATAGGAAAATACTCAATATCCATCAACACACTGTGCATCAAACTAGCTCTCATCCAAGGACTCCCTCGCTCCTGGGTTGCTGCCAGCTCTCTGAAATAAGTCAAAAGACCAGGGCGGAAACATCAGCCATATAAGTCATCAGTCCTTTAGAGAACATCTGAACAGGAGATATCCTTCTTTGAAACTTCAAGGTACTTTTTCTCGAAATAGTGCACAGTCACTGCAGATATTTCTCTCCATTCCAAAACCACCAAACTCAGCTCACGCTTCGGCAAACGTATACTTTTGCTTACATGTCTGTCCATCCATCTATCTAGTACACATATACTTCCTATCTCTTTGTTTTCCTTCAGCAGTTTCTGGCATGTTGTCCTCTGGGGGTATTCTCTGTTGGCAGTGAGTTACATCTTCTACATAAACCTCTCCATCTGGGTCAGGGCAATGAATAACAGACCTCTATGTAACATACACACCTAGCATACAAACACAAAGGCAGATATGAAATTGTGTGTATTTTGGATTCTGGCTCTTTCTGGCAATGTGCGAATCTTGGTGTGTGCAGTTTTTATGTCTCTAGTTGTACTATGTGTCTCCATTTATGCACTTGTAGCTGTGCACGAGTGGTCGTGATAAAAAAACCTTGAGCCTTGAGCAACAAAAGACGCTTAACAGCTTCCTAATTACATAGAGTGAGAGTCATTGCCAGCTTTTGGACTGCTTGGCAACCAGAGGAGTTCACATTTTACAGCAAATTTGTTTGAGCTGAATACATGAATTATGTGACATCTTTCTTTTGATTAAATACACAAAAGAATCTCAGGAATAAAACGCTTCTGAATCATGTAGTCAAAGTCTGTTCACCATTCGGAAAACACTATAATTTAGATGGTTGTGATTGAGGTTGATTCTCTGAGTCTACTGGTCAATTACCTTTTTGTTTTTAGTGAGAAAAAAGTTTAAATTTTGTCCTCTATAATGGTAGATGTGTAACTTAAATATGTTTATACATTTTTATATTTTAAAATGGTTTTATCTCTGGTTTTATTATACTCAATACTTAATGTTTATTCACAATAAAGGCTTTTCTAACTCTGTAGATTCATTTCACTTTGAGATCAAATAAAATAAGAGATTTTCCTCTCAACATATTCAGTTTTGCTCCTGTTTCAAATTTCAAAAGATGATGAAACAGCTCAGATGTTTCTGTCCACCATAATTCAACCATGAGCTCAACAGCTTTTGGACTGCTTGCAGGTTTGCTTGCCTTCTTTACTTGTATAACCCTCATGGGTGCTCCTCTCTATTCAATAAAACAATCTGTTCATGGCACACCAGCTTTTACATTAATTTACACCCAGTGCTTACAGCTTTCACTGTCTTCCATCCACTATGAAGTATGCTGCCTCATGTCAGCGGCCGCCTTGATAGAATGCCAACACTCTTAAAACTGAAGGTCTCTCTCCTGGATGTGCAAACTAAAAGTTGTCTGGTGCCATCAAACACATGCTCAGCCATCCACACATCCACAAAAGTTGGTTAAACTTGCAGACATTAACTGCTTTGGGAGCAAAGACATGCACACACTGCAATAAATGCAGCAAACACTTCAAATTTAACTCTAACACGAGACAAACTACTGAGGAAATGTTTCAAAAACAATAACATCTGTGAAATCAAACACAGCTTAGAATTTTAGGAACTCTGTCATACTCCATGCCACACAAGTAAAAGTCTGTTCCCCAGTTTGGCCAGTAAACATAGGCTGGACTTGACACACAAACTCAAAAGTGGTAAATACTTGTCTTTATACAGATAGACAGAGATATTCTATACCATCCCTGCTCGTTCTTTATTCCTGTTCCCCTACCTGACATCAAAGGTCACACACGTGTAGACGTTGTTTTTCTGCACCTAGCCACAGAATGAGTCAGAGAAAGAAAGCCCGTTGGGGTTTCAAAGCAGTAGTAGCTGAAGTCATGCTGCAGTATCAACTCACTCAGCTGTGAAATATGGCTGACATGATTGTGTGCAAACCACAATTACGTTTGGAGTCCCTGACAAGTGACCACAAAGTACGAGCTGTTCAGTCAACTGTGAAAAATAAACTGGTGGACCCTCCCTCTAATGCCTCTATTTGCCCAAAACACAATCACTAGGATGTCACACACAGTTTTAGCTGTTTGCCACAGAAAGGGATTGGCACCAGGGTGACAGGAGGGAGAGTGGAGTGGAGCCTGTTTGTGGAGGTTTACAATGGCTGAAAGAAAAGCGCGAGCGTTGCTCTGTATTGTGGTTTGAATGACTGCAGGGAATTTCTCTGCTTTGATTTCATTATTACTTCATGCTTTCAGTTTGGCAGCTGAAAATTTGGGATGGACAAGTACAACAAAGCACAGACAAAGATGTTTTTTTTTTCAGAGATGTTTTGACTTGTAAGTGACACATATTGTGAGCAAACTAACCTTGAGGGTTGCTGGAGTTTGATTTAAACATAGACCACCATTGTAATCCTGATTTGTGTTCTAAAATCATCAATAATGTGGCACCAAATGCTGATATTTTGTCAGCAGAAATTACAGTGCCTTAAACAGCCTTCCTTACCAATTCACCTTAACATGCCACTACTTTACTATGGTACTTTCAACCTGACTGGAGCAAGAGAGCAACCCAGAAACAAGCTGGGTAACAGCAGAAGACATGGGGGTGATGTCAGATAGCAGAAAGAGAAGTTACTACATGCACTGGTCATGTTAGTAAATCAAAAGAAAGAAAGACAAAGCCTTTCCAGCCTTCAAATGCTGAGCGAGAGGAGAGTTGAAGCATACACTCAAGTCTACATAGAGAGTTTCACTCACCTGCTACAAGTGAACTTCTCCAGCCACAGACTCCTGCATCGCACTGAAAGCCCCTTGACAAGTGGGAAATGGGTTCTTTTGTGGGGGACACAAAAGCAACACACTAGCATGTTGCATGAGACTCACACAAGTGTTCATATGACAGAAGCTGTACTAAAAGCTACGGGGGAATGAATGCTGACTGACAGACCTTATTGTGGTTATTGAAAAGTTACTGCAGCGTTGGTCATGCAGGTTAACACAGAAACCAATTTCTTATGTTTTTAAAGGTTGAAGCACTAAACCCGAACAGGTTTACAGTCACAAGCTAGCAAGGTCTGCTGGAATGTGTATTTACTGTTGAATGTCCTGGAGTAAAAGTATGTGCTTCATTTTAGTTTGCTTTATTTTCAAGGTTTTTTTTAATGTCTGAATAATGAGTAATGGTTTTTGAATGGCTTTTTGATCATCATAACCTGTTGTATCACACTGTGTCGTGTCATAATGTATTGTATTGTACAGCATCATATCAGATGTTTTGGTATGGTGGCATATCAAATCTTAATATATCGCACAAATTGTATTACATTTTTTTTGTATCAAATCCTATTTTATCACACATAACACATCCCAAAGTATCGTATCACATTGTATTGTAGCTCCCCTGTTATCTTGCTAAAATTCACAACAGTTACTTACTTTCCAACCAATTACTGTTATTACTTTATTTACTTCCTTTATTACAGTTATTTTCATAAGTTTAAGTAAAAAAACGGTCAATATAATAAGCATATACAGTGGCCGGTAGGTGTCAGACAATTTGCAAAAATCACAACAGGACTGCAAACGTCCCAACACAAATTTAATATATCCACAACATAAGTTAAAGGAGTTCAACTTTAGCGGTTTGCTCACGGAAGGTTATCCCAACAAACCAGTCTATGCACATGCAAAAAACTACTGATTGTCAGTAAAACATTGTTTTTTTTTTCAAGTACAGATATGCTATATCTGGCTTTGTAGGGGTCTCACTATGTGATGTCCTTTGAGTATATCATGTATGTATTACATTTTTATAATATTTACTGGTAGTGACTAATGGCTTTATTTCTGTTGTGTTGTAGCTTTTGCTTTTGTGTTGTCCCGATTACAACTGTATTATGGCTTTTGCAAATCATCCAACACCTGCCGGCCTCTGTAACCACACACTCATACACACAGCCAATCTGCAGCACTGAACCTGAGTTTGGCCATCGCTCTGCCTTTGTAAACACAAGAGCTGATCTGCTAACAATCACTACTGTCTCTGGTACTATTTCAGTAATGAGGATCCCAGGGAAGATGATTTTGCCCCATTATTATGCCTTTGTGTATTCCACATTACAAATGTAACATAACAGGTGTGTACACATGGCAAAGTGTAAGAGCCTGTGATGATTAGTTTGATTTCAGACCATTACATTTGTGTTAGGAGAGAAAAAGAGCTAGAATAATGATCATATTTCAGTTGTTTATTCACACTTCTCCAAGACATTCAAACAAAAACAAACAAATTATCCCTACACACATATTTACAGCATGAGCCTACGACTGATTAAAAAGCACTCACTATAAATAATCCACTGTGGGATCATTAAAATCAAAAGACAACTGAACCACTTTAAAGCAAAAGCTGTGGTTTCTCATCATTGTGGTTTTGTTTCCTATTATCTCTGAATTAATGAAGAATTTGAAACCCGCCTTAGAGGGCATGAAAGCGGTTGGTGTCAAAACTAAGGAGAATTCTTGGTTTACACTCACAAATGTCCACGCTAGAGAGGCTTTTTTACGATTACACAGCTCTGTTCATTCAATGAGATTTTAAGGAGTTGAAAACAGTGAAATTAACTGGGCTTTCATAGAAATGGCAGAAGGGAATTAAAATGATTTAGGGTGAAGATGAAGTCCAGCAAGCCCGAAAAGCCAAAAAGGAGCCTAAAAGCAATAAGCAATAAGCAATAATTTAGACTTCTTATAGATGAGGCAGATGCAGGAAGAAACAAACTGATCCCTGCTGGCCACAGAGCAAGTACTGAGGCTGCAAATGGGAATTTTACTCCCACTTAAAAGGATTAATATGTCCATTTAGTTCTGAATGAAAAATATTCAATAATTCAGGGGAAATTTGGGATGGACAGAACTACCATCTCCATCTGTTCCGCTCTGATGCACAGACTTTTAATCATTTCATTAATTGAAAGATAAAAAAATGGAAATCATAATCGATGACACTTTGATTTTTTTGTTGTTGTGCTGCTGGGTCGTTAATCTTTATTGCATCAGAGAAGCTAGTTTTCTCATCACAATCAGTCTGAGCCATCTCTCTCTCTCTCACTTTCTCTCTGTTTTCTCTCTCTATCCCTCTCTCGCTCCCTGCCAATGTCTTTCATCAGCAACAGTAATATTTACGGCTGGTCGGGGTCGTAGGCTGTCACATAGAGCACCTCATAAAGCCTTTCACCAATGTCCTGGTGGCCGTGCTGCAGTTATGTGATCGTAATGGAAAGTCCAAGTTTATGATCAGTGTGTGTGTGTTTGTGTGTGTGTACTGTAAAGGTGTGTGTGTGTGTGTAAAGTGTGTGTAAGTAAGTGAGTGAGTAATATGATTTGTGTTCATCGTTAGCTGTGTATTTAAAGATATGGGGGACATTGTTAAAATAGGAACAATGCTGCTCCCCTCTTGACCGTGCAATAACCACAAGTCCACAAGTCTAGTCTTGTGTGTGTGTTTGTTTGTATTAGTGTGTGTGTTGTACGCAGCAAGCAATGGGAGAGACTGTGCAGGTGTTGACTGATTTATCCCCAGGAAACCTTCAACCATCCACTTGTCACAAAAAAGGAAAATCTTAAACAATCCATCTGTGGCTAAAAAGCTACAGTATATCCTGAATTTCAGAATTAGCCGTATTTTCTGGACTATTGGGTGCACTGAATATAAGCCGCACCCACTAAATTCAAAAGAAAAACTAATTTCTACATATATAGGCCACACTTGTCTATAAGCCTCAGGTTTCCTCGTGGTAACATGGAACATTTACACAGAAAGATGTTACATAAAAATATTTTTTCACTTACTATCAGATAAAGCTTTTTTAATAACAGTGCCTGTAACATGGCTAGTTACACAGTAGCCCACCAATAAAGTCATTGATCGCTTTCTTCATCTCTCTTCTGCACATTAAAACCACTAAAGTCATCTTCTTCAGTGTCAGAATTGAACAGCCTCAGACACACCTTCATCACACACTTTCTCAGACTCTCTTTTGTTTTATCGCTCTGTGTAAACTGTAAACTGTAGTTTTCAGCAGAAACACTGGCGTCACGCTCCGCTTTACTCATGCTCAATACACGTTCATTTGTGACAGTTTTCAGCGCGTGAAAAAAGTAGCAGCTAGTAATCTGGAAATAATATTTATGATCAAATCATGATATCAGATGCAGTGCAAGCCCAATCATTGTTAAAACGTTTGCCTCTGGAATGTAAGATCCACTTGTTTTCTAAGGAAATGCCTAAAGCAATCAGCACTCTTTACGTTATTAATACAAAGTTTCAATTCATATACTCCTATATTCAAACTATTTGTTTGGCATTGTTTAGAAACCATGAATATACTTTTCCAAATAACAAAACAAAATGTGCAAGCTCTGGTGTGCAAAGAAGCTGATGCTTGAGGTGTACAGAATTAAAAAGCACTCATCTTGGCAATAACTGCACTTAATTGACATGTGTGGCCACCTATAAGACAATGGACAGGCTCTAACTTCACTTTCTTTGTCCTTTGGCCAAGAGTATGTTTCGAAAATGCTATAATGCATAATGCTAGCATACGCCTCTCTGTGAATTCTTCACCCGACACTGCAACAAGTACACCACCAGGTCAAAAACTGGCCTGACTCTTTCGTATGATTCTTGATAATCAATGCTTTGATAATCAAATAATTGCAATTGCGTGTAAAAACAGTGTTGTTTAATCTAAAAAAAAGTTCCCCTGTTAGATGCTCCATTTTTTTCATGGCTATCTGTTTTTGTAATTTAAATAACTTCAGATAGACAGAAATTGCAATCTCCTTATGGACTGAAGAGAAGTAGTAGGAATGACAGAAAGAAAATGAAAATGTACCGTCCTGGAGTGAATGTTCCCAGTCTTCTCTTATGAATCACATTGGTTGTTATTAGACAGCTGATTTCTTTCTTCATTATTCAAACTGAGTCGAAAGGTTTGAGCACTATCCTGGGATTTCTTACCTCTGAAGTCTTTATGCACAACTTTTAGCTCCAGGGTTGCCTTTGGGACTCACAAACCATCACCTGACATTCTGACACTGTTTCAGGGTTTCAAATTATTTTCCATCTCTTACTTACCTTTGCATCAAAAAAGCATTTAATGCTCTTTGCACTCAAAGTAATTTGCAAATGACTGGATTGTGTGCAAGTTGTGGGAACTTGTGTGACTCCTTGGTGAGTACACTCACACGCTTTGGTTCATAAAGAAGCACAAATGCTGTTTATTCTTGATTATTCACACGTATTACTGAAAGTACTGTAAGTGAAGCATGTGCAGTGCTGAAGTATGGTAGAAGATGGCTGCAAAAACTTTGATAAATGGAGTAAAAATGTGGGAGTGACAGAACAGAGCAGGATGACAGCTTCTAATCTCTACAGATCAAACATGATTGATTGTTTCCAGAGCACTAGGCCTGTAAGAGCAGGCAGGAGAGGGATGAGCATATCCCTCTGATCAGGCCAGAAACATGCTCGGGTTCCAACCTGCCACTCTAAAGGTCAGTGAATGCATCGTTGAATCACAACATTCAAAGGAGACTAGCTATGAGAAGATTTTCTCACTTGGGAGTTTTTTCTTGAGGAGGCATCGGTCGTAGCTTTCCTTTGCAATAATTGAAGTGCTCTCAAAGAGTTGTGAACATGCTAAGATAAAAGCTCTCTTGGGAAGCTATAACAGTATCACACCTGTTAAAAACAATTGGAAGAAGGGGCCAGCACTTAGGGAGATTCTCTAAGCAGGGACACCACCCTATTGTCTCAGAACACTCAATGTGGGTCAAGTACAACCTGAAGTCACTGGAGATCAGCTGAAGTGATTAATCGTTATGGTGGAGGGCAACAGCATTGTTACACTTGAGTTTAAGTTCTCAGTTATGGAAGATTAAACAATTCAAGTCAATGGAAGAAAACATTTATACTCGTTTCTCAACCTCTTGAACAATTTGTTTGTAGTATTTCATGCCATATAATCATATGTGAACTAATTCCTTTTTGTTATAAAATCCCAGCAACCACTGAAAGTAAAGTCTTCAGTCTGTCTAGATCAATAATTGCATTTGATAAACTGTAACAGATTCACGAACAACATTTGTGATATTTTATATGAAAAAAATAGTCTGTTTTACCACATGTCATTTTTAGGGGGTGTTAAAGGAAGAATGCAATATACTGTTACATATCGACATAGTTTGGGACAGGTACTTACAAAAATTAAAACATGTAGCTTCACTCAGGAACAGTTGAACCTAGATTATTACTTCAGTTTTATTTTTTTGCTGTTTTGAAACTCAAAAATGTCACTGACCAATAAATATTTAGTGGTGCAGTAAAGCACTCTATGACATTCAGTCCATGGTTCACCTTCACAGCCCTGCTCCGGTCCTTTACTCTGTCACCAAAGGACAACTTGCTCTTTCATCCCTGTGGAAACATGAATGTAAAGTAGCTGCACATGTTTGACTTGCTCTCTGTCTGACACATCACAAGTGCACTGACTGGTTCACCTCTGACTGCTCTGTGTCTCCATTATTAAAATCTCCACAGGCCACACTTCAGTCCAGAGAGGTTTGAGGTCAGGATACCGCTGTGCTGCTTTCTTTTTATGAATGAGGATCCCTGTAAACTAAAGTCTGAGATAAAGGCTAAAAGTTGTTCTTCATGCATATCAATACATCAATATTCTAAGACACATTTTCTGTCTGCTGAAAGTTTGGGAAGACAAAAAACATCCATGTCTGTGCACAACTGAAACACAAAAAAAAAAAGTCAGGCTGATATCATCCGCTGAGTTTTAGTATGACATTTCCAACAAAACCATTTGTTATGGTACAGCAGGAGATAACAATCTTTTTCACTTTAGAGTCGCCAAACTCACAGGACTATAACATGCTTTCTTTCAGGACTCAGTAGTTACACATTCTGTTTCCAGTATATATGCTAAGCTAGGGTTATAACCTCTTTTTTTCTTTATGACTCATCATCTTTGTAGTCACATTGATCACACATAAAATGGTAAGACAGAAAACACAAATCAAATGTGCAAGTCAACAGGTCAATTGACTGACATAAATGTACACTAGATATAAGTATGTGGGATTTTTTGTGTGTGTACAAACACGCAAACCAACAAAAGCAATAGTTTCTGAGATAAACACCATACTCCAGACTCGCCATCTTGTTTTCCAGCAGGACAAACACAGATTTCCTGCCCCCTAACTCTCTCTCTAAACACGTAATCCATCACAGCCACAAACAGCACAGCTCTGCAGGTAGTCTTGTCTTTTCTCCTGCCTCTGAATGATACAGAGAAAATCCTTCCGAGCGATAGTGCAGCAAACTTGACTGGATAAAAACTACAATGTTTATGAGTTATTTTGGATAAGCTGGAAAGTGAGGGTTCCCCTTTTACTCTGTATAGAGTGTTTGCACATTCAGTGCATCTTTCATATGTGAAGAAAAGTTTGGGTTAGACTGAGTTTTAAAACACAATTCACACATCATCTCCACAGGATAACAAAAGTGCATCTATTTTTTCCCACTAGGTGTAAAAAAACATCCTTCCATCCAAAAACTGCATGAGGTGTCATCCACTGACTTGACTGATGTGTGAGACTCAAACATCAAACATAAAGTTTTACTTTCTACCACCCAAGGCACCTATTCTATTCATAACTTTTCAGAACCCAAGAAAACTATCGCTGGGTGATTTTCACCTGAGCAAATGCATTTACATAAGTTTCATTATGTTGCATTTGTCTTAGAGTCATGGGTGCCTTTGCACTGCTTACTGACATCATCAAAAGAAGGTAGTTTCCCCGCTCCTGTCCCCGTTTTTGTTTTTTTGTTTTTTCCACAGGCACATGTTTGGGTGATTTTCATCCCACCCCAGTGTTAATGAGAGTTTATGCATGGAAAAATAAAAGAAGAGTACTTTACTTTCTTAGGTATTGTTATACTTCAATACAATTTGATGAGGATTATTTCAAATTGGGTATTTTATGTCGGATAAAATATACCCAATGACAGTGATGGTGAAACTGTTCGAAGCAATGGTGTACTAGGGTTTAAAGCTTCAGTGCAAGTACTGAAATCAAGGTTCTGCCTCACTGAACTGGACATATATGAAAATAAACACATAATTCAAACTGAAATCAGCAGCTGATTTTGTGAGATAAAGAACTGGCAGATAAAAAAATTCTAGAGAGAAAATGTGCAAATCAAGACTTAAATTCCCTCTCCAGTCCGAGAGTGGTACTTGCAACAATAATTTGTAGCAATAGTGTAGAGTCAACCCACATTTGTAAACCTGGGTTTTAGTCACACGATTATCTTTTGAGCTTTAAGATGTTTTGCAGAACAAAATCTAAAATTGTCCAGACTGTATATCTGTTCTCAGCACCTTTAACTTTAAAAAGACAGACCCAGATTGGTGAGCGTAGAAAACGAGTCTTTAACATCCAAACTTAAACCATCTGGAGAGACTCCAGTTATTGGGATCACGATGCAGACCAGAGACACCCACAGTTCACAGATGGATTGGTGTTGCATTGCCAAGCCTGAGAGCGTCCAGCCGGTGTATTAGTCACCTGCCAGTCATAACTGGGTTGGTTCCAGAAATGGGAAAGCTTGACAGTGAGGAATAAACATAACATGCTACAGAAACAAAACAACACCAGACATTTGCTTTCAGTAGCTACAGACTGGTGTCCTTGCATCCTTGTAGGAACAGACTTCTAATGAATTAGGCCCCAAAGACAGGTGCAAGGATTTCACTTTCCTGAAGTGCAGAACGTGTGACCAATTTTGTCTCACACCTTGAATGATGAGATATTTTCTTTGATACCCTTGAGCTATAAAAGAATCAGATCTCTCTCTGGTATCATATTACACAAAGGTACAGAAAGACTAGGGGAGGATAGAAATGTGAAGAAAGAGGAAGCAGAAATGTGCAGCAGGGAAGCAAGGTGATAAAACTAAAGGGAGCGAGACAAGTGATTTGCAGTTAGAGCTGGAGGTGGTGGCGATGGGGGGTACGGCAGCATAAATGAGATGAGATTATTTATGACAGTCAGACAGCATGAAGTAGAACTGGGGAGGGATTTCTGCGCTGTGAGGAGTGAAAGACTGAAAGATATGTGGACAGAGGTCATCATCTTAAGTCACAAGTAGTAACCATAATGCATCTGTGTTTCTTTCAGTGGAACAAAAGAGGAGGGAAAAACAGACACTTTTAACCAAGGGGAGAGCTGGTTACAGCCTACATTACATGACAGTCAGTTAAAGGCTTTCTGGCTCTATTACAGCAGAAAAATGTTTCCTGGAACTGTAGACAAGAAGAGACATTTCAATACTCAGAAACGAAGCAGCACCACTGTCTCTCTTCTTCAATAAAAGCAATCTTTTCTTTTTTTCTGTAAGTTTAAATCTTATTAAAGTTTCTTCTCTCTCTGTCTGTTGAGATGTGTTTACAAGTGATTGCAAAACCATTGTTGTTCATGATGAATAATACATTAGTAGAGGCAATATGCATTAGTTTCAGGGAGGAATATTGTTTGCATGTGATTTGAACATTTTACAAGATTTTTTTTCTCCTTGTTTTCATCAAGGGCATCAAAAACACAAACAAAGCTCCCATTGATTCAGTTTTTACTTTTGAGAGCAGCATTAAATCAAAGTCATTAATCTTGTCTGGTTTATAGCAGGGAAGAAATCTAACCTTATAAGTGGAATATCTACAAATGTATATAGATAATTGTTGAGTTCGTATATAAATGCATGTGGAATCCACACAATTATTTGAATTTTAATAATTTGTTCAATTGTGACTACTTTTAGTGCACTAAAAGAAAAATTAGTAATTGGTAGTGAAGTCAGTCAGCAGGGAAGCTCTAACTACACTGCAAAAATGGAAATCTAAGCAAGTCATTATGTCTTATTTGTAGTGAAAGTTGTCTTATTGTTCTTAATTTGAGCCACATTCACCAGACCAGGTCAAAAAATGTCTTATTTTAAGTTTCTTTTAAGACAAAAATGAGGTGTAGATTGCTTGTAACAAGTCCAAAAAAATCTACCAATGGGATAAGACGAATTCGCCCGGGAAGTTTCTTGAAATTAGAAAGATGTCTTAAAACAAGAATCTTTTATCTTATCCCATTGGCAATTTTTTTTTACTTGTTACAAGCAATCTACACCTCATTTATGCCTTTAAAAACTTGAAATGAGACATTTTTATGACCTTGTCTTGTAAATGTGGCTCAAATCAAGAATAGTAAGAATTTTTTTACTAAAAATAAGACATAATGACTTGCTTAGATTTCAGTTTTTGCAGTGTAGTCTGGCTTCACAGCATGTAAACACTTGGCATCAGGTCTTATCTGCAGTCTATGGTTTGTTTCGTTTGATCACCTGCAGTCCAGGAAACATTTAATGAGATGATGTGACTTTATAATGTAAGCCAAACTAACGCGCAGCTTTTCCTTTTTGAGTGAACCCACAGAAGAAGAATAAATGTAACATTTATGTGTCTTTTTTTTAAATGTGCATTTTCTGTTTACAAAAATAATCTTATAATTTGTGGCTTTATCCAGCTACATGTTTTGATATTGTCTCAAGTAAGAGTTTTGAGTAAAAGACATTACATGCTATTCATTCGTTCCCAACTGGGCCCCCAAAGGAATATAGAGGAAAAAAAACAAAAGCTTATCTGGCAAAATCTGTTGCGAAATCCTGCAAATGTTTTCTCAAGGGTGATAGATCCATTTCTAGTCTAGGTCATCATAAAGATAGGCATGCATTTTGGAAGAGGCATTTAGCTTTAACAATCATGGGCATCAAGTGACTTTGGTGTTTGAACTCCTCTCTGAGAAACATGCAGGATCTTTCCAACAAAAAAAAACAAACAAAAAACAAACAAATGTCTTTTCACTTAATATTTGTCCACTTACAGATTTCTTATGAACCTGAGTCATTACCATCCATCAAATTTTCCTTTGACCAACCATTGTATTATGCAGCACTTCTGTTGCCAAAACGAACATGGAGTCCCAACTGTTTACAAGCAGTAAATGGGTGACCCCTTTGACAACATTTCATTTGCTAGACCTCACAAAGATTTTGGAAAAAAATCTCTCCCTGTTCCTCCTAGGAGCTCTGTAGTTTCCATACAACTGATACAGAGTATTTCAAGTATTTCATGATTTTTCCATTTTTGGCAATAAGGAATTTCATTACTATGATTTTGTTTTGAGGTGATTCACCCCTGTGATTCTTAGAGGTTTGATAATAGGCAACACACAGATATCAATTGAACTTGTAAAACTGCTACACCAAATGCTGTAATATGTTTAATATCATTGAATGAAAAGTGATTACATAATAAAATGTTGACTGATAAATAAAGGATGAGGGTAATTATAAGACAAGAAGGATATAGTTCAACATTAAAAATTGATGAGTAAAGTCAATATAATTCAAAAGAAGCAGGTCACTTCTCTTTCTTTGCTGCTGTTTTCCCCACCAGATCTGCTCTTAAGATGTTTGCCACTTTAATAATTTCACAAAAATCAATCCCTTCATAAATCTAAAGGGCTCTTGGATCTGTTTGATGAATAAGACTCTCTGAGAAACATCCTGTGATCTGACTTCAGACAGTTTTGTGTACACAGCACTGAACAGAGTAACAGTTCAGTTATTTTTTATTTTATTTGTACAAGCAAAGAAAACTACTACAACTTCTGACTTATTTTAGTTCTGTGGTCTCCACGCCAGCTGTGGTGAAAACATGCAACACTTCAGCTGTGATCCTGGGATTTCTAACAAAACCTGAACGTGCCCCAAACTGTGGTTACTGACAGTTTTTTACGGCAGAGAAACCAGCTCCACATAGATCCACTTTGGAAATGATCAAAAGCAAATACATCAGACATACCACAAGACTTTTCAATCATATCAGGGTGATCACATAAAAACTAATGAAGTCTAATAATTTAACATAACTTTCTTGTTCAGCGTGTCTGTGTGAGATGATCCTAACTACAGGGAAACACAGTAACTGTTTCAGTATGGAGGTACATGTCACATCTCCATCATCCCACCATCACAACAAAGGCAGCCTCTTGGGTATCACTGCTTTGCTCAGAGTTGACATATTAGTAGATGAGTGTGGGTGTTCAGACACTTACCACCAGAGAGAGTGGCCTCTTCCATGACACCACTCCAATCAGTCCAGAGAGCAGCACCTGGGAGAGGGGAAGGATATGAGAGGTGAGTGACGCTGACAAAAACATGGTAACAAAGACTGATATCTCCATCAGGGATCAAGAAGATATTTGAAATTCATATCAACGGAAGCTTATTTTTGGATTATTTGAATGTTTTTCTTTCAGTATGAACGCATTGTAAAAATGTAAAATTCATTCAGTGGCATTTAAATTATGCAAATACTAATGGTCCCAAGAAGCTGATCCATAACACAGTAAACATGTCTGCTTAACATTTGCATATGAACATCACTAGTATAGAGCTCAAAGCATCACAAGTGTGCAGGAGTGTCACCACATGCAGCCACACAAGCACAGCTGATGGCTGCCATCTTTCAGCTTTGATTGAGATAAAGTGGAGCTTAAAGGAAATGTTAACACCTTCATTGAACCCCTCATGCATTTAACACTGTAAGCATTTAACTATTTAAGCAAACTGTAATTGATTAAAAAAAATCTTCCAATTGAAACGTTTGGAAAATATTTCACCAGCTTCTCTCATTCACAGCTTGTATGATTGTCCAACAAAGAAAAAAGAGAAATCCTTGCACCTGTCTTTCTGGCCTAATTCATTGGAAGTCTGCGCCTACTAGGATGCAAAGACATCAGTCTGTAGCTACTGAGAGCAAATGTCTAGTGTTGTTTTGTTTCTGTCCAACAACCCAAACTGTCCATAGATACACAAAACAGACATTAATTTCAGGTGCGTTTCAGCAGCATCCTTTGCAAAGACACTCTGACGGTAACACCATCC
Organism: Thalassoma bifasciatum; assembly: GCA_008086565.1. Classification (NCBI taxonomy): domain Eukaryota; kingdom Metazoa; phylum Chordata; class Actinopteri; order Labriformes; family Labridae; genus Thalassoma; species Thalassoma bifasciatum. Next base: position 1,977,469 of record RPOG01000009.1, read on the forward strand.
TCTACATGATGGGTTGAGTAATACATGGATCAGGTGGGAGTTGTCACTCTTGTTTGGCAATTCTGCGCCCATCTGTCATCATATTTCTCGCCTGTGTGTCAGTATGGATGTGGATTTCTTTGTCAACAGAAACATTGTGCTGAGAGGCTCACTCTCACGTTGATTTTTGTCCTTTTCGAGTAGCTGGGTACAAGTGAGTGACATGATCCTTTTGTTTGAGGAGGTTCAAGAGCACCGAATGCAGTGGACCAAAAGAAAGATGCTCCTCTTTTCTAGACTTGGAAGAGTCGGAGGCTTTTTTGCAGCATCTTTTTGTAGCATTGTAACATCTGGCTTATCCCTTAAACTGTGATTAAAATATAATACATCCTCATATCCTCTAGTTTAATGAGTGTAGGTTTGAAGCATTAGTAAGATCAGTATTCCCTACATCATCTGCAATAAGCGGATACCAGCTATATTCAAGAAGCTCTGCTTTCTTAGGGTGCGTCTCAATGCGCAAAAGTTTCATCCTTCTGTCCTCCACTTTTGACGTTCACTTGCATCTAAGTCCCTCTCAACAGAGATGCAGGGGAGAGGTGCAAGGAAATGAAGAGATGAAAGAGGAAACAAGAAGATTTGTTTAATGAGAAATGTGATGTCCATCCCTGTGTAGTGTCACATGAATCAGCGTCTTTTAGTGACGACAACATCAGCTGATCACCACTGAATCGTCTGCAAAAGTGCGCCCAATGAAATACAAACAGTAATGATGCTTTGTCTTTTTTCTTAAGCTGTTTAACAAACACTTTCACATGGAGAAAACCCTGCACTCTGTTTATTCTCTGTCCTTTTAAGATGCAAACAGGTCACTTTACCATAACGGATGTGCAGTATTTTGAGCTTCAAACTCTTATCAAACACCTTTCTATTCCAGCTTTCTGACCTTTTTCTGTCCTCAGTGACTGTATTCAGCTCCGTCTTAACACTATCATTAAATTTGGGTGATGTGAAATTTCAGAGAAGTCCGAAAGAGGTCTGAGCACAATCATCCCTTTGGGACATCCTTCAAAGTGGAGGCTCAGAAAGTACTTCCGGTGCCACGGGGGAGAGAGGGAACTGCAGTTTAATACTTTTAGACGCACCCTTGGATACACCTATATGGCAGATAAAACAATAAAATACTATTTTGGTTGCTATACAGGCATTAAACTGTGTTTATACCCACTGGCGAGTACCAAAGCTTTCTCTGGTTTAGCCCCTGCCCTTCATTGCCAAAGTTAATCACCACATCAATCCATCAGTTCATACCACATGTGAAGAGTCAAACTGACAAACTAACATGACGATATTTTTGTGTTGAAAACATATACTCTGAAAATTGCAGCACTTTGTTTCAGCACATGCCCACACAGAACATATGTTGATAATGAAGTGACAACAGCCTCCAGCAGCGTGGGTAATGATGATGGAAACATGGGAGGAAGTGTTGTTGTTCTACAGGTACAAAGTCCATGTAGGTGGTGGATGGATGTGCTACAGGAACATCAGTGTCTAAACAGGAGAATTCTGGGTTATTTTAAACATTTAAATCTGACAATGAATGTCAGGATTCATAAACAACAAAGACAAATCTTGTCTTCTTACTTTAATATCATTACACCTACATCCACCTTTCTGCCACCTTTAGACCACTTGGTTAATTATAATTTAAACTAAAATGGCCTGAAAATAAGCCACTACTTAACATTTCTGACCAAAATCTATACCAACCAAGTCCTAACCTTGTAAGCTGGAAGATTTATTTTGTAGATTTTGAAAGGTACAATCCAATAATTTTCCATTTATTGGAGCATGAAAGCAGAAAACCTGTTTGTCATTTCAGGATGTAATAGACAGTAAAACTGTGTTGTTTTTCTTGGGAAAACATCAACATTTATTGTTCCTATTATGTCGACTTCATCAGGCCATCTCTGTGGACTTAATGATGTCCCAGATTTTCCATTAGCCTTGATTTACTTTTTGATTTTGCGCTCCAACTACTTGAAACCAGTCACGCTGTTACTTGATGCTCTGGCCTAAATGAAGCAATTCAAGTCCATCTTGTTGTGACGTCTGTTCTCTCGAATGTCCATCACTTACAGCAAGTTATTTATAAATCTCCTCAAATGAAATCAAAGTCTTTTTTTAAGCATTATGACTGATTTTTGTCAAGATGTCTCTTTAAACTCCAGATGTTGTATCATCAGATAAAGGATCAAAACAAAGTTTTAAAATGAAACACCACGTATTGATTCTCTCAGCATGCATCACTCTGGGTGTGGTGCTGCCTGTTTCTGTAGGTGTGAACTTGCCCACAGTCAGAATGTGTGTGGACAAAGGGTACTTGTAGCCTCTGGTGCTCTTTTCCTTCATGGTCTCTCCCTGCCTTTCACCTTTATTCACCCTCCATTAAACACCAACATGCTCTCACCATTTCCCCATCTTGCCCTTCATCCTCCTCCTCCTCCTCCTCCACCCCCTCCTCTCTGACTTTCTTAGTATCCCCCTCCCCCCTCTCTTTCTCTATCTTCCAGTTTTGCCATGCTTTCACGTCCAATATCCTTCTGTATCAAGCTCCATCTCTGTATTTCTTGCTCCAGCTCTGCGCCCACACAGTCACAGCGTATTTCTGCACTTACACACTTTCTCTACTCTCAATCCAGCCACCTCATTTCTATTTCCCTGTCCATCTTGCTCCACTCTCTCGTCAATCTTACACTTTTCCACTCACCTTGATACCCAAAGGACCTGGTGCAGGAGATGTCAATATTTCATGGAGCTCACACTGACACATACACATTTTACCAGTCAGGCACAAGAGGAGATTTTAAACCAACTCCAAATAGCCTTTCTTGTAACACTTGTTTTTGGTGTGTGTCTCTTTAAATCAAAATGAACTCCTCTAAACCAACCCCTCTCTTCAGCAGCGTGTGTCACCATAGCAACTTGTAAGTGTGCCCAAAAAACATGGCTGCAGGAAAGAGTACAGTCCAATCATGTTTGGACCAAGTTCAGTCATAAATTCAGAGACACTGTTGAAGAAGAAGATAAACCAAGAATGAAACAAAAAGTTGCTAAATATTTTATTTTTTTTACTTTGTATCATTAAACACTGATTTTGTACATCGGCTAGTTGGAGATTAACCTGGCGTAATCAACATGAATGTGTTCATCTACCTAGTATTCAAAGTGAACACATAGCAAAGGAAATTTCCTGTGGTGAAGGGAAAATAGTAATCATATGTTGTACATTCTGTGCAGGCCTGAGAAGTATAAATGATTCCTTTGTTACAGCCTAACATATGCCCCTTTCATATCCACTTTTATCCTCATGTTGTTGTGGTTGTCATGGTTGTCAGATGTTTACAGTTGTGGTCTGATCTGCAGTCAGGCTTTAATAACACCATAATAGAGTCTGTAAACCCAATTGTCCATCAGGTGCAATTACATCCTCGCCTGTCTCTGTTGTGACTGCAAGAGATAATCAGAGGCCATTCTAAGCTCTGTGCTAATGTATACTGTCTCCCTGATCATTTTTCTGTTTTTACAGACTTTATCTGTTGTTGACCATGCAAATTCCCGAATGGATGTATCTGTGGGTGTCTATACTTCCTTACGAACCACTGACTTCAAAAGACACCTTTTATTAGATGTATTTACATCAAAAGCAACACTACTTGCCTTTTTTTCTTTTTGTAACTCTTCCAGTGTTAGGTTGAACAGAATCAGAAATGCTGCAATGTTGCTTTTTCTCAATAAATTTAAAAAATGGTGCACAAGGAACAAGAGGGACAAAAAAAGCAGCAAATGTTAATGGTAATCACAGTGAGTAAATGTGATGATTAGCGCTCTTTTTCAAAATATTTTCATTACAACTTATATGCATATGTACAACTGGAAGGAATCCACATCAGGGAGACATCAGGGAGACATCAGACTGACAGCGTCTGGAAATGTCTCAACTCTGTCTACTCAGTTCAGTGCTGCAGAGGACTGAGGCTTGTGTTACTCTGTGATACTGCAGGTATCAACATTCACCCTCTTTATACTGGTGTCAGGGCACTGCGACAAAGTGTCCAGAGAGGTTGTGTTCTGTTACAAGCCTCTCTTTCCCTTTTCCCTTCTCCCTCTCTCTCTCTCCCTCTGTCTCCCACTCTCTTTAGTGCTAGTCTTGGCAGCAGAGAGAAGGCGCACTGCAACATGCTCAACCAAGGTTGAAGTGAGCTCCTATCATAATGCAGCCCCAAGTCACTTATCCAACTACTTCACTGTAAACACACTCAAAATACATACAATACATTCCTTTAAAATTTGGGGATGGGGGTAAATTTGGACAGCAGATATCTTTTCAAAGACAAGTGAAAATCTGCAAACATGGACGTTCATCACCTGACTCGGTTGAAGAAACATCATGCATTGCATATCACAGCAACTTGGTCAATTGAAGAGCAGTGAATCAAATCCCCATGAGTGTGTGAAAACTTGTTTTAGACATCTGTTTCTTAAGTTCAATATTAGTGATGGGAGAGAAAAGACCCAGTGTTTTGGAATACCATTAAAAAAGTTCAAGTCAAGGACACTTTTTTACCACTCAGGTCATATCTTTATAGATATAAAGGATACAACTACACACACATGCACACACAGAATTCACTGCAGCAGGAAATTTGGACACCCGTTTCTCTCTTTTCCTACACTGTTTTTCCCATTATCTCATCCTTCCTGTTCCTCCACTGTGCACTGCATGTCTCTGCGTCCATGTATACTTGTGTGAAGCACTATGTGTGTACTGTACCTGTCTATGTGTGTGTGTGTGTGAGTGTGTATATGTCTGTGCACCCAGGGTAGAAATGGTGTGAGAGCAGAAGCCATGTGAGAGCTTTGCTGGTTGTCAGTCACTGGAGGCTTTTCCCCTCGGCTGCTGCCAGAACAGGATTAACATGCAATACTTAGCAGCATTAGTCACTGAAACCTGGGCAGCACACACCCACTAACATTCTGAAAAAAATGCTGAAGCATCTTTTAAATATATTTTCTGGCAAGGACCAATAAAAATTCTCAGTGAAACATCAAATCATGAGTAGCAGAGCGACAATTTATGAAATGAAGAGTCTGTTCCAGGACAGTTTTATAAAAAGATACAAAACCTTTCAACAGGCACTCTAAATTTTGACAGCATGAACCACAGTGCATTGCAGTAAATTGTGTCAGAGGATTTTTTTTAAAAAGAACATTTACATGAAAATTTCAGTGCCAAAATGAATGAAATGTTGTACAAGATCATTTGCATTTAGATGAGTGGGATTTTTAAAGAATCCTTTCAATAAACATGGAAATTGAAAAGCAAATATTTTGATCCGTATAATCTGACAGCAACTTTGTGTAGCTGCAAATATCTCCAGCTGTAGGTCTTGTGCCAAAATGCCATGAAGATAAATGTCCCCCAATCCATTTTCTTTCGTGTACCCGAGCGCGGATCAGAGGCAGCAGGCTGAGCAAAGTGACCCAGATGTCCCTCTCACCAGCAACGTTTTCAAGCTCCTCCTGGGAGATTCCAGGGTCTTCCCAGGCCAGATGGGATTCATAATCCCCCCGGCAAGCTCTTGGTCTACCACAGAGTTTCCTCATGGTTGGATGTGAAGAAGAAACCTCCGAATGGAGAAACACAGGAAACATCCCAATAAAAGGCTTGGGCCATCTTAGCTGACTGCTTTTGATGTCAAGCAGCAGCAGCTCCACTTAGATGTCTCTATCAATGTCTTAGCTTCTCACCTCTTCTATAGACCAAGGAAATTCATCTTAGCTTCTTGTATCTGTGAACTCATTCTTTCAGCCCCCACCCAAAACCCATGACCAACACTGAGGGTTGGTTTTTGACTGAAAGGTAAAACAAAAGTTTTGCCTTGAGACTAGATATTACTTCTCTACACCATCCAGGTAAAATACCTGCAACACTGCTGATGCTACACCAACCTGTCTACCAATTTCACCACCAATTTTTCCTCCCCTGCGAACAAGATCCCAAGGAATTTTAACTCTTCACTTGTAGTAGACTCAGCACCTCCCAATTCCCCTCTAAAGAAATTTATCCACAATTTCCACAATTTCTCAAGCAGGACCATGGCCTCAGATGTGTCTGTACCAACCATCACACAAGCTTCTAGTTTACAAAAGCCTGATGTTAGCACGCACAGCGCCTGGCCCCCCTCTCTAAAAAATGGGAACCACCATAGGCATTGTTTTGGACCTCTGAATGGCATCAAAGAGGTAAACCAGCCAACACTGCCAAACCCTTCCAAAGCCTGAAAGATCTCGAGACAAATTTCATGTACAGAAGAGTGCCCTAGCTGCCATGGGGACCTTACCAACAATCCCAAAGACCTGTGCCACAAGGGTCAGTAATAGGTAAGTATTTTCCTCGTAAACTCTTCTTTCCCTAAGAAAGGGTTAGGTTCATGAGCTCTGCCGAGTGCAGCATTTGTTGGACAAATCAACATCTCCAGTCCAGGTCAGTAGTTCTCCACCACTGCTGAAAACAGCTTTAACCAATCCCTACTTTCATCTCCTGAGCCATCAAAGGGCTCACCAGAAATCCCCTGAGATCAACCATGGGCCCTCTGGAACTACATCCACACCATGAATCTTTCCTCTGCACGTGCAGAGGTACCAGGTGGCCTTTCTAGCCTCTCTGCTGCTTCAAGAAATCCCCAGACCCAGAACCAAAGGGGTTCCTCTGCAGTTCGACAGCTTCCTTTACCCCCACCAGCACCAATGGTCATGACGCCTAGGGCCAACTGCCGCAATTGAGGCTACAATCATGGCCCAACCGGATTCATGCCCCCACACTCCCCCAAATTTTTCAGAGGATGGTAGTTTAAGTCCTTGGGGACACAGGGCCCCCACAAAAGGTTCCCAGTTTCCAGAACAGCACAGAAGTCCATTGACACAGACTGGCCCAGGGGGTCCAAGCAGTTACCCCCTTTCCAGGAGTTTGCTTACTTCAAGAAGGCTCCATGCTCTGACCTGCTTTTTGGTGCTGAAGAGCAAAAAACAAGCGAAAATGTCATCGCCCTACAACTTTTAGTCACTGCAGGTTAACTGCTTCACTGGGGACAGCTATAACACTGTGGCTCAATCGATGTGATCAGGGAAAAAAAGCTAAACCTTGTAAAGTTGAATAACATTTCCAGACATATAACCTCTGACAGCTGTAACTTGGCAGAGCAAGATGTTCACTTCATTAAGCAAATCAGCTTAGGTTGCACAAAGCTAGATGAAAACAACTTAATATGACAGATAATATGATAAACCAAGCGAAAACACTCCCATTAATTTTGAAAACCACAACTCTCTCTGACAAATGTGAAAGCATGAAGGGTTCTCTGCATGCCTCTGATGCAAACAACGCTTTGACTTGCAGAATTACTACAAAACACACACACACACACACACACACAAACACACAGAGTACTGACAAGTGTAAATGGGAATGAAGAGATAAAAGCGAGGATTTGGCTTTTCACAGGGCTGGATTAGAGAAGCCAGTGTCATCGCCATGAAAGAATGCATTACTCTGATACTCCGACAAGGACATCAACACCTACGCACTGACACAACAAAACACACACACACGTACAGACACACACACACATGCATGCGCACATTCAAACCCACTGAACAAAAACACTGAAATTTTGTATTACGTCATCAGAGGCCCAGTGCACAGCTCAAATTTAAAGAATACAAAAAATTTTTTACTCCTTTTCACAATCAACTTTTCCAAATTCTGTTTGAAAAGATTGAACTCAAAACTGCTTTGTGGCAAAATAATATAGACTTGCACCCCACTCGATCACTGACAAGTCAACACAGTCAGCAGTAAGTCTGTGCAGCTGCAGCAGTAAATCCCAGCCACATAAACACACAAACACACACACACACACACACACACACACACACACACACACACACACACACACAAAACTGCTCAAAAAGAGCAACTTTTAAGAAATCATATGTATCTTAGACATATGTACAAAAACTGAATGTAGCAGACGACATGCTGTGTGGGTGTCGGGATGAATGAGTGTGCTGTTGTTCTCTTCTCCTGTGAGAAAACAATCAAAAAGGTGAGCATGTTTCCCTCCTTGGGACTAAATTATTACTTCAGATCGTGAGTTTGACAGTTTGATCAGTATAGTTTCTCACAACAAGAAACAAACTAAGCTTTGAAAATAAATTCCTTTCTAGCCCATGGGCACTCAAACATGACCCTGCAGTTCAATCAGTTGTTGATGATTTCAGCAACGGAGAGCCCTGACAGAGGGGATTTATAAGTTTACTGTAATTGAAGATGATGATCAACAATGGGCGCACCTTTACCTGAAAATACCAGATGTGGTTAAAACAAAATATGCATGGCATGAAACTCTTGCTCTCTGAAAAACACTCATGAGCTTAACCTGTGATAACAGACCTTATCTTACTGACAGTACGCTGACTGACTTCTGATTTCACCTTTTGAAAGCAAAGCAACTCTCAGCTCTGGAAACTTACGTGAAAGCACAAGTTCATGTATTTGCTGATGATGTGTTGCTGTTTGTTGACTTTCAAGGCTGCAGTGGTTTGCCTGTCTGGATAATAACAAAGATTTGGATTTTTTTTTCTTCAAAAAGAACAGTTTCGACATGTCATGGAACAAGTGAGTGTGCAAAGATCATGAGATGAACCCCATGTCAGGAAGCAGTCGAAAGAAGAGAGCTAAGCTGTAAAATAAAGCGCTTTATGACTTGTTTGATCTCTGTACAAACCCAGAGATTTAGAGCTCTGACTGGAAATATGAAATCAGAGAAATAAGCAGCTGAACTTCAATCCGGTCTTAGTTTATATGATAGCGAGAAGCTACATGATGTGGAAAGATGCTGACATCCCAGAAACTTTTACAGGGGCAAGTTAAGGTGGTTTTGACACTTGTTAAGGCTTCCGGTCAGACACCGATTACTGAAATGTTCTGGGAGCAGGTGACTGGAGGGGGACCCTGAGGCTGGCTCATGACACAGCACAGAGTTTGTTTCTTCCAGTTTGCCTGGAAAGCTTGAAAGTGAATCCTTGAAGGATCTCCTATGGGAACAGATTTCTAGGTTAATGTGAGGAACCTTGATGCTGATTCAATGAACATCGGCAGTTCTTTCATCGGAAATGCCGAGTTTTTTTTTCTCAAATCTTAAGTTTCACTCAAATGGGTTTACAACATTGTAGCTTGAAAACCCCTGGACTCTTTAGCTAGAGAAAGAAAAAAACAAAGAAAAACAATCCACGCAAACTCACTTCACTTGGTGAAAGCTGAACAAATAAAGTGATCAATGTTGCAGAATAAATTATTAAATTTCTTAAACATTTACCTCTTTCCTGAAGAATCTAACATATTGTGTCTGTGGCTTACATTTTTACATTAAGGAGTTTCATTTAATTGTATCAATTAGAAAAATCTACTTCCACTTTAACAGTAAATCTCTCCATGCTGACATATTCAGTGAGGATTTCTACTGTGCAGCAGAGAAGGTGTGTTTGACTCCAAACTACAGTGTAGAAAAACATACATGTGAGTGCTGAAAGTGCTCTGGGCTCCACTCAAATCACAGTCTTGACCTTATTCTTATTTATAAATTCATGGCACCAATCAAAGAAGCCATTACTGAAAGTGAGGGTCTGCAAAGCGGTCCGTTCCTCAAACATCATCACCACCAAGATGGATGGAGCCAGTGCGGTTGCCGTGGTAACTCTGGACTGGCCATTTGCCAGGAACCGTAATGATTTCCCATCAACTGCCTCAGTGAGAGGAGCATGGAGGCACGCTGGCTCAGAATCCCCCCCAACACAACACAACACACACACACATGCTCATGACGCCTGTCATACATGGTGAAACACAGGAGCCAAAGTAACACAAACACACAGTCTGAATCCCTCTCAGCCCGTTCCTCCCCTGCTGTTCAACGACTGTCTATTTCCTTTCACTTTCACTGTATGTCGGACAAGAGAAGACAGTCTTTCCACTGAGTCAACGCGACTTTCTCTGAGCTCTTCTCGCAGCCTCTCAGCGCAGTAATCTGACACGTGTTAGAAAGTGTGCACAGCTTTGTGTGAGTATATGTGTATGTTTCTGCCCTACATGTGTCTCTAGGATCTGTAGAAAATGTCTAACCTGTCTGCCCTTCAGTGAAATGAGGAGCTGCTGGTAAAACGGATGTTGACCAAAGAGTGCGCTTTGAAGGCTGTCTTATAAAAATCATCTTACTTGTATCTTTTTATGAAGGTCTCTCCATCTTTCTATTACATTTCAAACAGATATGATGACACCCAAGGAGATAAATCCTGACGACTTTGGAAATCCCTTGATTTTATGGTGTTAATGTTTTTAGTTGTGTTTTTTCACCCTCAGACTTTGTGGTAAAGACTTTACTCAAAAGTTTTCACCTCATAATATGTATACTCGGAGTTCCTTTAAATGCATGTCAGGGGTACAGAGCCAGCACTCCTCTCATTTACTTATCAACATCCATGTGTGTGGCCAGTTGCTTTGCATTCTGCATTTCTGAAGGCAATAAAAATAGGGATGGGTAGGGATGGAAGTAGGTTGCTCTATAGTTACTGACCAAATCTTGTCAGTTGCACTAGGTATCACTTCATGTTAAATCAAATAGTACCATGTTTCAATGCCCATCCTTGTGAGTGTGAGGGAGTGCAACTTTCCATGCTATACATAAGCATGGAGTAGGAAGAGCTGGGTTTTAATTAATGCATTATTAAGAGAAAACACTGACCAGTTGTACTTAATGTAATAAGGTGTAGTTAATTTCAATTAAGGGTTTTCATGTTGAAAAAAATTGCGAAACAACTGCAATGCTCAAGTACAAAAAGTTGAATGTTGCTAATTTGTTTAGTGATACAATCTTGAAATATTTCAATTTGAAATATTGATTTCTCAATTGATCATCTTTAAAAAACTATCAAATATCAAAACTTTTATTATCACATGAACATACACAAAAGTATCAAAAACTAGTACTGTTACTGATACTGGTTCCTTGGTACCAGAATCTGCACTGTATTGGTTTAAATGTGAAAGGTACCCATTCCCATATAAAAGATGGCTAACCAGAAGATGATGCTGATTTTTGAATTCTACATGTGCTGGAAAATCTATGTCAGAGCCTTAGCATCTCTCACCAAGCTCAAATACAATTCTATGCCAGGCTTTATAAACCAGTTTGTGTGTAGCAACAAAGCAACAGCAACAAAGTTGTGGACAAGGAAGAGTCTGCAGGAGAGCGGGAAAAACAAATGGAGTCACCTTCCATCTCAAAACAGAAAAAAGAAACACTCGGCTTTAGCTTCTGCAATGGTCAAATGAAACAGCATCACAAATCTGAGTCTGTTTTGAGGAACTTTGAGCAGTATCAGTGCAACAGCTCTGAGGATAGCTGTGAATGTGGGTAAGATAGAAAAATCATCTTGTGTAGTAACATACAGAGGACTTTTTTCTATAGCTCTGTGTGTGTGTGTATGTGAGAGAAAGAGAGAGGTAGAGAGATGAAAGGCAAATGAAGGTGAGCTGTAGCATCGGGGGAGCTGATCTCCTAATGCTTGTGTGACAATTTCAGCTTCAAGTAACCTTCAGGAAACCTTTGTTGGCTGTGAAATGAACAGCAAAAAATGTGTGTAAGTTTTATTATGTGTATGAACATAAACAGAGCATATGAACCCCCTGTAGGGCTCATGAGGAGCTTGATGTCGGTGTGTGACTGAGACTCACGCTGAAATGGCTTACAGATGCCCTCCTTGTATTTCCTCCTCCTCCTTCTTCCACAACATCCGTTTTCTCTAGGATCCCCCTCTCCCTCCATCCACTACCTGCCCCTCCCTCCTAACCCTTCCCCCATCCCCTGTATCATCACTTTTCTGTGTGCAGCAGCACCTCGCTAGTGTTTCCATGGAAACAAGGGGAACAACAGCAGGTTGGCTGCTGCTGCCTGGAGGCGTGGCATCTCATCCACCCTCTGCTCTTTTCCTCTCACTCATAGAGGTCTGTAGTACCTCCCCTGAATCCATGAATCAACACGGAGATGTTTGTCTGAATGTGAATCAGCCTCTACATCAGGCCAGAGGAGAGAGAGTCATTGATGAGATCTCTGTCAATCCAGATACAGTGCCTTCTTTTTGTTTTGCACATTGCAATGAGTTACTATTTTTTAAGAAATATACACAGCCCTGGGGTTATAAGGTAAAATGACACATCTTCTCCTTCTTCTTTCATTTATAAGCTTGAGGGTGCTAATGTGAAGGCAAAGCAGAGCCAGTCCTAGTGTATGATTCCCAACCCTCCATCACAGGAAGGACCGCTCGCCATCATCATCCTCCTCTTTGTCAATACAGGACACGTTCGGATACATTTTTTCCCTTTTATCTCAGGCGGGTCTAATGAAAGAGCTACACTCTGTTTTTGATCAAAGCAGCTGTCTTCACAAGCTGCAAAACAGCTTGCATTAACTCTCTCTGTAGGTATGCACAAGAGCCTTTTCAACCATTTGTCCACCTTTCCTCTGTTTTCTCCTGCATGGCCTCTTTGGACAGAGCGCACATTTAAGTAAGGGATGCAGATGCCCACATTACTCGTGTGTGTGTGTGCGTTTTGCAGTTTATGGATGAACAGATGGTCCATAAAGGGGGACAGCCAGACTCTAACAGAGGGAGTTGTGACCACTTAGTACAATAAAGCTGTAGGACTGTTGAATGTGAAGATAGAAACAAGGGGATAAAATTATCTGGTTTCCTATGATGACCTACTTGTGAGCTCTACATAAGCAACAGAATGTATTTATTTAGTTTTTAAGTTTGTGTAAAATGTGGCGTTTCATGTAGCTCCACACTAGGTCCTTTTGTTCTGTTATAATACAGCTCAGTTAATGGCTTATAAAGAGTATTATCAGTTTTTTTTTTTAGTTTATGGAGCTAAACTCAAAGTTTTCCAAGATTTCTGAGCGGTATGAATCAATCACACATTGCAAAAACTGAAATCTAAGCGAGTAATTATGTATAATTTTTTTTTTTTTTAAATGTCTGAATATTCATTATATGAGCCACTTTTAATTGACAAGTCCAGAAAAATATCTTATTACAAGTTATTTAGAGACAAAAAGGAGGTCTGAATTCCTTGCAACAATTACAAAAAATCTGCCAGTGGGGTATGAAAAAAGATTCTTGTATTAAGATTTTTCGATTGCAAAAAACTTGACGCGCAAATTCTTTCTAACCACATTGGCAGATTTTTTTTTTTTTTTTTTACTTATTACATGCAATTTAGACACAGTTTCTGTCTTACAATAATTTGAAATAGGACATTTTTCTGGACTAGTCAGTTGAATGTGGCTCATATCAAGAATAATGAGACATGTTTTTACAAAAAAATTACATAATTACTTGCTTTGATTTCAGTTTTTGCAGTGCACTTAAGGCATGGGCTGATTTATGGTAAAGGTAAAGCAGGTTATGGTTTCCAAACAGCTCATATAGTACATCTCACAGTTTAGTCAAGATGAAACATTTCAGCATGAGACAAATTTGTACACACAAAAACTACCAGCGATAAGATTTTCCAGCATCCTTGGATCAAAAATGTTTAGGTACAAGGACCTCCAAGCCTAACAACATGGACCTCTCTTAGATCATCAAGTAACTTATATTATTTTTTTTTGAGGGAAATCCTTGTTAACTCTTGAAATTCTAATCTTACAAACTATCATTCTCTTTAATTTGAGGATCAGAAGTTTTAACACAGTCCAACATTGCTTGTAAAGTTGTGGGTTTAAATTTGCAATACAACAAAATACTACTTCTTTTCTTTCTATCCAGCTTAGATACTTCGCAAATTGTCACTGAAACATATATGAAGTGAAGAGAAAAGGAGCATTGCAGGTTCAAAGAAAACATGATGAAAGTGCGCTTTGTGGATGAACACAAAATTTCAAAAAGAGAAAACTAAGGCAGTCCTCTGGCAAAGAGTAAAAAGCCTTTTTTCAGTCTTAGTCACATGGTGAAATGCTTTAAGCATAAACAATGCGTGTTAAAGAGAGGGCAGATTTGCATGTGAAAGACAAGGATTGAGAATTCCTGATATGCCTCACAGTCACAAGAAATACAGCAACGTGTGGACAGCTCCACTTGGGTTACAGCTGCTTTTTCAAGCATTAACATCTTTAATCGCATCAAGAAATGCCCCTATTAATGATGCTCATGTTGCTATGCTTTCTGATGTGAGACTGAAGTGCATCCCTGCATTGTAAATCAAAGTGTTACCGCATTACAGGGCTCACTTCAGACTGAGCCACTGAGGTGAGAAAAGAGCGACTGGTGAGAAACCTCTTGACCTGTTTCTGTGCATCACAAACGTGGTGTGACTCCACAGCAGGTCTGATTGGTTGTGAGCAGAGAGTGAGAAAGAGAGAGAGACAAAAGAGGAGAAGAAGCTCTGTGACTCTGGCTCCTCTTTCTGATTTAGATCACCATCCTACTCCCTGTTTCTTACACACATGCAAGAGCACAATCTCACAAACACACACACCATTCCACACGGACTGCCACTTCTCATTTTACAGGCATATTTTGAGACTGCAACAAATGAATATCGAGTGTGGGGGAAACACATTAATGCTTTCCTTTCAATTACAACGATACGTTTGCACTGTGGGACTCCAGTGGCTGCATCCCTGGAATGAAATTCAACGCATGACAGAGCCTGTTACGTTTAGATGTTAAACCCTCCCACGGTAGAGAAAATCAGCTGGAAGACGCACAACAAACTCACACAGAGAGGCTCATGGGGACTTACTGCGTAACTACAGCACAGCTCTGAATGATGGACAGATGATGATACCTCCATATTTTTCCTCTTGATGCATGGTTGGCTGCAAAAGGAGGTCTGTAATCTATACTTCACTTTGAGTGCCGGTTATGAAACAGTGACAAGTCTGACTATTGCTACACTTCACCAGTCTAGTTTCTGCTACAAATATCTCTCCAGGGTGACGTTAAACTGTTTTCCAGGCATGAAATTTATACTGCTTATTAATGCAGGAACATGGTTTTCTTACACAGCCATCAGTTACACACTGCAGTGTGTAAATAATTGTAAATGCATTAATTGAAGACAACAGATTCCCCCTGATATGACGTCTGGTAACTCTGACTGTAAACTTTTGCTTGAAGTTCTGATGGGCACTTGTGGGCCTCAGCAGTCATAACTCAGGACTAAAGGGCCTGGGTTTGCAGCAACGTGCAGCAGTGAGCAGCCATACATCTATCCTGGATACGGCTGCAGTGACACCAACAGCTGAATCAGGCTTTCAGTCCTGTGCTGACAGGATAATCTCGCCCTGCAGCCGGCCAGATTTGAGAGGAGAGAGCAGCGAACAGAGAGAGAGACAGTGTGTGTGGCTGTGAGTGTGTGTGTGTGTGTGTGTGTGTGTGTGTGTGGGTCGAGTTGTGGTTTTGTGGGGGTGTTAATTGTATCCACTCATCTGCATAAGCCTGGCTCAGGATCTGACCAAAGTACTACTAAATCTTTTTTTAAATATTTCAAATGAAAAGTTGGTAAAAACATGTGCCAAAGTGTGGTTTCTGTGTGTGTTTGGCCTCAAATATATTCTTTGGAGCAAAGTTGTGCAAGTCTGCTTTCTCACTAAGTATGATTAGCAGTGTCAGCATGTAGCCACAAGTCATTTTGACTTTCAGATGAGTTATAAAAACCATCTAAAGCTGAATACAAAGAAGACATTTCTAATACAGACTTTTGATGAATGAAAACTGGAGGATTAGATGTTGGAAAATGCTTTTGTATGACTGTGTTTTAGGGATGAGCAAAGATACACACAGTTGGTCTCACATCCACAGGCAGGAAGGTGAGTACTTAAACTCCAACATCTCATGACCAAAAAAGGAAAATTATTTTCATTTCAGTTTTGACTGAAGTAAAGGATGTTATTTCTGCTACATCAGATGCTGCTTTCTGAAACTTTCATTTCCTTTAAATACAAGTTGAAGACTCACCTTTTTACAGAGGTCTTTTATTGGAATATTTTAACAAGTCATTTTAATATCTATTTTACTGCACAACTCTGAACAGAAACTTTCATGCTTATATCCTAAAATCTGTTTTGATATATTTTAATCTTCTTTTTTGACATTTTATTTGATATAACTTTTTTCTTTTTTGCTTGATCCAAAATGCTTTGTTTTAATAAACTTTTAATTTTCCTCTTTTTTGTGTTGTGCTGACCCTTTCAGTGATGATTTGTGCCTATGTGAAGCTCTTCGAATCGCCTTGTTGCCAAAATGTGCTCTATAAATACTCTTGCCTCGCCTTGCTGCTTTTGATTAAAGTAATAAAGTTGACATTGTCTTTTTCATAAACAATAATTAGAGAGCAGGTTGACCCATGGCTTATATGGAATACTCTGTGGTTTGTGTTGCTCTGAAGTTGATAAAAAACAACAATTACTTTTTTTAATTTAAATGTGCTCCGTCATTAATCCATGAGCATTAAAAACTGGAATGAATGCTTATCTTAGCCAGCAACGTGTTTAGAATAGTTTTCTGGTTCATTAATATATAATTTATTACATCATAAAACATTGGGAGTGGGATATGCTACATGTCCTGGAACAGGCCTGATATTTATGTGCAACTGCATTTTTCCTCACATCTTAACAGAATTTATATCAAACACATCCTGTCTTTTGGGACATTATCATTCAGAAAAAGACAATGGAAAACAGTTTCAACAGCGAGGTGTAGCATTTTTCTTATTTATTCTCCTTGTTTCCAAGTTTGAAGTTGATTTTTACACAAGTTGTGTTCAAAAAGTTCAACATCAACTGTATATTTTTATTTATTTCATTTCACCCAGTTTGTGCCTGCTTTTAATAGTCATAATAAACACACATGCTTCTGGTGTTTAGAAAAAGCAAAGTAAAACAGAAAAAGGTCAGTCCTAGCTGTGCTCTACAGGATCTAAAAGAGTTTTCCATCTGCTGCAGAGACTTTACCCCCTAATGAGACCGTCTCATCACATACTCTACTTCTATTCTGAGATCTGGTGGGAAATCTTTCCATCTCTGCAGCCACAAAACTCTGCAAGTCATTAGAAGAAACTAAGACACACACCAAACTGTCATTCATAGGAAGGAGACTGAACTGCACTTTCTGTAAAGAAGCAATTAAAACGGTCTGTCCGGAGACGTTTACCGATGTCGGTGTTCGAAGTAAGTCACGGAAGAATAAATAGTTGGTGTTTGTGTGTACGTCTAGAGGGACTTTGTGTATTCACTGAAAAGAAGTTCGAGTGAATTTCGTCCAGAAACGATACTCACAGTAGTCGGTACTGAATTTTCTTTAATAAAACCCACTGTGATTTCTGCCCACCACAGTTTCTGATACTTTCCTTTCAATGCTCTACATTCCCACTACAGAGGAGACGCATCTAAAGGGTGACGAGTGTTCGGAGATGAGGCAGCTGGCATCTGTTGATTTATGTGAGTATGATTAAAACCACATCCTTTACTGCCACTGTGACTGCGCTTTAATCAGTTAACCAATCCCTTAGAAGCATATGTGAGGCTTCTTGGTTACTCTGCATTACAGGAATATCAACCATAAACTGTATGCAACAATGTCCAGGTTCACTTTCAGACTTGATAAATGTGCTGCTTTTTTCTCCATAAAAAAGTGATTTTCCTGCATGTTTGGTTACTTGTTGTGAAGCCTCATCTCCCCTGCACAGACCTACAGCTGGCTAATGTTCTCACTTACATATAAGCCAAGACTTCAGACCCAGGGTGAGTGCAGTTCATACAATACGACCTTTAACAAAGTTTGAAGGGAGTGGAAGAGACAGGGCCAAGAACCCATGAGGACTTAACTGCACAACCTGCTCCCCTCTCCAAGAATAAAGACCAAGTGATTTAAAGCTCAACCATCTTTGGAGTATCAAACTCTCAACCCCTGTAGGCTTTGAAAGCTGGATGTAAAATCTTTATAGCTTCCTCTTTTATGGATGACAGCAGTGGGGGTCAGCTTTAATTCATGTCAAGTATACCACGGAAACATCTATTGAAAGCACTCACAGTCAACTCTACAAGCTTCAGTGTCTCACACATGCCCTCTGAACTGGATTCAAATCTGTGGTTTTGGATACCCATGAAAGGATGACGGTCTTTTAAATACAAAATGAAAAACTAGCATTTGTCCTTTATCAGCCACCATTCTGACAACTCCTAAAATTATTAAAGGAGAGCTTTTATGCAGATCTGTTTTCACAGTAGGACTAAAGCTTCTATTGGTTTACCTTTCTTGCTAAATGAAGATGGTAAATGTGTAACAGACCCAAACCACGGTGGCCAGAAATATGACAGACTGATGACTGAAAAGCGAGGCAAACAAATAAAACTACCATCATGGTGCACAGTCTTATCTACTCTACAGTTATTTGGCCGTGTCTGGTACGTTTGAAAAGGAGAGAAAGTGGGAATTTGACTCATTGATTGTACGTAGCTTCAATGGCCCCGCCAAGATAAAATCATTCTGCAAATAAAAAGCCACAACCTTAAAGCTGTAAGTTTCAAAAGCAGCTTTGGAGTGAGCAGGGATTGTGTCTCCCCAGCTTATTACAAGACTGACTGTAGGACATTGTGAAAGAAGAGCATGCATAAACCCTAATGAACACACAAGTGACCACAGCACATTCATCAATTAAAAAAGAAGAGCATAAACAAATGAGCAGTGCTGACTCCCACCTCGCTGAAGATTTCCAGAGTGGCTGAGCAATTATCACACAGGAACTCTAATTATGTTTAATATATGATTATGCAGCGTTACACTAAGAAAGGGGATTAAAACAAAGCAAAGACAGCGTCTGCAGCGGAATGAGCAGATTCACTGTGTAACCTCAGTGCTGCAGGTGAAATCAACACCTCAAAGTTTTTTTCTGTGTTTAATCCACTCGATGCAAAGGCGTGATGAGGAGTTATTATGCATGTTAGTGGTGGAGGAGCCTTATCTCAAACGTCCTCTGAGAATAAATGAATTAACCACGTTTTACACTTCTGCAAAGGTTTCCTTCAACAAAGAGAAATGTTCCTGAAAAAATCTGCAACATCATGTTGCTCAGAGAGAGCCCTGAGGGTATGATCGCTCTCTCACTCTCTCCATCTCTCACTCTCCCTTGATTTTATAGCGATGTACAAAATAGCATCCTCCTTTTACTAAGCTCGTGTTCATTTTTCTAGTTAGACTTTAAATCCAGTGAATTAGGTGATATGATCCTGGTGATATGAGGGATCAGCCAAGAANGCAAGTCATTAGAAGAAACTAAGACACACACCAAACTGTCATTCATAGGAAGGAGACTGAACTGCACTTTCTGTAAAGAAGCAATTAAAACGGAGACAGGCCTCTGCAAATGGCTACAGCCACAAGCTTCATTCAGTGCCTTCTTATTTATCAACCACAAACACACATGCAGATCTCCCTGAAACACATAAGTGACTTTTCTTCAAGCTCACTTAAAGCAGGTCTTTGCTATGAGTGTCATCAGCCATGACTTAAAAGAAATTATTTTGGGTGACACTAAAGACGGGTGGTGGGTTTCTGATACTTTCCTTTCAATGCTCTACATTCCCACTACAGAGGAGACGCATCTAAAGGGTGACGAGTGTTCGGAGATGAGGCAGCTGGCATCTGTTGATTTATGTGAGTATGATTAAAACCACATCCTTTACTGCCACTGTGACTGCGCTTTAATCAGTTAACCAATCCCTTAGAAGCATATGTGAGGCTTCTTGGTTACTCTGCATTACAGGAATATCAACCATAAACTGTATGCAACAATGTCCAGGTTCACTTTCAGACTTGATAAATGTGCTGCTTTTTTCTCCATAAAAAAGTGATTTTCCTGCATGTTTGGTTACTTGTCATGAAGCCTCATCTCCCCTGCACAGACCTACAGCTGGCTAATGTTCTCACTTACATATAAGCCAAGACTTCAGACCCAGGGTGAGCACAGTTCATACAATACGACCTTTAACAAAGTTTGAAGGGAGTGGAAGAGACAGGGCCAAGAACCCATGAGGACTTAACTGCACAACCTGCTCCCCTCTCCAAGAATAAAGACCAAGTGATTTAAAGCTCAACCATCTTTGGAGTATCAAACTCTCAACCCCTGTAGGCTTTGAAAGCTGGATGTAAAATCTTTATAGCTTCCTCTTTTATGGATGACAGCAGTGGGGGTCAGCTTTAATTCATGTCAAGTATACCACGGAAACATCTATTGAAAGCACTCACAGTCAACTCTACAAGCTTCAGTGTCTCACACATGCCCTCTGAACTGGATTCAAATCTGTGGTTTTGGATACCCATGAAAGGATGACGGTCTTTTAAATACAAAATGAAAAACTAGCATTTATCCTTTATCAGCCACCATTCTGACAACTCCTAAAATTATTAAAGGAGAGCTTTTATGCAGATCTGTTTTCACAGCTTCTATTGATTTACCTTTCTTGCTAAATGAAGATGGTAAATGTTCAACAGACCCAAACCACGGTGGCCAGAAATGTGACAGACTGATGACTGAAAAGTGAGGCAAACAAATAAAACTACCATCATGGTGCACAGTCTTATCTACTCTACAGTTATTTGGCTGTGTCTGGTATGTTTGAAAAGGAAAGAAAGTGGGAATTTGACTCATTGTTTGTACGTAGCTTCAATGGCCCCGCCAAGATAAAATCATTCTGCAAATAAAAAGCCACAACCTTAAAGCTGTAAGTTTCAAAAGCAGCTTTGGAGTGAGCAGGGATTGTGTCTCCCCAGCTTATTACAAGACTGACTGTAGGACATCATGAAAGAAGAGCATGCATAAACCCTAATGAACACACAAGTGACCACAGCACATTCATCAATTAAAAAAGAAGAGCATAAACAAATGAGCAGTGCTGACTCCCACCTCGCTGAAGATTTCCAGAGTGGCTGAGCAATTATCACACAGGAACTCTAATTATGTTTAATATATGATTATGCAGCGTTACACTAAGAAAGGGGATTAAAACAAAGCAAAGACAGTGTCTGCAGCGGAATGAGCAGATTCACTGTGTAACCTCAGTGCTGCAGGTGAAATCAACACCTCAAAGTTTTCTTCTGTGTTTAATCCACTCGATGTAAAGGCGTGATGAAGAGTTATTATGCATGTTAGTGGTGGAGGAGCCTTATCTCAAACGTCCTCTGAGAATAAATGAATTAACCACGTTTTACACTTCTGCAAAGGTTTCCTTCAACAAAGAGAAATGTTCCTGAAAAAATCTGCAACATCATGTTGCTCAGAGAGAGCCCTGAGGGTATGATCGCTCTCTCACTCTCTCCATCTCTCACTCTCTCTTGATTTTATAGCGATGTACAAAATAGCATCCTCCTTTTACTAAGCTCGTGTTCATTTTTCTAGTTAGACTTTAAATCCAGTGAATTAGGTGATATGATCCTGGTGATATGAGGGATCAGCCAAGAATAATACTACAACAAACTTAACTTAGCTTTGAAATTCACTCTGCTTAAGTCAAAACATGCCACTAAGAATTTGATCTAAAGCTTTATTGGCTTCAAGCATAACAAGTATTGATAAAAGACTACTTTACAAGATGGAGATTACAACAAAGAATGAAAAAATGGAAAATAACTTGGCTCAAACTTTAAACTGTCACATTTAATGTCGCATTTTTAAAAGAGGTACTTCCAGATTTAATTTCTATTCAGTTACTTGTGCATGACAGACATGTATGTGATAAGCAACGTTATAAAATTTTGTAGGCCATCCTTTGCAGCACGAAAAGTGAAATCTAGACAGTAAGATAAAAGATGGCTTACTCTTAGGGGAGACTAGAACAAAGTCTCCATGCAATGTAGCATAACTGACAAATAATAAACAAGTACATCAATCAGTAATTACTTTAGCTATTTTTATTTTCTTTCCAACAAAGTCACACCCCTCATCACTATGTACGCACAAAGTGTTGGAGAAGCAGGTTGATGTAGAAAAAAGTTGAAAAAAGTTGAAAAAAGTTGAAAATTATGTTAAGAATCCAAAACACTGAGGATTTTTAAACATCAACTTTCAATATTATCAAGGGAGTGAAAATCTGGGAAACTTTTCAAGTCAAATAAAATAGTTTTTTGACCCAATGAAGGAAGAAAAAATGTCAAGGACAAACCTGGACTAAGGGTCCTCGATCCAAGGTACAAAGTTCCAAGTCATAAATACTTTGGCCAAACTTCTTTAAGCAAAACACTCACAAAAAAACTACAAAATGTGCAGTGCTTTTCTACAACCACCAACTCCTGATTCGGCATATTATTTTGTGAGTTATGTACAGCGTGAGCATAACTTGAGGGTGGTCATTGTTAAATATTGCCATAGGATTGTTGAGCATTGTTTTGCAGAAAATAAATGAAACACTTTAACATAAACAAGAGCTGTTGTTCTGAAATGCTGTGTCTATCCATAGATGTCCTGGTAAGGGAGTAGAGTTTTCTAGCATTTAGGAGAATATTGTCAGATTATCGTTATATGAAAACTTAAAAAAAAAATGAGAAAAAAACTTATTTGCTCATATTGCCAGACCCCAAACCTGTTTGTTTATAGAATGACATGATTCTTTCTTTCTCTCCATTTTTAAGAAGAAAGTTTATGAAATTGGTACAAAGCTGTACATGATGTTAAAAAACAACAACAACAACAAATAAACAGGGTGTTCAAAAGTGAGCTTTTTCTGTTGAACTGGTGTGAAAGGGTTTCTTCTCAGCTCTGTATTAATTCAGACTGTGACTCACTTTTCCTGGTGATTAAACTCAACCTACGTGGCCAACAGACGCATTTTATTAACAGAAACACTATTCGATTCAAGTAAGTCGAAGTAAAGGAAACGAACTTAAGAAACGTACCTATAATAAACCTTGCAAATTCATGTTTAATATGTCATTAAACGTTTGTCATTAGATTAGACCCGACAAATATCGAAGAGTAGTTCCTCTGCCAAACGGGACAAAGGGGGAGGGAGACAGGGTCAAATCAGTTGAAGTAATTGTTGTGTTTGCTGTTGTTGATGCAGTGGGTGGCTTAGTGTGGACTCAGCGTTTTATTCTACTGCTGGCCCTGTGCAGCTCTGCTTTGTTTGCCCTCTCATTTTTTAATTTCACGGCTGTGTGCTTAACTTTCAAGGGCATTTGTGCCCCAATTAATTTCTTTCCTGCTGGAATGTTGTCTGCAAAATACCTGAATAACATATTAAAATGCATGAGGTGAACGTCAGGTGACTTGTACACATGCTCTGCATTAGACAGAGTCATCATCCTCTCATCTTTATAAATGCATTTATACTAACAGAGGAGGACAGTATCAGGCTTTACCTGCAGTACATCCCACCTAGAAGACCTCAAACTTGTTTGATGAGGACAAAATAAGAATAAAAATGGGGCAAAATGGCTCATAGAACACTTAAATCACACTGTATTATCCTCACATGGCACAGGACACGGGTTATGGTGATGAAAAACATTTTTTTTCTTGGTGACATGATGTCTAAATGTCCAAAAAATATCCACATAGAAATACAAAAGTCAAACCAAACTGCCGTTACTGTGACCAAAGTGTCTTATTTCAAGTATTTATACACAGCAGCCTGTAAGATGAGATAGATGCTTATGAAAGCATTAACTGCAGGAGCCTAATTTCAGTTTTGGGAATCAGCGAGGTCCTTGAGATTACAGGAATATATTTGCAATAAGAATATTAGGTGTACAGTTCCAGTAGTATGTGAGAAAAGCCGCCAATACACGAATACACCAACACACACACACACACAGAAAGATACTAGTACATAAACAAACACCCAAACACATCCCTTTTTGGCTCTACTTATAGAGATAAAGGGTGTTTCCTTATAATCCAGCTCTTTTGAGTAATGACCTGAGTGTTAACTGTCAGTCAGCGAAATGAATGCAGCAGTGAACCCCCACACCTTCATGAATATTAATGTGGATTTTCACCCTCATGCAAATCAGTACAATACAGAAATAACTGGTGAACATTCAAATGAGAGAAGGCTCAATACTTTTTTTTCTGTTTAGACCTGAAACACATTAAAATATCTTTATTTTTATTTAGTTTTCACAAAGTCCCTAACTGGTTTGTTTTGAGGATCAATCTATAAGCATCAACTCACACTCACAGCACAGAGGGAGCTGTGAGTGTGCATCGGACCAACACGAAACTTAAAACCCCCCTCAATTTATCAAAGTGGCCCCACAAATCAATGTGGATTACTTTGGGAGAAAGCATTGCTCATGTGGCAGTGCATTTCCATTACCACACAACAATATTGGCCTATTGGGATGCCGCGGTAATTTTGTCTATTGATCAAATCACAGGCACGGATCAGATAACCGTGTCTTAGTTTAGGCCATAACTCAAATACAGAGGAAAGGAGAAATGCATTGTCTCTGTGTGAGGGATAACACATGTTCACCCTTTAGACACATAAATCACATCACTGTAGAGGTCAGACCAGACTCAGGTAACATATTGTCATATAATAAAGGGATTATTTCTGTAATCCAAATGGCGAACACCTCCAACACAGGTGGGTGTCACCTTGTTTCATGACAGAGCAGCAGCCTCCACACTTCAGAGACAGGAAACGTGACAGCGCCAACCAACCATTGAATTCAGACTGAAAGTTTTTCAGACTTGTGCTATTTAGTTTGAAAGTGAAGGTTTAAATGTTAAGAAATACACTTATTTACTCCCTGGCTGAGAGTTTAATGAGCAGATTGCCATGTCAGACAATATAACCCCCCAATCACCTCTACAGCCTGGCATCCAATGCAGTTTGTAGTATTTGTTTTATAAGTAGAAGAACTGCAGTTAATAACCAACCACACACTGTTTTAGAGAGACTCGTGTGCCAAACTAAACTTGAGCAGGTGCCAGATAAACAGTGGCGACTCCAGGAAACGGCTCCTCCCAGCCAAGTCAGGGTCCAGCAGATTAGTCCCTAAACAAACACTTAATTTATTCCATTTCTCTATTGATCATTGTACAAATTAACAAAGCAATATAATGCAACAATGAGATAATAAGGGTGTTGCCTCTTTTTACGTCCTGACGGTGCCAAACCAACTGTTTCTCTCTATTTCACAAGACTAAAACATTTTGAGCCTATAAGTTGCAGTTTTTAAAGATGAAAATTTAACAAGGCCAGATACAGTCTTTTTCTCACATTAGCTTTATTTGGCAAAACCAATGGAAATATTTCTTGCTCTGAAGCCTTGAACAAGTAAACCTCCTCTTTTTATTTGTCTAGAAATATTGATCACATAAGCTCACGTTAAGTCAGTATACCTCCTGAAGCATTCCTCATTCTGGTATTTTTCTCCATCACACAAACAACACAGGCTTGTGTCAGGCTGGAGCACTGCCACAAAGCTAAACTTGGTGGTGAAACCTTGAATGAGACACAGGTCGATGGCACATGAAGAGAATCGATGCATCAAGCATTTATGTTCGAGACCCGCTGCTCCTCATTGACACCCCTCACACTGAAGTAGAGAAGAAAGACTTTTTGTTCAAACATTGAAAACACATATTGGGAATTGAAACTCCTGCTCTGATATTCGCGCGCACGCACGTGTGTGTGTGTGTGTGTGTGTGTGTGTGTGTGTGTGTGTGTGTGTGTGTGTGAGTGAGTGAGTGAGAGCATCGGCTCACAGTAGAAAGTGACCCTGTGGGGAGTGTGAACAGCAGACGCACACAGTGAGGGGACGATGCTCATGATGGCCGTCTTGTCCTGTAATTCAATGCGCCTGTTAACACAACGTGGTTTCTCTACATCAGACAGTCAGTGACAGGTTTTAATGAAGACGCTTTTCAGCAGTAAGAGAATGCAGCTTGGTGTAACAAATTGAACCATCCTCTTCTATGGATTTTTTTTTTGGCACAAAATATTTTGAGGTTGAATTTTTGGAGGCTGAATTTCACGTGACATTGAAATATTTTACGCTGAATTTCTTGGGATAGAATTTATGTACACTGATTTTTTCTTTTTTTTGAGATATTGAACTATTTACACGCCAATTTTTAAAAACTGAGCATTTTGAGAACATATTTTTTCATTGCTGAAATAATCAAAGGAAAAAAAACTGTCGGTGGAAATGTAATGGTTTTTGAAGCTCAAAGTCTGATTTCACTCAAAATCAGTGTTGGAAATATGTG
Organism: Thalassoma bifasciatum; assembly: GCA_008086565.1. NCBI lineage: Eukaryota > Metazoa > Chordata > Actinopteri > Labriformes > Labridae > Thalassoma > Thalassoma bifasciatum. The sequence goes on from RPOG01000009.1 coordinate 2,003,855, forward strand.
TTCAAACTCTAATGGCGAGTAAGCAGTATGAGATTCATGTACTCCAGATGGGATAGATTTTAGTCTTAATCTCCTCAGAGCTTCTGTGTTGCACATTTTCATGGCAGCATTTAATTTAAATGTGTATGGATATATATATATATATATATATATATATATATATATATATATATATATATATATATATATATATATATATATATATAATTTTCTTTCTTCCTCTTGCACAAAGTTTCTATATTTCTAATATTTCTGTATTTCTAATTTGTAGTTACTTAATATCTGTTTTTGTTACATATGTGATATTTAATGTTTATTCTTACATGTTATTTTTTTTTTATACAAAGAGAGAACAGTTGAAACCGAAGCCAAATTCCTTGTACACTGCAAAAACTGAAATCTAAGCAAGTCATTATGCCTTTTTTTTTGTAAAGTGTTTCTTATTATTCTTGATTGAAGCCACATTCACGAGACCAGGTCATAAAAGTGTCTTGTTTCAAGTTATTTACCGACAAAAATGAGGCATCAATTGCTTGTAACAAGTGAAAAAAATCTGCCAATAGGACAAAATAAAAGATTCTTGTTATAAAACATCTTTCTAATTTCAAGAGACTTCCCGGGCGAATTCGTCTTATCCCATTGGCAGATTTTCTTGACATGTTACAAGCAATTTACACCTCATTTTTGTCTTAAAAAAACTTGATATAAGACAGTTTTATGACCTGGTCTAGTGAATGTGGCTCAAATTAAGAACAATAAGACAATTTTTACTACAAATAAGAAATAATGACTTGCTTAGATTTCTGTTTTTGCAGTGTATGCCTCTTGAAGATACTTGGCAATAAAGGCGATTCTGATTCTGATTCCGAGCTTAAAAGAACATACAATGAAGCATAAGAGGTGAGAGTTTGATCTACTGGGATTCTCAACAGCAAAGTAAGAAATATGTTCAGCTGACTGTAGACCTTTTCAGACGCAGCGTAACTGATTCACAGAAGGCTGACATTTTCAGCTTGTTCTAGCTCAACGACTGAAGGACCTGGGTGGTGCAACACTGCAGAGAGCACTGCAGTGACTGGGGGGAAACCTCAGCAGTGAAGCTTCCAGCCTCATCAAACACAATTATTCCTCTTCACTGGTGTGGGATCAAGTCTCTGTCAGGCAACACTGACTTGTTCTGGTCGGTCTGACTTCACTGTGTGGTTTGAACTGCAGAGCTGACAGAAGAAATCACTCCAATCAGGTAATCATTCACTGAGAAAGAGAAAGAACATCATGATCATTTCCTCACTGATGCCTTTTTTGTGGTTTTATTGTTTATGGTTTATTGTCTTCTTTCACTGCAACACACTCTTACACTCAAAGATTTTATCTGCGCTCTGGCTTTTTCTGACTCAGTGACATTTTGATCAGACCCTCACTTGTCATGTTTCAAAGGACTGTTTCCTGGCTACGTTTGAAGCCCGCTGGCTCTCTGTTGTTTCGTAACACCAGCTGTTCAAAGACAGCGGCTGTCATCTCAACACACACTCATCCAACACAATCTGAATTTTCATATGTTCTGGTCAGATCACTCCCTGGGCACAAAGCTGATACTAGATGATTTAACCAACAAGTAAGTATGGAGGACAGAGTTTGTGGCACAATACACGAGACTCTTGTTTCTGTTTTGCTGGACAAACTGTCTCCTATTCATCCTCCAAAAATCTTGTCACCTTGAATGAGAGCAGCACAGATGAATGATCAGTTAGTGACAGGAGTAATACAATACTAATTTAAAAATACAGTTTTACCGTAGGGTTGGGCATTCTAATCACAGACAGTACGATATTTCTTCAACCTCAAATGGGAGAATGCCAGAATTTTTTTTTGCAGAAGATGTTTTATGCTCTGGTGTTACTCAACTCTGCTCAACCAAAGAGCCAAATTGTTAAAAACTAACTTTGCAAGAGAAACAATGTCTGTGGTGAAAAATGGCAAAGATGGCAAAAGAGGCAATAAAAATAAGTGTTAGTGACCAAAAATGTTTTACTTTTTCATGATATTTTAATTTTTGAGATGAACCTGAACATGCAAACAGAGTTTCTTTTGGGGGTCCTATTCTTTAACATAAATCTAACTTTTCTCCCACACGTACAAAAAAAATACAGCATTTCATACAAACAATTAAGATGGGGAACCCAATGATAATCACAGAATAAATCGTTATTGCAACATAGGGAAAAATAATTGCAGTTAGATTATTTCTGCAAATTGTTCAGCCCTAATTCATTTCATGAAAATATGTTAATGTATGTGCTAATAGTATAACAAAAATCCCAAACAAATTATCTTTTTCTTTTCTTTTCTTTTCCCTGGAAAACGAAATTGTCTCACACAAATCTTTCCCCCTGTATCATCTCACTTTGCAGAACTTGAAATTAACTGATGAGCAGCAACGATCAATCACAAACCTGATTCCTTAAAAGGCATCTTCTGCACAGCTGGTTGTGTTGCTAGCAGCAACAAACAAGTCCCTCCCTACTGACAATGGTGACTCAGTTGCACTGAAGGAACATGAGCAGAGAGAAACAGATACAAGACAGTGGGAAGAGAACAGCCGAGTGAGTCATAGCAGGGAGAAAACGCAGCTCCAGAGACGGTTCACAACACAGACATGGCTTAACACTTATTATCCTGTCCACTCTCACAGCAGTCCATGATCTGCACAAAGTACAGCCTGCGAACTCGTCACACCGCTGTTCCTCTATGTACACAAAACACACGGACAAACTACGGTTGTCAAAACATGCTTTTTGTCCTCCTGTAGCCGCTAATGAGAAGCACACAGAGGCCTGAGACAAGGCCAGACTCATTACTCCTCAGAGCTGCAGCTGTAATTGACTTGAACCAAAACATTTCACTCTCCCTTCTCGCTGTGCTAATAGAAGTCACTAGTTTCTGAACCCTTTGTTGTTCTGTCGCTTTCATACTTCTTGTTCCCTCGCTTGCAGCCTGTCTGTCATTTCACACATGACGAGCCTCCCCACACTCTCATCTCCATTTGCTACAAGCTGTCTCTCTTTACAACACTGCACCGTCCTCTTATAGCACATTTAAGGTGACACAGAAGGAGAAAGGCACACCCTACATGCCCCCTTTAACTTGTGTTGAGTGGCACAAAGCCATAGTAACTGTCCCTGGCTGCCATAGTAACCAGCCTTGAGAGGCACTAATCAAAGTCAACACTGACTAAGAATACTGCTTTTATTTTTCTCAGCTATAGATCAAGTAGAGATGCTTCCATTACCATCCTGAATGAAAGATTCTCTCAGAGGACTGCAGTTTGTTGTGTTTATAGTGTGACAAAGAGGAACCATGAAATCATCATATGAAGCTGGGGGCTTACAGGGCGCCACAGCTGAGACCAGTGATTTTCAAGGTGTTAACGCTGTTAAGCTATAGCTGATTTGTTTGACCCTATAAGAACTGTCAAGCTACATCAGCTCTGCGAGGATTTAACTGACAGATATTGGCTTTTATGCTTTTATGCCATTATCAGATGCCTTTTTTTTATTACATGACTCTTCAGTACATATTCAAAACCAAATATTCTGCAAGCTCACACAGTTCTCATTTCATCTTGACACTTTCTTTGAGGCTTTTTCCTACTTTACCCAGTCAGAATGAATAACATTTGAAGAACATTTGATAGCTTCTTCAACACCATTTCCCCCGGCACAGAATATCATGTGCACATTATGGAACGTATACTTCTCATCTCTTTGTTTCAGTAAGATCAAAGACTCGGCCATGTAGTGAGGAAATGTTACACATTAGAGCATTAGGGCTGCAACTAATGATCCTTTCGTCATCGTTAATCTGCAGGGAAGATTCTCATGTAAAGTACCAGGAATTATATAAAATCAAAAACCTTTTAGAATGAGTCCAATGCACTGTGATTTTTGTTTTGTTTTGTTTTGTTTTTGTGGGAAAAAAACTGGCAGCTGTGGTTGCTAGGGAAATTTTTAAAAATATACTGTAAAGTCAGAAAGCATTAAACGAACCAATCTGGGATTTTCTTCCAGTTTAGCACTGTATTTTTTTTCTTTCTACCGTCTAAGTAAAAACAGCTTTGCACTACCTCATACTTACTGTAGAACTAATGAATTGACCGATCATATGTCATGCGGATTTATTTGTATGCACTGGATATTAAGTGCAAGGTATAAAATCAAATAAAAAGAATTCACCCCCTGAAATAAAACTGTAACTATTAACAAAAAATTTACATTTTAAACTGGAAAAATTAACCACCACTTTTTTTTTGCTGAATTAGAATAATGCCACAATTCTATTTGTGCTTTTTGTTTTGTTTACACTCCAACAAGTATAACTGTTTTTTGCTTAATTGGTGAAAATTTTTTACACTTAAAATATGAAGAAACCACAGCTAATTGGCTTTTTGTTTTTAAAAAAGTAACATGTTTGTTTTTTTTTACAGTGTACTGCTGTTAGTTTCACAATGGACCATAATTTTATCATCACGCTCCTTTAAAAATCAAGGTTTGTGTTACATAACAATCAAAGGATTGTAAATTTCAATGTGCACAACACCATTGATTGCAGTCTTTCCCAAATAATACAGTAAAATTTGAGGTTTCCAGACATTTTTTTTAATATAACAATGTTTATTTCTAAAAAAATGAATGACTATTCATTTGTATTCACTGTAGCTTGTCATCATTTTAACATTTTTAACAGTAAAAGTGCCTCATTCCCCCAGTCTCACATTTGACTGTTATTAAATGTATTTAATACTGTAAAAGTTAATGTTTGGTTTTATGGTCCTTAATTGTTGCTATTTGACAGTGTTTTGCTGTATTTTTTATAGACACTATTTTTGTGTACTATTTTTTTATAGTACACAAGAAAACGATGAGTGTTTCCTGGCTCTGGTCTCTCCTAAAATCAGACAGGCTTTGAAAGATAATAATAAGAAAGAGTCCCCCTTACAAAGATAAGATGACAGGAGCTAACAATTAGGAACTGAATGTTTGCTTATATGACTTCACGTTTGAATAATATGATTACAAAAGTAAAGAAATAGAGTGGTGAAAAATATAAATAGGGTACAAGGAATATAGCCACAAAATGCAGAGGGAAAAGCTACAGATTAGTGAGGATGTGATGTTTCAGGCCTGAAATTTGCCCTTTATTTTCCCCTTCGAGGAAGTCAGAGGGGACCATGCCACTGAAAATACATTTCCTGTGTCTGTGATGGACATGTACATGCTCCCGAAATCTAAGTGCAATCCCAAAGGTGCTCGCTCTACCGAAGCCACAGCTGAAACATGGATTCAACAGAGACGTAACCTCCAGAGACACAAACAGGCAGCCAGTCAGATCAAAAGAGTGTCGATTATGAGAGGTAGGGTGGGGGAAGAGGCTTGCTAACCAAGCCAAATCCATGCTGAAAGAGCCAGAGAGGAGGATGAAATATCAACCTGAGGGGGGAGGTGGCGGTCTGGGGGGTTGTTGGCCTGTTTGCACCAACAGAGGAAACACCAGCAGATCCAATCTTCATCCGCTGCAGCTAAGAGCCCTAATGTTTCTCCTACTCTACACATTTATTTTTTCTTAATTTCATTATATATTCATGTCCTCTTTATTCTTATAAAACCACTCTCTTTATTAAAAAAGAGAAAAACCAAGCAGTAAAATAAATGGAGAAAACCCTACTTGTGATTTCAAAGAGAAAAAACAGCAACTCCCACAATCCACGAAGCCCCGGGACTGTTAGAGATAAATGAGCGTTTAGTACTCTTCCCTCCAGCAATAAACGGAGAAGGAAAACTGATTTTTCTCACTCCAGAATCTGCAGAGTCATTCTAGTGCACTGCAGTTCAGAAAAAGACTGGGAAAGATGCAATATGTGCCCTACTATAAAGTGAACAAGATATATTTGCTCATCTGAGAAAACTGTGATGACATCACGGCTTTTTTTGCAATGATAATGAAAAAAACCTACACATTCAGTTTGCTCAGAGAGGTGCTAACAGAGCCTCAGCCAGAGGTAAAGTAAAGAAGCAGGATGATGTTTTAACAGATGAACCTCAGCTGCAGAGAGAGAATAAAATCCCCCTTTATCTTTTCTGGAGGCTTTTGCTCTTATTAAACTCCCACTGAGGCCGCTGTGAGGCAGCTGAGTTAGACAGGCAGATCAATCAGCCCTGTACTTTATTCTCTCCTTCTTTCTTTCTCTTCTTTTTTACTCAGATACACACACAGTAAGGGGCATAAACACACACACACACACACACACACACACACACACGCACACACAAAGTCCTTGGAAAGGGGTTCTGTGATGCATCCTTTCACCTGCCTGTCCCGTCTGTATTGATGCGACAACAGGAAAAGCAGGAGGAAATGTATCATTCAGGCCATTATCAGTGAAAAATGGCTTTTAGATTATGCTGCTGGACTCCACCAGGAGACAACTGGGACTACATTACAGGTGACAAATCTGATTACTACCAGATGTTGAATGATAGCGCATGTTTGTGTGTGTCGATGTGTGTGTTCTGTGACACAGCTGATCTGGTGACCTTTTGTTCACCGTTAAGTGCTGTAAAAAGTTTGACCTTTATCCTGGATAATTCATCCTCATGGTTCATTTGTACAAACTAGGGATGTGCACGTTTAGTCGACTGAATGACTAAATAATATCACATTCAGTAGAGCAGTAAGTACAAGAATTATCAGCTGGTTAAACAAATTAGAATTTGTTACTATTATTATTATTATAGTCCTGGGAGGCAGCTGTCATGCGGCCACCTCCCATGAAACTTAGTATGTTATTTCTTGATGGTCACTGTCATAAAACGCTGTAAACCTCGACTACCAGGATGTAAACAAGTATTCAGTTTGTGTTTGGTTTAACTGGCATATAGCTAACAACAGTAAAGCCTTATATTCTTCTGTCAAACTAACGCTTTCGCCAAAGGTCTGTTAAGCCCTTTTCCAGAACCAACAGAAGTCTTCTTCAACAACATCTTTCTTGTACATGATGAAAAAGACCTGCTCCAGAGCAGGTTGTTGACAGGATAAGAAGTCATCGTCTAAAAAACAGCCTCCACTGACCAATCCATTCTCTTGATTGTGGAGTTTTGTGCACTAACTGAGAGAATAGAGAGAAGAGAGGGATTAGCAGGACACTTTGTTCAATCCATCTAACATTTGTGACAGGTGGGTTTGACTGATACCATCCTTCAACTGGGGCTGAATATGCAAACAAGGCAGCCTTGAGGTTGTTGTTGTTGCTGCTGCTGCCTCATTTGACACCATGACACCATGTCGTACCCACCACAACAATAAGTACCTTCAACTCATAACTTTTAGGGGGCAAATGTGACTCAGTGATGTTAGATCTACAGTGGACAACAGATGGGAAAAGTGATAGCCGATCTGAATTTTTCAGCCTGAATCTGAGCATTCATCATTTCTTCATCTACAAGTTGTTGGTTTTTTTTTTTTGTTTGTTTGTTTTTTTCCATTTTGCGCATATAGCTGTGTTAGTTTTACACATGTATGTTGAATTTCACCCTTTCATGGTCTCAAAGCTTGCTCAGAGTTTCTAAATTATGTTGATCTGTGTCAGCTGAAAATTCAAATGCCTTAAAAACCTTAATTGAACTTTAATGACAATTTTATTAATTCATATTTTTGCACAAAAAAAATAAAAAATAATAATTTATCATTTATTTTGGCCCATTTGCACCAGTAAAGAAAAAAAAAGCCTTGTTTTGGAAATACTTTTTTTAAGGCCCAAAAAAGTCAAAATGTCGAGATAAAGGGCAAAATTTTGACTTTTTTATCTTCAATTCTGGCTTTATATGGGCAAAATAATTCTACACAAATCCAGTGTTTTGTATTTCTATTTGAAACTAGTAGAAATGGGTCTCATAACATTATACATGTATATATTATAAAGATTCTCCAACAGAAAAGAGAGTTTTAGATAAATGTTTTGGTTATAAAGCTACTTAATCATCTTGGAGTATTTGGGGTATTTTTGCAGTATCTCTAAGAGGCCAGGTCGGGGGTCCTCATTTGGGGGTTTTACAATGTGGTTACTGTAATCAACAAGGGTGTTCAGTTTCTCCTCACAAGGACTTTAAGTGTTGCCCAGAACAACAAAAAATAAAGTTGAAAAGAGAATATAGATTTCAGGGTTTGTGAGAAACCAGATAAATCTTTGGCAAGTTTAACTTGACTTTCACTCTTCCTGAGTTCAGTTTAGTTGGTACACCAGAGGAATGGTCAGACATATTATTGGAGCTTGAGTACTTCCTGACAGTGACAAGGTTAAATCACAATTTCTCTGATAGCGTTTGTTAATTCTCCCTCACAATGCTCTCTTTCCAGCATTTCGATTCCACCTGTAATCTCCTCTGCTTAAAGCTGTCTACCTGCTCTTTCTCTCCAGTTAATGTGACAGTTGTGTCTACAGATGAACAGGCTCATTCTTGCAAAAGCACCAACTCACTGTCTAAAGATTGTGAGGTTTGATGAGAGGCAGTATTAAACTAATGGAAAGTTGTCTCTGTTTGTGACTTTATTCAAACCAGTGAATGAAATACCTCTTTGAAAAAGAGAGAATCAAAAAAAGTAGTCTAGACAGCAATTTATTGTTAAGCAAATTTTCTTTCCTCGACCTGCCTGAATGATCCAGTTTTACTTCAGCGCTCTATTTGGAGAAAAATAAAATGGTTTTTTTTTTAGCTTTTGGTAAAAGGAACTTTCTGGTATTGTTGAAAACGCCATCAGTGTTTATATAAGAGCTTGAATGCTTTCAGATTTGTCCTTAGGCTGTTGATTTATATCACTCACAGCCTGATTAACCTCAGCTTCCAGCACAGTGCTGACTCCTCTCTAAAGGAGTGTGGGGGGACAAACACAGGAAGATAAAAAGAAGTGTTGTGTGCTTCTGTTGCTTTATGTTACAGGGGTGAATCTGCAGTCTGGGCTTGACTGTATAAAACAAATAACCACCTCTGTGACCAGTTGTCTTTCGGTCCCTGTGGTCTGCATTCACACAGATAAAAGACGGAGGATGTATACCAGCCTATATATCTACTGGCTCCACACAGACATATAAATACAGAGCACACATCATGACAGCCCCCTGACCTGCCCTCCCACATGTGTACACACATAAAAGCCCCCTCCAACACAACACAGTTGCTAATCATAGAACAAAGGGAGGCTGCAGTCAGCAGGCTTTCCCATTGATCAGCCATAGAAGGCAGCAAGGAGGGTTGACAGCGGCTTTGTTAATGCAGGAAGAAGATACAGCTCAATGGCAGGTAAAGGATGCAAGTCAAACACATTAGCGAAGCCCTGTCTATCTGCAATATCAGACCTTTATTCTGATGCAGGCTTGTTGCAGCATGCTGATGAAAAGATCTTTTTTTTTTTTCAAGAAACGTCTCTCTACAGGTCAAAGCCGAGAAGGAGGAGGAGGAGGAAGCAGGTGTCAGTCACACAGTAAGCCTCCATTCAGCCAGTATAAAAGAGGAGTCTGATTCATCTACGGTTTTTCTTTCCTTTAGCTTAATCAGGAACAGAACAGCAGACGAAACACAAACACAGGTGATGCTGTGAACAGTCACTGCACCTGTGACACCCTCTGCTGAGAAACAAACTACAGAAACTGAACCTGAACAGGAAGATTGCGGTTGCCTTTCATATTCTGCATTCTCGTTGTCATCCCTCCACAGTGAGCTCAGTTCAACCTTGTTGGCCTTTTCTATTCAACAGTCTGCACGCAGACCTCCTGGCGGCGGGGTCGAGGCTGTTTGTAAAGAACTGCAGCATCAAGCATTCTGTCAGACACGTCCTGGGCCGCGGGTCACACTAACACACAGCGGCACTACAAACAAGAGCTCGCAGAGGACAGAAAAAAGGATTCATAGGAGAGAGGGACCTATGATGTATGCACATACAAATATATCATGCATACAAAATTCAAAAATTTTCCCCCAAACACATGACCCCGTCCATCCCTTTCTTCTCTCCATCCTCCCAAATGGCCTCACAGGGCAAGTTCAGGTCTGAAAATGTTCAGAAAAACACATGAAACCTGCAGCTTTCATCACACATCAACCAGGTTTACTCTTTAAACATCAAAATGATACATAATGGAGGCTGTTTGTTTTTGATGTGGACGCATCTGAGTGTGTGAGTGAGCGAGAATGAATATGTCTTTGAATACAAAGCACACAGTTGTTGGTGTGCAATACATGCTTGATCATTGGTCTGTGTTTTAACATCCTACCCAGACATTTCTTTAGAAATACTTCTGCTTGGAATGATAATTTGTGTCTAGATGGGTTCTTCCATAAAGATTTTAAATTACCTAACGATTGAGTGTTTTATTCCAAATCCTGTTATTTAATGTTTTAATGCTGGTGTTTTTAATTTTACTTGGTCCATTCTTGGTGGAAGAGACTGATTTTAGACAGGTGTCTGTCTCACATCAGTCTGGTTCTCTTTGAGGTTTCTGCCTATTATGAGGAAGTTTTTTCCTGGTAGTGCAAAGTCTTCTGTTTATTAAGATAAGACAGGCACCATAGGATGGTTGGGCTCTCATGACCTAAAATTTCCCCTTCTTACCACCTCATTGATAAGCCTCTTCTCATTTGCGTTATCTTTATCTTTGTTTTGCTGTTGCGGTTAAGTGAAATACTACCTGATGTCCCCATGTTTTATTCTCAAAATCAACAAAATGATTTAATATTATTTCAGAGCCTAACTTCCTGTCTGATTCAATCTGCGCTCTGCTAATTGATGTGCATCTGCTCTGGAGGGATCACACCTGCCTGACCTGACATGGAGAAGAGCCCAAAGATACCAACACATTGAATAGAATTAAAACCCATCAGCTCTGGTGCCACGTTGTAGTGGAGATGGACCGGACATGGACCTGGTTGAATTTTGCAGGGTACTGCCTTTAAACTGGGGCTGGATCTTCTTGGTGTTGGGTCTTCATCAATATTACAACTCAGTGTGCGGTCGAGATGAACTCTTTTTGTGAAGCACCTTTAGCAAACACTCATTCTAAATTGGCACTAACTAAAGATTGAATGAAACTTTGTGAATTTGATTAAAACATCCTCAAGGAGCTCAACTCATCTTGTCCAGGTTATTTATTGCTTCATTAGGTAAGAGCAAAGAGAAAAAGAATACTAAAGTGACATATAAGAAAGGGAGTATTTAAGAGGAGAAGCTCAGCTTATTTTAGTCCTGATGTTGAACACAAAACATGAAAACAGTCAGAAATAACAGAGAACGCGTGAACCAGGGAAGTAGATGAAGCAGAAATTTTGGATCCAACAAGAAAACACACCGAGACAGGGAATTAAGTGGAGATGACAACATGAAGTATAATAGCCTTTCCCGAACACGACATGCTGTGTGTGCGTGTGTCTGTTTGTTAGCAAGGACAAACTGTTCCCTCCACCATCCTGGAGCTCACTGGAAGCACTGGAGTGGGGGCAGGATGCACTGGAGGGTCCTCAGAGTAATGAGGAGCAGCCGGCTGAGTGCCTACTTACTTATTATAAAAGGTGAAGCAGGAAAGTGAATTACAACTGCTCAGTGACACCTCAGGATGCGCAGAGCGATGAAAGCTACATGACATCATCGCAATGCAGGTCTGTTTTAAACACCAGAGTGAGGACGCAGCAGAGATGTTAAAAAAACAAAACACTCATGGGTCGATCGTAAAATTTAAAGTAACAGTGGAACGATCTGGAAAACCTTACCATGGCGCTACTGATAAAAACGCCACTTCCCATAAGCCCTTGCTCCCCTCTGTTGAACTGAACCAAGATGTGTTTGTTTCAGTTTGTTTTGGAAAAAACATGGAAAAAGCAGATCTTTTTATCACTACTTTTCTTTGTTCAAGATAACTTTTTCCTGAGCACAACACGATGAGGTCACGTATCAACAGTAACGTAGAGCTATTGTTTGAAACATGACAACAATCAAGCTTTGTGAACTCAGTTTGTACCATAGTTTGGTAGTCGGCTATATTTAGTGCTAAAGTACAGCCTAGGGCTCTAAGACATATTTGTAACCTGTGAATCCAGGTTATGTCCTGCAGAGCAAACGTAACCTGGCTCTTCATTTTATTGATAAACTCTCAGGTTTGAACAGATCACTTCAGTATAACTGCTGCATGTGAGTTGGAATGAACATGCTCACTAACACTTTTACTCTTCCTTTTAGCTTTCTTCTGTTCTTTTAGATGGTCCAGCACCTGTTTTCACCATTGCTGCAAAATAAATTAATTTTGGCAAATAAAGACACAGATCTCTATTTTCACAGCTAAACTTCATCAGCCACTGTGTCATTGTCATAGAGACGTCAACATGCTGTAAATCAATAAGGTTCAGTCTGACCCAATTGGAAAGCTAAGAATTAGTATTTAGAAATAACCTATTTTGGTGCTGATTATCTCATTTTAAGCAATACATTACGATCAGGCTGATATCCAGATGAGAGACTTTCTCAAGATCACGTACATAGTCCTCACAGTCCTTTTAAGTAAACACCAGACTCATGATTGATGGAATCCATCTAATTAGCTGATCAATAAGAGATTTAAGACAGGCTGATCAGGCTGAGACATGCTGACCATTCTGTCCATTTAATCTAAAGAGACCAGATGAGTGAAGCTGCTGAGGAGCCACGGCATCTATTGACAGCCGGGAATGAATGGCTGCTTCAAAACAACAAACAGCCCAATAGAGAGTAATGTGTTCAGTCCCAGAGCAGCCTCTGTCACAAGAATTGCTCGTGGAGGATCATCAGATATTGGATGCTGCTACTGCTGAAGCAAAAATCATGATACAGTGACAAATCGCTCAGCTTTGGCCAGCAGCTGGGCCTGAAACTGTGACTCCTGAAGCTGTGGGGGATTGTTCAAAACAATTTCTTATGAGTTTTGACGCAAAATCAATGACAAGTTTTCAGACCACAGAATATCAAGGCTCAGTTAAGCCAGATGTGAAAATTAAAAAATATTAATTTTGAAGCATTTGTGGATTTACAAAATACCTCTGCTGAAAGAAAACATGACTGCAGCACTGCTGGTGTTAAACTGTTTATGATAGATCAAATTAATCTTAGATTATAATGAAAACAGCACTGCTCAGCTCCTGCTAGCTAGCATCTGACTACAAACTGCAGATGACACAAGTTAACAGTATTCATTCAGCCTGCTTCTTTCTGGTTACCATTACTCTTAAGCTGTTCAAACTCATGTACATATTTCACTTGAGTTCAACACTCGTAGCACCACCTGACTTTAAACAGCTGAAACATTTAACATTAAACATTATGAGCAATGGCATAAATTCAAAAAATCTAATACTAAAACAAGACTAGAGGTCAACATTCACTATTGTCTCTGTGCTAAAGCAAAACTACATTGCATCCAAGTTTCATCTTCAGTATGGATATTTCACTAGCTAATGAGTGTTTTTCCATTGTATCCTACAACCAATACCCCCCCTCAAAAGTCGTTCATTACTTTTGATAAATCTGTCCCCAGCAATCAGAGCCAGGTTTACGAAAGAGTCTGAAACTTTGAGTGATCAAAGTCAATAAAAGTCAAACTAGTTGCCAAAGTTTGCAGTGGAAAATGGTAACTACTGGCTGGTCATTCCACAGCAGCGTCATGTTTCCAGCCAAATAGTCAGGCGCAAGTAGGTTGACAGTAACAAGTGGTTGTGCAGCTGACTACTGAGTTTGCAAACACTTCTACAAACTGTTTACAAAACTTGTTAGTCACAGTCTTCTTGTTTGTGTGCACTCAATGCTATATTAAAATGGCTAAATGCAGGTGCACAGTGTCCTTCTGTGGTGTTTCATAACAAGGTCATACCACTGACTGGTCGTCTGGCATGCATACTGCTGCATTTGCTCTAGGCGCTTATCATTTTTGCTTTGTTATGAGAATGAATTTTCTTTTTCAAACACAGAAAAAAGACTTCCTATTTTCTTTTCTTATTGCGTTGAGTTCTAAGTAAATAACTTTTTTGTTTCTGTGATAGTTGCTGCCAAACTATGTCACTTTATTTGTGAAAAAACAGAGCAAAATCAATGGGAAACTCATGAGTTCTGCACTGATGAAAACAATCCGACACAGACGCTTTTCTGAAACGTATTCACCCAGTTACTGGGCAAAAAATAAAATCAGAAGAAACAAGTGAAAAGAAAATGACATGTTGGTAAAAGACTAGGAATTAATGTGCATCTTGCACAACTTACATTGTTGGCCGACCATGTAAAATAACACCAACAGTCGTTGGTTAAAAAAGCATGAAACTGGTCAGAATTTCTGATTTTCATATTTGGAGCAAAGAAAACTGCCTCAGTTTTCCTGACAACAAGCACATTTCCATTTACTTCATTCATATTCAACAGATGGATGTCTGCTTAAAGCTGCAGACTGCACCTTCAACTGGAAGTTTACATATTTACATGTGTGTTTGTGTCTCCAGACCCGTCACCAGGATACAACCTAAGCCTAATAAGCTCTTTATAATTAATGATGGTTCAACACTCCCTGACTGCAGATTAGCAGGAGAGGCAGCAAAACCAAGTAACTGAACACCTCTATTTTTGTTTTTCTGGTTAAAAGACTCCTTTGAATGCAATGCAAACATGAAATATTTTTCTGTAATAACCAGATCTGATGTAGTTTCACATTCTTCTAAAATAATTGGACTTTAGCCCTTTTTTTAGCACTAAAAAGCGCGCACACACACACACACACACACACACACACACACACACACACACACACACACACACACACACACAATGCAACGAGAGCCCCACACAACAACATCCTCCGACAAAACACTTTGGAGCCCTCTGTGCAAACACACATAGATGCAGAATTTGCTGACAGTTTGTGCTGGAAATCCATCGGAGAGAGCTGCCTCACAACAAACACAAAGAATACGGTCTTAAGCTGTCTTTGTTGTGGAGCAGTTTGAAGATTTGGGATGTTGGGAGTGTTACTTTTAGAGAGCTGGCACACAAAACCCAAAGTCATCTTCTTCCACACACTAAGAGAGCGGGGGAGGGAAAAAGGAGGAATAATCCATTTCTGGAGCATCAGGAGGATTGAAAATATCACACTGATACAGATATCAGAAACTAATATGAATATGTAAATGATGCCTGCAATAACTCCTTCTGATGGATTTACATATTCACATATTTTCCTTTTATTCGCTTTGACAGGAAATGAGAAGAGGAAGGGGAGGCGGTCTCTGTTTGTGTTTGGACACTGGAATCAGTTCCGAGTGTAATTTGTAGAGATGTGAGGTGAACGGTAATTTGTTCTGCATGTCAGCTGCTGACAGCTGCTGCAGCCCTGTGGCTGACACGGGCATGGTGCCTCATCTATCATCCATAAAGCCAGCAGTGCGGCTTGAACCACTGCCAAACCTGCTGGTCACCTGGCTGACTGGACCAAAGTAAGAGTGGATGTACACCGGCCGGGTCTACAAACTCTGCATGGCTCAAAGAAAGAGCATTGCATCATCTTTGGTCACCAGAAAGATGATGCCAAAATCTGGTGGTGGCCTGCTTGTGTGCTACAACAGAGAACTGGAATGACGACAAACCTGGTGGCAATTGTGAGAAAAGCCCAGAGACTCATGTACTGTATATTGATGTGAGCACCTTTGTACGTGACTCTGTGTGTGCTATTTTTTCACAAAACCAAACACCGGATTGATAATACAGAAGGCCACTATGACTTTATTGATTGGTCTCCGGAAGCCTGAAGTTTGGCATTTGTATTCTTATATTCATAGGTGAAAAGGGCAAGTTTTCAAAGGTACCATCCATACCAAATGTGGAAGATACGATGGCTTATCCCCTAGCTGGCTACCAAGCTTGCTAACTAACCATTGTATTTTCCCCATAGTTAAACAAACAAGCAGTGAAATTACTTAATTATGAGCCTCTGCAGGTGCCACACCTCATTAAGGACATACATTTCAAACAAAATTACTATTGGTTACACTGGGAACCTCAATGTCCAGTGAGGTTTGGCTAGTGAGGCATTGACATCAGTTAGATATATAAATTTATGAACCAAACAGAGTGGGTTACTGTCTGTTCAAATCGTGGCCCGGAATTAGAAGTGCAGTGTGTAGAAACGGTGGAAATGGGATTATGCTTATATATGTATGTGAAGTTTGTAAAAATAAGTGTGCAATAATCCCCATTAAACTTTCTCTTTTCTTTTTTAAACTGAGAATTTTTTTTCACATCTTTATTACTGCAGGTCTTGTTTGCGGGGGCAGGCATAGTGGACCACCATGTTTGTCCATGCAAATTTTGGGGGACAGAGGGAGTAAAACACGGTTTTCAATACTCCTCCGGCCGCCTGAAATCCACCTGGAAGGCAGGTAGAGAAGAGGAGAGATAGTGGTTGGTGTTTTTACAGTAGAAAAAGAAGACAGTGCTTGTTATTAAAGAAGTAGAAAAAAATTGAAGAAAAGGGAGAAGATGATGATGGAGAAGGGAGTGTGTGTAAGAATTTGTATTGATAGTAATTCATGATGGAGAATCACAAACGTGTTACATAGCGTAATCCATTGCTTTCTCATCAAAAAAGATGACTAAGAAATGAAGTGAAATCAGGACAACCAACAACAAAGAAGAGAAGAGAAGAGAGTAAACATAAGTGTAGAGTTTCCAAGCTGGGAGTCATCAATACAAAAGTTGGAACTGATGGATGCCGCCAAAGTTAGCTGTTTTCTGTTCAACAGGTAAGGGTGCAACATAGCAATTTTTATTTGCTTTTAACTGCATTGTTCATTGTTCCTCGTACAGTCTAACAAACCTGTTTCTATGATCAAGAGTTTACTTTTATATCTGATAGTCAGAGATGTATTTGACAAAAAAGAACAACACCCATAATGGTCAGCTGACAACTGATCTATAAAGTATAGAAAATAATGGTTACAGAAAGGAATAAATAAACCCTCACCTCATCAATTTATACTGCTGTTGTACATAATTCCATTTTCAGGATTGGGTTTGGTCTGCATAGGCTTACCTCATTTAGTGATGTAATGTTTTATGAATGGGAATGGAGACTCACAGTAATATATAGGTCTCTTCAATGATTTCAATGGCTACAGCTAGAATCTTGAGAAGAGTAAGGTGATTGGCTACATAATGCGTGACTGACAAGCCTGATGGCAAACAAATGACCCTCTAAGAGCTATGAGAAAAACCACCATGCACTATAGGCCAGTGAAGCACTGAGAGCTTACTGGCTATCACAAGCTGTCCTGGGATGATAATCAACAGAAAACAATGGGGTCACTTTTGTCTTGCAGCTAGAACCCTAGGGAAAACATACATACCCAACTTTGCCTGATTTATATTTAAGAGGAAATGCTATGCAGAGTTACCGTTATTCATAAGAACAAACGTACAGACTGACTGACAACAGACTTAACAAGAGCAATTTCACCTCTTGGAATAATTTTATGAAGCAACATAATTGATTTGTTTTAACTCTGGATTCCTTGGGTCAAAAAGAGAGTGAGTATTCTAGGTATGGGCAACAGATGTGACAAAAACACCCTCAAACAGGTTGGACTTCCCAGTTGTCGGGATCGTTATATAAATGAAAATATAAAAACTCTGACCTCCGACCTGTGCATTTGATCTGTCATAAAGAAATCTAAATTAATATGTGATTTAATGGGGGTTGACAAACTTTGGGGGGCAAGCCTGAGGTGAACACAGAGGTGAAAGGAATTGCAGATTAAAGCAATGGTTTCTTTTTTCAGTTCTGGGGGCTGATGCTGTTATCGGATGCTCAACCTCAAAAATCAAAGCAGCAGAAGATGTTTTTGTCCATATTTGAGGAAAATCAAAATGAGGGTGTAGGCTTGACTGATGTGTTTCTAAGCATGTGAGTGTGTTTTAATGGAGGAGGAGGAGGAGGAGGGACAGCCAAGCTTGGCTCAACAGTGATTGCTCTGTGTATAAAAGCAAGATTACACCTCCTCTCACTGTGACTGTGATGAAATCCCACAATACCTGTCATCACACAGAGATCCTCAATGACGTCCCACAGAGGCCAACGCATACACCTACAGACGTGCACGTGCAAGGGCAGGTAGTCCGAGGACACGCTGTCACCTTCATCATTAGCTGAGCTCATGAATATTCAGAGGGCTCAAACCCAGAGCTTCAGTATTCAATGCTACTTTAACCACACCTGAATGCTCTAAGAGGAACAAAGCCAAGAGGTAGATACTTCAAGGTCTGCAGTAAACCAGAAATTCCTCTTTAATATGGACACAATGCATTAAAGCAATACTGAAGGTATTCTTGTGTAGCTTGGAGCTGCAAAAAGCTCACTCCTCCCATGTCTATTGGTTCGTCTTATTATACTAAACCAAATTCCTCAAAGTGAAGGCCACCATTTCAAGCAAAATGATCTCCCATGTCTTTCAAATAACCAGGGATGCTGCTTTCTCTGCTACATTGTGGCATTAAAATCTATAAGTACAATCTGACTTCAGGTGCTGAATATATATATCTGTGTTTCAGACCATGTTCAACTCAGAAAACTTGATTGTTACTCCTGAACTTGATAGAGTGTGTTCAGCAGTTTTCAGCCTTTGATTTACAAAAAGAAACTTCCAGTGTCTGATAGCTTGAGGGCAAAACTCTGCCTCCTCTAAAGTCCCCAGATGGAGAGCTGGACTCGACTACATTATCTAGGATTCAATATCAGGTGAGAAATGTATGCAACTCAGTCTTGCTTTCCATACTGAATCTACTTTTACCTTCTCCAAGGTCTTTTGCCAATCTTGCCTCAAAACATACCATGATGTAAAAAGACTACATTACTGCCTGGGGGTAGTGGGATGACAGCCTTTCATTAGTAGAGTGCACCTTTGCTCTGAATGATTAGTGTACATCTTATTCACCAGTTTTTT
Source organism: Thalassoma bifasciatum (assembly GCA_008086565.1). Classification (NCBI taxonomy): domain Eukaryota; kingdom Metazoa; phylum Chordata; class Actinopteri; order Labriformes; family Labridae; genus Thalassoma; species Thalassoma bifasciatum. The sequence continues at coordinate 2,022,898 of RPOG01000009.1, forward strand.
GTTTTGTTAACTCAAGGTGCAAATCTACAGACAAACACACTATTAACAGTCAGGAGCACTCTTGTGACTCTTTAAGTTTTTGTTTTCGGTGTGTGTTTCCCTCTGTGTCTGTCTCTCTCTGTCTGTATCCCTGTTTTTTTTCTGTTTCTCTCTTTCTCCCTAACCACAACACATTCAGGCAGATGTCTCTCTAACATGAGTCTAGCTCTGTCAAAGGTTTCTGCTGGTTAAAGGGAAGTTTTTCCTTGCCATTGCAACTTGCTAAATGCTACAATGCTGCAAATGCTGTACACATGGTGGGTTAAGATGATATATGACTTCTTATGTTGTCTTGATGTTGGGTCAAGGTCTAGACCTGCTAAATATTTTATCTTAAGATGTTTGGTTTGGCACTACGTAGATAAGAATGATTGATTGAGTGTAATCTCACATAAAAATCTTTTTTCTGGGAAACATTTAACTGCTCCAGATGGTGATCCTGGGTTCATGTGAGCTTGGTTATGAAAATGAAATAATTTCCAAAAATGAAAAAAAAATCCAAATGTGAACAGATGCTTTTTCTACCAGGCCACACAGATGGCTGCTAACCGCAGGTGAGCTGCAGTGCAGCAGCCTGAGAGGCCTGATGCTGTCGAGATAAGCAAAAGTGAACCATGAATGTGCACTGACCTTTAACCTCTTTGACCCCTGTGGTTACTTACTATTCCCTCTGTAACCATACACTCCTACACATTCAGGCACCAACATGCATCTTCTCTTCCTAACACACAAACACAAACACAGATGGGCCCTGTGCCACAGACCTCCCCTCACCCCTGCACTCTGCCCTGCTGCCTCTATAATTAATGGACTTTGGGTTGTCTGTGGCAGAAAAATCAGGGAACGGTACGTTCATGAATATTTACAGGAACATGCATGAAAATTTCACATGAAGAAACAACATCTTAAATATGTTTGTTCAAAGCACTTTCCACTGTACACACAGAAAGAGGCACAGTGTAGCCTACTCTGTGGGTGGATATTACCATATGCATGTGTTTTTTGTGTGTTGCCATCCTCACTAATTGCCTTAGAGTGGTTGTTCATTTAAACACCAATGATCACAAATCCAAATGTAAATTAATAAACAGGAGTCTTTGAAATCCTTAATTCACCTGAAAAAGATGTAATATTCTTTGAGTCGGCACTACACTGCAAAAATTCAATATCTTATGGAGTATAATCTTCTACATTTCTTGTCAAAATATCTCATCATACTTGATACAAGGCACAGTTACCTTAATGGACAAATTTCAGTCAAATATTGGGACTTGTTTCTTGATGGATCATCTTTAAAATCTTGTTAAGTAAAAAAAAACAATATCTAAAGTATCCCGATTTAAGTAATTTGTCAGTTGAAAGAAGCTTTTATTACTTGTCATTAGGTTTAGAACCAGCTGAGTTAAAGATTAATCATCTTGTTTCAAGCAATAGACTCAGCTTAGATTAAGAAAACAAAGCTTTATTTAAATCTGCAGCTCATTCTAAGCTTATTATGAGAAACAAAGCTTCTCAATACAAGAAAATATGGCTAAAATGAGTTTTCCCAGCAGTTTCAAGGTCTTTCTTATCAAGTAAAGCTTAACTCTGATGTCTTATTGTAGGATATCTTACCACAATATTTTTCACTTGCTCCATCAGCAGATTTCCTGTTCTAATTACAGTCAAAATATCTTGTATTAGTTTTTTCTAATTGTTTTTGGAGTGGCTCTTTTGGAATGTATCATTATGTTAAGAAAATGGCACAAGCATTTACTTAATAAAAGAATATATTTTTTTAACATATTGAGAAAAGACATCTATTTTTTGTATTTGTATCAGGAAAATGCAGTTGTTATAAATGAGAACACACCAATTTTGAGGTATTTCTGGGTTCATTGGGGTTAGATATTTTTACTTTTACTTGACTTATTTTTCTTGTATGTGTTGGCAGATCATTTTCTTAAGTCTGTGTAAAAATAAACAAAAAAAATTGAATATTTTTCTTGTTCTTGAAGGTTGGCTTTTTGCAGTGTACATTCAAGTTCCACTGAGACCTCTGTTGTGATACATATTTGAGTTTTGTAAATACTATGTGGTATACAAAACTCAAATAATCATCAAATCACATTTCACTGTCTGAATAAATCATCATTGATCTTTGTACTCACAGAGAAACCGGCCCAGAAAGGACAGGAGTGACGGACTCTAGGAGATGTAGTGAGAGCCAGAGCCGCGAAGCTGACGGCCAGAATGAGACTACCCAGGACCATCTGAGAGACTCCCAGGGCCAGCATGATCCGAGTCCGGGTCCGGTACTCCCTGAGCCGGGACAGGCTGCGGGACAGCGACGCCGGGCTGAGGGACCCCGGGCCGCCGAGGCTGCTGCTGCCAACGACGCCACCGCGGGGCAGCGCATGCACCGGCATTGTCACTGTAGGGTACCGACAAACACAGCAGCACCTATGAGAGGAAAAAACATCCACAGAGAGCAGAATCTGTGTGTGAGCTGCCGGGAGCTGCTTGTTCTGAGCGTGGTGAGAGGTCTGCGTCCGACGTGGGTGATTCCTTTCAATTAAGATGCTTTCAGTCGCTCCAATTAGACACGCGCTGCGGAGGGGGATGAGAGGAGGAAGGTGAGAGCCGAAGGCACAAGATGCTGCTCATACACAGAAAACGATCAGCAGTTTAAGTCCAGAGATTTGAAGAAAAGTGAAAGCTCCAAAAAAGAGCCCATTCCTCCAAAGTCAAAGCGCAAAAAGAGAAAATAAGAGAAAACGCATCATCCTGCCGTCAGCGAGCTTTGCACCATTGCCATGCTGTCTTGTTCGCCTCTGCGGGCTTTCCAACTCCTCAAAGTGAGAGATGACAAAGGATGTTTATTAAAGGAAAAGATACGCAAGCACTCCTCGGGGAGAAAAGGGAAGGAAAAAACGCGTAACCAGTTGTAATCGCGCCAAAGATTCCCGTCCTCGAAATCCGCAACTGAGAGTAAAAGCTGCGTTACTCTTGCGTGAGGCACAAGCCGTGCTTTCACAGACGACAGCAGATCTAACAGCCAGGACAGGAGATGCACACTGCGTAGGCCTGCTGCTGGAGATGTGCCACTCCGCGCGTCTGCATGGCGACGCGCTGCGCGGACGGAGCGTGTTTTACTACGAGCGTGGAGGAGGGGAGGTGGGCTGCCAACCTGCGTGTGATTTGTCACAGCTGCTGGTGATGTAGCTGTGGATGGAGTTAATGAGGCTTATTTGTAAGAGGAGCACATATTTTTCGAGATGAAATTCGTGTTGCATGGCAGCTGGAGGCAGAGTTTTAAATCATTATTTTTAATTTAACCACAATCACATGAAGGTTTCTCAGGAAGAGTCAGGGTTAAGTTCAGCTGTGTTCAATCCCCTGTCACCTGTCCTTTATAAGAATGTGTCATTGAGGGCACCAATGGAGAGATGCTCCTTATAAGCTTTAAAAAACAGACATGTTGGTCAATGTTACCAAATAATTATATTATGCAATTTTAGCATTGAGAATTTTGGCGCTTCATTTCAGTAGAGCACCAACAGCTCCACCATCTGGCCACTCAATGAAAGAAATTTAATGCAACCACATTGTAAACAAAGGTATAAATAACAGTAGAAGCAGCTTATTTCAAGTTCAGTCTGACTTACAGTGTTCATGCTGTTTGGTCTGACAGTCTTTTTGATTTTTGACCTCATAATCCTGCATGTTTTGGCATCACTTCTTCTTTTTTGGATGTGCTTGTGCAACTTTGTTCAGCAAATTGGCATAATGCATCCTATCAGCGGCCTGGCACTGCAACCACTTGAATTTTTAGAGGCAGCAGACTTTATCACCTGAGTCTGACTTTTACCTCTAGACTAATTCTCAAAATCCAGATTTATGTCTCATCAGGACTATTCTGTTTTGTTTTTTTTCTTTTAATCTCATCAGGACTATCTCAGTTTTTTATCAAACAAAATCGACTATCTCATAATTTTGCTACTTTATAATTATGAATTTTGTTGCCCAAGGAATAATATAGTTCATTAGCCATTTTTGTACTAAAATTATGTGAAAATATGGAGTTATGTTTATAAATGCACCTGTTTCACACATAATTCAGACTTTTTTTGGTTAATGATAAAAACTTGCTGTCACATCATTTTGCCTCATTTCCTAGGGTTATGACAATTTTGATCTTGCCATCGTATTATCATGACTTTTACATTTCAATGTTTGTTTTTTTTCTATTGAGGCAAAATCCCTCTATTTTTCTATTCAACCTGTTAGAATTGTTCTTTCATAATTGCTGATGTATCATGATGTGGCAGGATTTTAAAAGGCATTGAGCGAACTGCAGTAGTAACAGCCTGCTGCTGGCATCACACAGCTTTTGCTTTAGAAATGCAAATACTGTGGTTAAATAATAATGATCATTAAAATGCTCTGACAGGGGTGGGACTGTCTGGTTCAGTGGTTCGGGGCCTGTCTGGCTTCCTCTAACCCTCCTGCTCATGAGTGCTGGACACGAGATGAAAGTAATTTATTCAAACAGAGATTTTTTTTCCCTCTGAGTTACATTTAAATAATATTTGGAGGTTTTAAAAGGTGAAGTTTTAATATTTCACAAGAGATACTCAGGTCAGGAAGTGAACTATGAAAGACTCCCCTTTCTTACTTTTTATTTAATAACTTGTGGACTTGAAAGTCACCATGGGACCTCTCAGAGAGATAGTCAGCTACATCCTGAAAGCTTTCTTAAAGTACTAAAACAGCAGTGATCAGGAACATTAGTGAAGACATGGGTTTAGAAAGGAGCTTCTGATGCGAGACGACAATAGAGATAAACGATACACGGCCATCCTTTGATTCTTTTTTAAATTCACTTCCCTCGTCAAGTTGATTTTTACCCCATGTAGGCTATCAATAATCAGAGACTTGAACTAATGACACAGAACCACTGAGGTGTTATGAGAATAGTCCAATTCAACTCTCAGCTAACACCAGTGTAGTTTCCTGATTTCCACAATAATTTGTAGCTCAGCTGCTCCCCCTAGCTGTTACACCTGATTCACACCTTATAGCTCCAACAACAGTTGATATGAGCAAATCATTGAAGAAAAAATGAGAAAAGAATGAAACACTCTCCCACTTTACTTTAAAAATGATTTTATTTATTAATACAGTGGTATACTTAAAATTGTGTTGCAGAAGAAAAAAAGAAGTCAGCCACACGTGAAGAGCTAATATCCAATTAAAGCCGTGTTATATCTAAAAAAGAAAATGGTACTGGTGTGCCATACATAATATATTGTCTATTAGTACAAAAATACATTTAAGGGCACACAATACAGCATCCAGTATCACAAATCAGTGAGGGGGACACTTTGAGAGCACACCCTTTTAAAAGAACATGTTTTAAATGTGTTTCAGCCTGCGCACATCCCTCATCCTTAAAGCGCCATAAAAAGCCTTTTTTGTGACCTCAACATGATGTGAATTTATCAGTAGAAAAGGTGTGACGTATTAATGTCAGGTTACAAGTTCCCAAGGCTTGAGGGTATATCCAGAATACAAAGATAACTACGGTCACTTTCTTCCACTTTTTAAAACATGTTTTCTCTAAGTTTTGTACAAAAAAGAAAGACATACAAAAAGTTCATTTACAAACAAAAGAAACAAGGCAATATGCTAGCTTTATTTACAGCTGCTTCTTTTCTGTTTTTTTCTTTTTTAAGTAATGCATAGCAGATAAAAGAAGAGCATACCTTTGTTATCCTTTATCAACTGTTACTGTGTGCTCAACCCAAGTTCATTTATACAGTGGGTTCACAAAGAAATGGCAAAACAAATGACATTATACCATAATTTATCATAACTTATTTTATCTTTGTAATGAAAAGTGAATAATCTGCAGATAAGGCATCACTGCTTATTTGTGTGGGAGTGCAAGACTGCACCAAAAGAGCAAGAGAGGGAGAGGAAGAGGAGAGAGAGGAGAGAAAGATGTGAGGAAGAAACTGAGCACCTGAGTAAAGAACATGCATAGATCTCCATCAGGCTGGAAGGAGAGACTCAGTAAGAAAGTAAGCTACAAGATATCACTTCTGGAAAAAGGAAGAATAAAAAGGAAGGAATGAAGGAAGAACGTCTCTAAAAGTGTGCTGCTTGGGTTCATGTCCAGCTTCTGACTCCTTCAAAGGATTCCTGCAAACATGATCACCTCATGTCTTTCTCAAGCCTTCATTTCAATGTGGAAAACATGTTTTTTTTTCTTCAAGTCACTTGAACTTCAAAATAACAAGATGTTGACTAGTAGTTGACTTCATGAGTTCAGTTTTAGTAGATCTTCTCTATACTACTATATATACACCGTATGCATATATAGCATAAATACACCCACACACATTTTTGAAGCCTTCTATGCTGCCTCAAAAACCATCCATCCATCTATATTCATGTAAAAACGACATTAAACATTGCCTTATGATATATAGTGTCAATCCTTAGTGGCATGGGGTCGTGCATGCATTATTGGTTTCATTTCACGTCACAACTTCAACATGAGGGGGAAGAGTTCAAAGAACAGCTCGTAACCTTCATCAGTGTCTCGCCTTCATCCGTGTGTGCGGTCAACAGCACTGACTGGATCTTCTTCATACTCCATGATGTGTACATGTGTTTGGAGTGCATCTGTCAGTGTGTGTGTGTGTGTGTGTGTGTGTGTGTAAAACTAGATGTCTGTGTGCGTGTGTTTCTGTCGTCTTCATTTTAACCTGACATGATTCCACATTCAGTAACACCTGCTGCTCTCTCTTAAAAGTGGTCAATGAGCACAGAGACACAGTTGGCTCCCACCAGGTAGTTGGGGTCTCCAGGGAGAGACTTGTTCTGCCAGCTTTTTGGGTCACCTGCAGATAGACAAATGGGGAGGGGGGTTGGTGAGTGAGTGAGAACAGCTGTTTTTCACATCAGAATCCAAGCTGCTTTGCATTTCATAAAACACTATTTACTACAACTCTCTCTCAGCATCGCTTCATGCATTCTACAACAAATGAATGAACTACTCATTCAATTTCAAAGCAGCACTAACGACAGGAGTTCATTGTAACGTTTTTTTTAAGTCGTATTTTCAACTATCACACAGTTTTATGGCTTTTATCCAAGCACAATTGCACAACAGACCAGTAAAAACAATGTTATATTTTTATTGAATGTCCCCTGCTTCTTTCTGGCTGCAAATTAAACCTCAAGTCACTGGGAGTTCTGAGTGTAATTGCAATTATAAACATAGAGGTCTGTGCCAAAAGGAGCAAAGCAGTCATGAATCACAGTACAAGCAGAGCCAGAGCAACAGAAGACCAACGTGTACTCCTGACGTGGCAGCACAAATACAGCCCCCTGTCAATCTGGTGCTAAACTCTCAGCGATATGGAAGAAATATGTCGGAAAAAACCTTACAACCACCACTTTTTCTGAATTTGTTCGTGTTTTGTGTTCAAACCCTACCAAATAAAAATATTTATAGAATGTTTCCCAACTCCTGATGTTTTTTTTCTAAATGTAAACCTTGTATAGAAAAACAGCTGGTCATAACAGTGTTGCCGCACAGACGATGGTTGTGATGACATCACTCATGTCAGCTGCAGTTGACTAAGAGGAAGTCATCACGCACAGGTAGAGGTAGGCGCAGAGGTCCTCGTGTTTAGCACAATCCACCCAGAGGCTTGTGTCCCTTTTAGCAGAACCATATTACAACAAAACTTGAACAAGAACACTATTTTGGCTTGACGCTCGGGGGCTTTTTGCATGAGCAAGCAAGTGATGCCGCCTCAAGGTGAACCCAAAACAGGCCACTGCCAGGCAGCCTTCAAATGCTTCCTTTTAGTCATCAACATTTCATCTCTCCTCGTCACAAAAACAGTCCGAAAAATACTGAAATGCTCTTTAATTTCAGTCTGATGATGAATGTAAGCCTCTCTTTCTTTTGAGGTCTGTTTCCTACAAGAACGGGTGTAAATTTCCTTCATTCTTCAGGAAGCATGGGTCACAGGATGATCCAGACGAGTGATTAAGAGAAAAACCCTTTTATGGCTTTCTTGAATATGTTTGAAATAGGGGAAATGGTAACGTCATTTTGCATAACATATCTCCTGAAAAACACTTACTTTAATGAATCCAAACAATGAAAACATGCTCACCCTTAAAAAACAGGGTTTATGTTGAGGAGCTGTTAACAGTCAGTTTCCCACATTTGGGTCCTAGAACTTTAACTGCTTCATTGAATCAAAACTGTTTATGTGCGGTCTGTGTCCACACATATAAGTAAACAGGGCACCAATCTAAACAAGACTGGGACACCCTCATCAAATCATAACACTAAATCCCCAGTAGAGGTCAGAAAGTCCTCTAAAATGTTTCTGCGGTTAAGCCACAAACAACAACTCAATAAAATATTTGATTAGCTAAATTTTGCGTTCAAATCAAATAACTTTCAACAAAAGTAGAAATCAGCTCTCTAACAGGGTTTAACTGCACCTTAGTGATCGATTTCAAAGTATGACTTAATGTAATCATCTACACAAAAACACAGAACAGAAGTAACACAATACAGTAAACTGTGTGTAGGGGTAAAAAGGAGAGGCAGAGAAACAGAGTTAAAAGAAAACCACAGAGGGGAAAGAAGGCGGAGGCCAGAGAGTGGCCTTGCTTTACAATAAGAGGATTACAACACAGCCTGATAATCCTCCCACAATTCAGTCGGACAACAGAGTGAGCTCCCTACTCATTCAGCCCTGCAAGTCTCATCCTTAAAATGAGGCTAATTAACTGCTAATCCTGACCACTGCCAAAATTACCACTGTCTTTGAAGAAAGGGTGTGAGAAAGAGCATTTCAAGAAACTGGAAAGAGAAAAGACGCTTCTTTCTCAGATTAAAAGAAAAACTGAAAACTTTCTTGGCAGGAGTTCAAATCCAGACTAAGATTTTTCTATTATGTTAGATTTTTTCTCAGAGAAAAGAGAAGAATATTCAATAACACTTTCCCTCAGATCTGATTTCTATTGATGGGAAAAGTGCAGTGATCTCTCTTTATCTCATTTGTGCGCAAAATCCAGTGCTGCCAAATTTAAGTTTATTTCACAAACACTATCCCCAAGTGTCCACCAAGTGTTAGTGGTTTTCCTTCAACATTTTCAAAGGATCTCTTTGTTGACAGTTCGTACCTTTTGCGCTGCCTCCAAACATTGCATTTCAAATACAGAAATCATTGTTAAGTTTCCTGGATCAAAAAACTACGAATGGTGAGTAAAATATTAATAACCAAATCATCTGCAGCCAGAGGAAGCTTTGCTTGTTTCATATATCAGCCTCTTTTTAGAGGCAAAGCTTAATCTAAAATATAAATTGAGCATTAAGAAAGAGTCTTTAAGACATAAGGAGCATTTAGGAAGACAAAAAGGAGTTTTGAGAGTAATAGTTTGACATGCTAGTAAGCTGTCACTTTCTGCAGGATGATGTAAGACATCATTGATTAGGACAGTGCTCCACTTTCCAGGAGCGGCTTCAATAAACAGCTGTTCTTCAGGTCAGGATTTGGGTGGCTATGTGAGAAAATCCATAGAGCAGAGCAGCATGCACTATAAGTATGTCATGAAATTAAAGTGTTGAGCAGCCAAGCATCTGGTGCATGAATGTTAGATGAAATCAGAAAAACTCATTGAGGTGATTTGGGGGTGAAAATAAAGAAACACAAACTGCAATCAAAGCATGTAAGAAGAATGAGGAGAAACTTTGATCTACACACCAAGTAAATACAGTGATACAGTGAGTGAGAGCCTGAGTGAGTGAGTTAACCAAACAGATGATGAAAACAAACTAATCAAAACCATAATCATGAAAAAAAGACAGGTTTCTCCCCCTAGACTGATTCTCACATTTGCCAATGGAGGATATACATCTGTAGATGTATACTTATATGTTTTTTCTGATTAATTTTAATGAAGAGGAACCAAACTAGGGGGGAAAAATGTGATTTAAAGTGACCCACAACCCTCAAATTTTCACACAGCCAGCCCAAACGACCCCAGAAGAACAGAGAGCACAGCATACCCGACGAGGAGTCGGAGGATTTTAGAGCAAAAGACCAACCATCAGGGGTCATAGACGCACAGTGAGGTAAGCGCAGCTCCACAGGCTTCAAAAACTTGAGGCCATGAGGTCCACACATCACCAGCGGGCTGAGCAGAGTCTCTCCTGTAACACAAAACACAACAGATATTCAGCCTACACAAGCACTTCTGCTGCTCATTGGCAGTTTCCTTAATAATGCTGAGGGACATCACTGGGAATGTTGTAGAAATATGTCAGATCTGAGGTTTTGAGTCCTGTAAAGTTATTTGATGGATATGATCTGACCAAAGTTTTGCAATTCTAGTTAAAAAAAAATGTCAGTTTATTTTATAACATTCATTTCGACATTCAATGATGAATTCAACTAGTACTAAAAAATTATCATCCTCAAGCACGAAAACATCCCTATCGTGTGTTTTAATTATGTCATCCATATCTTAAAATGCAGCCCTAGAGCAAATTGAATGCTTGAAGGAAACCAAGAACCTGGTTTATCAAATGAAAAGCTCTCTTCTTCCTCCCTCCATCTTTAATCAGTTACCTTTCTCCTTGTCGAGTGGTGGCAGGATGCTGTTGTCCCTGCAGACCTTGAAGTAGATCTCTTGCTCCACACCCTCAGGGATGGCTCCCTGGGGAATGATTATGCTGACACCTGTCTCGATCGAGCTCAGGACGCCCCCGTTAGCGTTGAAGATGCCTCGAGCTGTTGCAACCACTGTGTGGCCCTCGTCTTCATCCTCGTCATCCTCCAGGGCGCTGGGGCTAGAAGACAGATACCTAGTGTGTTACACTTGCACGTTCAACACAACCTTTGATTTAATCTGCAGTCAGGTGTGATTTTTTTTTTTACCTCACTGGGATGGCCTTGGGGACAGCGTTGATGTTGTTGTGTTGGTGTTTAGAGCGGTTGTCCATGGTACGTGAGAAGGTGTCCACACCACTGTCATGATCTGTGTTTTGGGGCTGTGGGGGGATCACAGACTTCACTGGGCTGGAGCTACGGCCCTGTTGAAATATCAGAGGGTTAAGTGTTATCCGCCAAATCAAACCATGAAAATGGAAATTTCTCTGATTGGTTAAAAGATTTGGATTAACTTTCTCTCAGAATGTGCAACCAGAAACATCAAATGTATTGAATTCAAATTTTAAAAGGGTTAAAAAGATATACGTGTCCAAATATAGATAAGAAAATCTCTAAACATTTGCAGCAGCAACATGGATTCAGAAGTGTGATCTTCTAAAAACCAGATGACTTTGCCTGCTTGTGTTTTTGACCATTAGAGCACTGTTACTCAATGCCAAAATCTGCTAACCTTGGGAGCAACGTCCACCTTGTCATTGGGAAGAAGGTTGTGGTTGAATTTAGGACTGTCAAACATGCGCGCAAAAGGCTTGGCAGACGTTGTGTAAGGTTTGGGTGCATAGCGGTTGTAGGTGGTTGCTGGTGGTGCCCCAGTGCTCGTTTTCGGGGGCTGTTCACTTGTGCCATTGACCGGAGACTTCTCAGGGAAACTCTTGTGAGGCAGGAAATTGGTCTGGACAGTGTCCTCTCGTGCAGGAGGCTTGGCTGTGAGAGAAACATGAGGGTCAGTCAAAGTTGTTTGTTGCACTGAGTTTTCATGTGTAGAGATGCATATTTACTTGATTGCATTGACCATTACCTTCAGGTGCAGGTTTGGGCAGTGTAGCTGGGGGCAGAGAAGGCGTCACCTGGGGAACTGGTTCATACTTTTTCTCCACTGGAGTTGGTTTGTCTAGTGACTCCGCCCTGTACCACGAGACAAAAAAAAATATTAGTAATGAGACACACACCAGACTGAACCAACATGTAAACATATATAGCAAATAATTGTTACCTGGGGTAGTTGTGGGTTGTTTGTGCTTGTGGCTGTGGTTTGTTGGGCCCAGCCTGGAGCTTGTCAAAGTAAGAGAGCTGTTTCCTGTAGTAGTCCTCGTCCTCATCTGGGTCGTAGTGGTTGGAGCGTACAATGTCATCAGCTACATTAGACGCAGGTTTCTGAGGCCCTGGTGCTCTGTGATAAAATAGTGAATATGGTGAAAGGTGGGCATGGGAATCAGACGCATTACCAAACTAGGGATTCACAATGTTGACACTTTACCTAAAGAGACTATTTTAAGGCTAAAGGGACTGTCTTACCTAAAGGTCTTCTCTTGATCCAGGTTACTAAGAGAATTTGCTTTAGGGATGACTCCTCCTGATTTCAGTGGCAGATCTGCTGCCTAAAGAGGTAAAGTAAATTTTGTTAGGATAAAATTAGTCAACTTTCACCTTTAAATTTCTCACTAACTGAGAGGAATAAGAACACCATTAAAAGGTTGATGTATAGACAGAAAGCACTTGCCCTGTTCCCAGATGACTCTGATCCATCTCTGGCTCGATCCACAGACACAGAGCGTTTGTTCTCAAACATTTTGACCCTGGTTAGGACTGACTGTGGCCGCATTGCCGGGTCATCCTCGCTCGGCTCATTTCTGGCTGGGACAGGCTTTGGAGCATCCGCAGGAGAAGGTGAGGGAGCCTCTTTGGGAGGTGGTGTGGGGCTGGATTCAGAGTTCACAGGAATATGGTCATACTGCTGAGGTTTGTAGCCTTTCTGTGGCTGTGGTGGTCCCTGGCTATAGGCAGGCCGCTGGGCAGCAGGGTCGGGAGAGCGGGCAGCTACGGGGTAAGTGTTCAGATGAGAGTCCTGGTTGTAATGCATGTCAGGCCCTGGAGCAGGAGGTGGTGGGTCATCATAACGGACAGGACCCGGCCCTGTTGGTTTACCGTAGCGGGGTCGCCCATCAAATCCATGCGAAGGTGGGGGCTCGTCATAGCGTAGAGGAGGGGTGTACTGGGAGTCAGGGCCGTCGCCATATGGCAGTCGGGGATCATAACCCTGGGAGTTGGCAGTAGAGAGCGGTTGGCTGTAAGGGTTCCACTGTTGCTGGTCGTAGTGAGGCACACTGTTCTCGAAGGGCGGGTTAGAGTCATAGTTTCGGTACTTTGGTTCAGCGTAACCACCTCCGCTGCTAACTCCACTGCTGCTGACATCATACCGACTGGGTGGATGGTCGTAATCTCTGTATGGCTGCTCAGGGTGGTATCCCTGCTGGGGGTTGTAGGCCACAGGCTTCATGCTGTGTCCGATTCTTCCTGTGTTTTCTGTGCTGTATGGATCCTTCTGAAACATCTACCAAACAAAAAAAAAAACAGAGCAAGGTTATCAACTGCACAAACATAAAATATGTGATACTAAGAACTGGATGTACAAAAATCAGTTAAAGCTTGAAAAGGAGAATATTAAAAGAGGTTTGTGAAATTAATTGCAGAGGAGAAAACAAGAAGAAAGACCTGAAATAGAGAAACTGAGAGGGAGGAGTTACTGGTCAGATAATATAGAAGTTTTAACAGGAATAACAGCACAGCCAAACACCCACTGCAGCATAAAGAAAACCACAGTGTATCACTGCAAGTTGAAATTTAACACTAAGATTAAATTAATAAAGAATAACAGAGTTGATACAAAATTTACAACAACACAATGGGATGCATTTGTCTTGTTCGAGGGCCAAATCAAAGTGTTGCAACTGGAAAACAAATTTTCTCTACATGTGTAAAGTGTAGAAAAATGTCAATCCATAACTTTACAGTTATTTTTGTTTGTCAATGCTGTTGCTACAAGGGGCAATGTCTCCCAAATGTCTTGTTGCTGGTATAAAAGCAACTTAAACATCCAAAATAATGTTTTACTTTACAAGCACACTCGTTTTACAAATATAAAAACTCAAAACAAAAACAAGAAACAAAATTATAATCATAGTATTTTAGAAGAAACCATTAACTGTCCATCCAAATCTGAAGAACTGATCTGTTTAAGCAGTCTGCGGGACACGCCCAAGACTTCACCTAAAATCTCAATAAAACGGTTGGAGAATTAATGGCTGCTTTTACAAGAAAATGTTCAATTCTTCTGCAATAATAGATAAAAAAATTGATTTAAGCTAAGAGGTTAACAGAGAATGAAACAGACATGTACAGCCATGCAAAGAAGATAAGCAACAGTGAGAGCCGCAGTGCTTCCTCAGCTCCTCTACATGAAGGCATACCATCGCAGCCGTTACATCCAAGCTCACTGTTGTTTACCAGCATTTGTTCACACCCTGGCACATGCACACACACACACACACACACACACACACACACACACTTTCACACACAAACATCTCTGTCTCCTCTGGGCAGCACTGTGGTCAGCGGACATGCAGGGCGGAAGGAGAGAGAGAGAGAAGCGTGGCAGCAGGAGGTAGGTAGGTAGACAGGCAGCAGCAGCAGCACAGGTCAGCCAGGTCAGACCAAACTGAGCTGGGCCGGCTCACGGAGAATCCGGTGACGGTCAGATGGATACCTTTGGTTCTGAACTGGCCGGTCCAGACTGTAGAGGTTCTGGCGTGACGCTCTGAGGGGCTAGCTCAGGGGTGGGTCTCCTAAGGGAGCCAGCCTCCGGGTTGGGGCTTGGCTGCCTTTGGGGAGTTGCAGGAGCCTCGTCAGGGCTCAGACCCCCTACAGTTTTTACAGTTACGTCGACAGCAGGGGGCACTGTTTCAGCCAAGGGCTCAGGCTGCTGGGGGGTGCTAGGGACGGCAGCGGCCTCTGCTTTCTGTGAAGTGGTTCAGAAATGTTTAATAACAGGCACTGACACGCTATGGTGCAGTACCTACAAGTGCTACTTCCTCGACAGCCCGTCAACAACAGTTTGCTCCTCACTTGTGCCTCCAACTTATAAGGGTTCAAACAACTAATCACCACCTCTACAGTTAACCATAGCTGTAGATCAAACAATGGTGTGTGAGAGTTAGGAATTAGTAGCAGGACAAGTTTTCAAGTTAGAGTATACTAATTTGTTTTAATACTATGGTTACAATACAGTAGTTTTTTCCCCTTTATGTTCAGTAACATCATTAGACAACAAGTGTTTAGACTGGGGAATAACAACAGCCAATCGGATTTGATAAATACATTTCACAGGTACACTGGATTAACACCGGCATTTCAAACATGCAAATAATACTATCTGTGTTGTATCATCAAAGTCCCAATCACAGGTGAAACAAAAGTAGGAAGTGCACATAGGTGAGTAATAGAGTACTGGTACAGACACTTAAGACAACATAAGTTTCTTTTCCCAGTGACATCAGCAACAGTCACACCGATAAGACAGCTTGTGATAATACAGAGTTCAAGAGTAACAATAACACTTCTCAGGTTGTTCTAGTTTTTAAAAATAAAAAACACACTCAAAAACATGGATCAACAAACACATAAGGCAAATTGATAGATTATAATAAATATAGATTTATATTTCATATTGAGAATATTTATATACGGTGTTGCGATAAATACCTGACCACAAAAGGTTTTACTTTACCACTGATACTGTTTGGTAGAGGAGATAGATTAACTGCAAAAATGAGAAAGTGCCTTCAATAGCGCTTCCAGAAAACCCTTCTAACGCACACCACGTCCTCCAGACAACAGGGAAGACGTGCAGCTCTCAGAAACGCTACCTGCTGCGGCGCCGGTGCCTTGAATCCTGCCGGGTCAATGCGGTTCGAGGGGTCTGGCTGCATCGTGTGCGGGTAGGCAGCATAACCTGGAGGCTCCTGGATCACAGGCGGATCTTCACGCACAGGCTCAGAGGAGCGGGTGATGGCTGGCTCCGTGGGTGGACCCACATCATCATTCAGTGTCTCGTCCAGCTCCTGGTCGGTGTAGGCCCCACCCTCCGTGTCCGTATCCTCATAGTCAGAGGTGTGGCGGCTGTCGGTGCTGTACATGGAATACTCACTGCCTGGTGCTGACAGGTAGGAAAGGCGGTCATCATGGATGTCCAGGTCATCCTCAGCTGCCCCATCAGCCTGGAGGACAAAAAGTAAAGCATGGTACAGAGTTCAAACTGATAACTTCTAGAGTGGATTTGGCTGGTGACTTACCTTGCCCTCTGAAACCCACACCAGCTGGTTCTGCTGCTGCTGGATTATTTCTTTCAGTGCCCCAAACCAACCATCATTCATGTTATTCAAGTTAATGGTTGCTGAATACACAAAAAAGAAGGACAGAAGAGGATTAAAAAAATCTGTTCAACCAGACAGGTACCAACAATGTATAAATCAGTTTTAAGAACAACATCATAACCAGGTGTTCCTCCCGGACACAGGCCAAGGAAGAGTTATAGGAGCTGCCAGGGTGCAAACAAAAGCAGCCACAAGTAGGAGAAGAAGAAAGCAGCGCTCAGGTCTCACGCAATCCCAGCAACTTTCAGCATTCTTTTCTCTTGTGACCTAATCAATATATGTTTTTCACATTATATACAAGTTTTATACAAATAAATGGGTCAATATAAAATCTTGAACAAAATGCTCCACAAACTGCACTGCTGAGCAAATTTTCCTTCCAACAATGCTCCTGAGCTGTGGTCCCCATAGCTTTTGTTCGAGGAAACTGCTCAATGAGGAAAGGACCTCGGAGCACCCTTATGTGACAGTTTGTGCTGAAAAAGCATTTGTAAAGGATCTGACAGACGCATCCATCTATCTCTCCCTTCCACCTCCTCCCTGTGGACTCACTAGTGAAGAGGTGGTGGTTGTTCTTCCTTAGTTTGAGCGCTCGTTCATACAGCTTCCTGGCGCTCTTTCTGGACTCAGGGCAGAGGCGGGTTCTCATCGTCTTGACACCCTGCTTGGTGTCTGGGTTGAGAAACACCACAATAGGATACCACTGAGCATAGTTGAGACGGTCCACAGCGTTGGGGGTGATGTCCAGCACCGCGTGTTTGTCCTTAAAACAGAGACAACATATAGTATGAAAGCTTTGTGTTTCATGATGCAAGGATCTGATGTAATGTAGAGAGTATTTTCTTCATGTTGATATCTTAGCTGAATATAAAAGCCTGCCTGACCGCAACATGTTTTCTTCGCTGCTGTGTGCAGTGAGTCTCAAAACCAGATCTAATAGCATTAATGAGTACAGCACACCAGGGGGCAGCAGTGTGTTATTTACAACACTGTGGCTTGCTGCCATCTTTTCATTACAATAACAAATCAGTCAGAGGTTATTTATGTTGTTCCGTATGTTCAACAAGAGTGCAAATCTAGCTCTTCTCACCCGATCAATAATCTGTTTGATGGTGTGGAGACGAATGATGCCGGAGCTTTTCTGGTCAGTTCCTGCATCTCTGGGTTCACTCTCTGGAAAACAAACAACTCGGGTTACTGCATCACATCAGCACGAGACACACAACAACAAAAACAAGCAGTGCCCCAATTAGACATCCTTGCAGCGTGCAGTTGTCGACTCCCATAAATAGAGCAGTTAAATATAGAGTAATGATCTCCATATAGAAGAGGACAAGTGTACGTTTTTTTTACAACAGCTACATAGTAAAAGGCAAGATGAGGACAGCAGCCAATTCATGCAGTAGTCATCAAGTAATTTGGGTAGATTTAGGAATCAAATTCAGTGTAAAATGAATGTGTGCGTGCACTTAGCAGTGAGGATATAAATTTCAGTGCAAAAAAATGTGTTATGTGAGAAACAGAGACATGGAATCTGCACAAACAAGAGCATGGCATCATTTGGCATCAATGAGAATAGAGTGTCATCATAAGCCTGAGGGATTTAAGGAAGGATGTGCAGAGGGGGGGGGGTTTATGATTCACATCAAGATAAGCAATTGTTTTCTGCCTAGAAACACAGAAGAGGACAGTCATCTCACAAGGGTGTTCAGTGTTAGGGTAACTAAAACCATCACATAACAAGGCTGAATGTCTGACCTCCTAATATGTTCTAAAATCTAAAAAACTCTGCTTTAAACTATTCAAAAACATTTTTAGGAGCGGATAAATATAGCCATGCAACAAGTCAAGATTCAAGCGTATGCAGCAGCAGTCTAAAAAATTTAATGTTGGGGATTCAGTGCTGCCCCTGTTAATACAAAATTTAGGGCTTCATTGTATTATGAAAACTCAACCAGACCCACACTAAACAAACCAACGCAGCTCTGCATTGTGTGCAATAAGTTTTAGAGGTATCCTTGAAATGACCCACAATGTTTACAATTCATAGTTCAACAGTAAGTAATCCAGTATCTGTTAACATTTAGCAACGTTAGTGTGTCACAATGCAAACTTTTAATGAATTTTTTTAGAGTTTGAAAAAGTGTTTAAGTTTAGTTTTTTTTAGCTAACAGAGGAAATTATCTGCAGTTAGGTTTCATGATATTAGTTCAAAGTAATTTGTGTTACCAAAATGCTAAGCTGGTCACTTTAATTACATCACAGAAATCAGTCAACTTTCTAAATCTAAAATAACCTAGGCTCTTTCAGATAACTGTATATTCTTTTATAAACTTCAGTTACAGTTTTGTGGAACAGAAACTACTACATCTCAGTTTTCATGGCATGTTATTTACACAGCTCCACATGCTGCTTTGCATTTGCCTTTCTACACAATGCAACCTGCCATTAGTAGGGGAATACCACTGAATTACTCTGATCAACATCAAGACCCTTTTCTCAATCAAGGGTAGACAAAAATAAGTCTGAATGAATTGTTGACTCTCTGTGTTCAAGTGTGTTGTAGCTTTACTTCAAGTCTGAACAAAATATGCAGGTTTTAAATGTGCTCAAACAATCATCTTTGCCAATTGTAAATAAGTGGCATATGTGAATTCATTTATCAAGTGCTATTCCCCAGTACACACTGATAGCACATTTAAGGTTCAGGTAGCCAACAACCACTATCTTACACAGTATCTGCCAAAAACAATCATAAACTTGATGCACTAAGTAACATACTTTCCCCTCCTTGTTGCTGCTGTGTTTCTGAAAAGAAAATACAGTTACACAAACAGCACTGGAGTTATGCAAGTAAACATCATTGATTGGACAACACTTCTTTTCTATGAGGGTGTAATGAAAATGTGTGGCTGCACTGGCATGTGCACCTAAAGTCATTGGAATTCAATACTGAGTGATAAAATAAAACCACACACTAAAGAGGCTTGAAGTACTAAGAAGTATGAGGCAGTGGAGGAGGGCCAAGATAAGAGGAGTGTGTAACTCAAATGGAAAATAGAAATATAAACAGAGAAATTGGAAGAAGAGGGTTGTAAACAAAGAGAGGAAATTACTGAATTGTGAAAATAAACCTGACACATTTCAGAGTAGCAGTAGTTGGAGTTGTAATAGTTACATTCAGGAGATGAGCATGACTCCATAAATAAAACACCTAAACTACATATATTTGAAAATAACTTGTTGAGCAACCAGGGGATAATGGCTGCCTGAAGCAAAATCTTAACAGTGTACTAAATTCTTCACTCTGCGTAACTAGCACAAGACTTTTTCAAGGCAAAACAGAAGCGTAGAAATATTTCCAGATTTTAAATTTGCAGGATACACCACAGAAGACCTGATCCAAGAGTAAATAAAGAGTGTAAAAGATATTGGCCAGAGTGTGAATATTTGGAGGGTGCTAGGAAGTTCAATAGACCTCTGCTTTGAAGATGCTCAGTGTGTAAAAGAGGATATGAAACAGAGAGGGAACATTAAAACAGATGGGTACTTACTTGCTAGTTCAAAAACATCAGGCTCCTCCCTGGCCAGTTTCTCTCTACCCACATCTGCTATTGGCCCAAAAATAACCACAGGTCTCAGGAACCCAGCTGTACCAGAGCAAGACCATGGAGATTACAAACAAACGTTAGTGTTATGCAACGCTCAAAGACCAAATACTTAATCACATCATACATTTTTTCACAAAGAAGTTATTTTGAGCAAAAAGGCACAGCTTCTTCAAACCTCGCTCTCTCTATATAGAGAGGGGTTAAGTGTTATGATGCAGCTAGTGCAAAGACAGCAGTTTCAAAATTAACAATAAATGCTATGGGGAAGTCAGTCAAGAGTGTCCACTGCTTTTGATTTTCTTACACTGTGTTAATGTCAAAGTAGGATTGTCCGGGTTACTGCTGTTTGTGCTGTCACTTAAGTCCACCTACCTTCCCTCAGCACGACTCTTTCATAAGCTGGAAACTTCGTCTGAACTGGTTGAGCAGAAAGGTCTTCCCTGCTCTTCCGCAAATTCCTCTTGGAGCTTCGTAATCCTCTGAATCTCCAGAAGTCTGCTCTGTCGCCCCCTGGTGTTTTGGGGAGGGTGTACTGCACACTGGATAGCTGCTCAGCTCTGGACAGAGAAGTCTTGTGTCAGTTTTTCAGAAATTTAATCTAGGACACTTCAGGTTAGTGGCATTTAGCTTACCATGATGACAAATAGAAATCATGAAACAATACTTGTATCCTAACTGCAACAGTTCTATGAAGCATGGTTTCAGCATTTTCATCGATTTGATCTTACAAAATCTACTCGAGGAGTCTCATTGGTTAATAACAGAAGTTCATTGAACTTTACGAAGTAAAAAGGCCACAATTTTCTATCCACAGTTACTCCCTAAATATAAAAACAAAGATTTGTGAGATTAATATATTTCAGCTGTTATTTCATTTTAAGTAAACACTTTCATTTCTACAACTTTGCAAACCATAAGTTTCTGAAAAGCAAAAATTCCAAAATCTGTTCAACATATTGTATTCAATAAGATCCCTACAAATGCTAAAAAAAAGTACCTGGAAAACAGGATACACAGAAAGAAGTGAGCCAGCCAGTAAGTAAGTCAGTGGGCCTATGGGGGGACAACTCAATCCTCATGGCTTTGAATAACAGTCTCTCTTTGATCCCTGCTCATGAAAAATATTGTTCAATCCCAAGTGTGATTTCATGGTTCAGTGTTTTATAAAACTATCTGGGGAGGTGATTTAGCTTGGCTAAGAATATATATTTCCCCACGGTTAATGTTTGTGATTACAACACCTGCAGCATGGGGAAAGCTGCCTTTTTGTCAACAGGACAGTAAGAAATCTCTGTGTAAACACAGCCAGAGGCTATTGAGGGCTATAGAGATCTGTACTACATATGGTCCAACACACAGGCCGCCTCTCCAAGCCCTCATAAACCCCACACAGTAGATCCTTATAAAAAAACTGAACCAAACACATGGGATGTATTAAATATGCCCTACTTTAGGAACACTTCTCAGACAGTATCACAGAGGTGTGAGTAAAAAGTTGATGAAGTGTAAAATATGAACTAAAAAGTATTCTTTACTTGCTATTCTCAGATGAACTACGCTGCATTTATTACTATATCTACACCCTCTTTCATTCATAAAAAGCCAAAACAAGTTGCACAGGTATTTCAGGTGTGACTTGAAACTGCTTGTACCTGTTCTTATTTGGGATGATGCCCCTTTCCACTTCCTGATGGTTCTTGCCAATTCTGATAGCCAGCCATGAGCCCAACTTGCCGTTGTAGAGCGTATCGACTACACGGAACACCTCACCCTTGTTAAAGCTCAGCCCATATGGTGACTCCTTTTCATATTCAAAATGTGTCCGAATATAGAAGGAGTCACCCACGTCGGATTCCACTATCCGCCGATACACTTGAGAAAAGAAAAAGTATTTGAGTACAGCAGGAATTTTAAGTGAGCTGGTTTACACAGTGCTTCATACTGCTATCACTCACCATCTTTCTTCTTCTGAGCTAAAATAGTAACTTCTTCTCCTCTCGGAAGATCCAGCAGGAACAGCACAGCCTCTTCCCTGATGATGTTTGCAAAGTCCACGTTGTTCACCTACAAATTCAGGACAGAGGGTGAGGAAGAGGTCAAATGGTGATCTACTGGATCATCATGCACCAAAGCAAGTTACAATCTGAAGTTGTTATTGGCTAATTTTTGACTTGGAACTGGAATTATAAAAAAAAAAATGGGCTGCTAAACTAAAGAATAAGCTCATGCTTCAACAATATTCTTTGCACTTTCCTGATTTAAAAAGCAGGAAACACCCTTTTTATGTCTTTCAGACTTTCAGATTGAGAAAAATCATTGTGAAAGAAAAGGTTTTCCTAAACAGGAGCAAGGCAATCTATTCCCTTTTCAATGTGCAGCCTCCATCTAGTCTCCAGCTTCTTTCCCAAACACAATAATGTCTGTTTATTGACTCTGCTTCAGGGGCAGCAGGGGAACCAGGAACACATGGGCTCAATCACTGAATCTAAGAAAGACACCTTTATCCTTCCCAGAAACAGGAGTGCTTGACGTCTTTATCTCAACCAGCACACCATGACCAAGGGGAAACCTTCCAAAGATTGAAAACAATGTCCTGGAAGTCTTTTAGGTGTGTTTGTACAGCAGACAAAAACACACCGGCATAAATAACACAAGAGATATATGATGTGGGGGGAGGCGCACAAGACAGAGTATGTTCATTTAGAGGAGGAGATGGGGTAATGGATGGCTTGGTTTATCAGATCAATGAAGTCCATAAATTTTACTGTCACAGGAGAAAACATGCATGCATTCATGTGGGTGGGGGTGTGTGTATTAGTATTCAGCCCTTTCTACACAGAGCACATTCACAAAACTGCACAGTCGCAGCATTAAACATAGCAGGTGTAATCCTTGGCTGGTGAACAATCATGTCACAATGGATCCAACACTGACATCAAGAGGGTTACCATCATCCCAACAACAATGTTACTCTAGTGTTCAGCAAAACAGACCGTCAACTGTTCCAAGGTCAGAGTGCAAGAACGTCCTCTATTGTGTCTTCACATTGGAAACAAGGGGAGGTTTGACTCCAGGCTGGGCCCGGGATGACTCACAGACTGACGGATACATTGTGTTGTATTCCCAAGATCTTTTTACACAGAAATAAAACTGTTGTGCTTGATCAGGGGTTTGCACAGCTTCACCTCTGATTATCTAAGTCAGTGTGGGCTGCTACTGCAGGACTAATTTGACAATAACACCAGATGTTCCTCCCACTTGTGACATGTACGAAAATGAACTTTCCGAACGCAAAACCTGAATAAGGACAGGCAGAAAACAATGACTTCAATGCATCCACAAAGGCTACTGAAATACAAAGAAAATACACCAAACTGACAAAAGAAAAGCAGAATTATATACTGTAGCCTGGAGTAATTCATGTAACTACAATAACACACGACCAATACAGTGACGAGTGCAAAAGTTCAAGTCTGTGTAAGAATTCTGGACAAAAAGATTTGCATGCCCCTGAGTTTTCTATGCAGCAGCTTTCTCTCCTACTGCTGCTCATTTTTCAACCAAGGCTGGCATATTTGATAAATGATGGTGCAGCCTGGGGACATTTTTTCTTGGAGCGCTTTGACTGACGGTGCAAAGAAAGGACAGCCTCAGTTATAAATAGTCCACTTCGGCTGTGAAACCCAACGAAGATATTCTTATCTCGGTTTCTGTTTTTAGTCGCACTTTGAGTTCCATTTCTAGGTTCCAACACACGTAAAGCTCTTTTACTTTGACCCTCAGCACTTATGTCTTCTAAATGCTCTGCTTCTTAGACATAGCTGTCATTTACAGTAAATGCACATATCTCCAACGTTATGAAGCATGGCCACCAAACCAGGAGTCCACATTAAAAAAACAGAAGAGTCTGGGATAAGAAATTCCTTAAAACATCATTGAGACATATTTAGTGCTGCATACTGAGTAAAAATGAGTCGACTGTAGGAGGAAAAACAATAATCAAGTGGAAGAGTGCAGCATACCCTGAGAATCTGGTCTCCCTCCTCCAGCCCTTCCTTGGCAGCAGGACTGTCCTCGAGAACCCCGGCCACAAAAATCCCCACATCGTTCCCTCCTGCTAACCGCAGACCCACGCTCTCTCCCTTCTTGAACTTGACCAGCTTCATACTCGGCCTGCAGACAAACAGAGGTAGACAGGTCAAATCTAGCAAAAAGGTCAGCAAATCTGGATCGCACAAACACAATCACTGTAAGGAACACAAGCACAGTGTGGTGCTACAGAGATGACAAACAAATGCTGACCACAATCTCTGCCCTCATCTAAGTGAGCTTTAAAGCATACAGCAGGGACAGGAGCTCACAGATATTATCTACACCTGGTACATCCAAGAAAATATTTACCTGAGGATGCTGTCATCATGAGCAGCACTGGGTACAGGGGCATCTGAGGGGCTGACAGGCAGGTCAACGTCAGGCTGACCAGGTTGTGCATAAACTGGCTTTGGTTCTGTCACACACACACACAAAAACAGTGAGAGAAACAACACTTTGAAACTGGAGTACACACACTTGACAGAAAGACGTCCTGGCAGAGAAAATGGTGAAACCAACAATGAATCTTTGTACATGTTTGAATGCAGTGTAAAGGTGAATCACTGACACTATCATTGGTATTCATAAAGTCACTTGTTGAATTGAAATTATGTTTGCTGACAATGAATTCATGACAGCATGTTCTACAAAAAGAGGTTTCTGTACCAGGCAGCGGAGGTAACAGCTTGTCATCTCTGGAGCTGGCCTGGTCGCTGGCCTGCGACAAGACACCATCATCGGAGCTCTTGACTGGTGTGGACACGGCACCAGGTTTAGATATGCGCTCCTCATCTCTGCTCCGATGGCTAAAATAAACAAGAAGAACAAATTCAGTATCAGTTTACTGTTAATGCTGTAAATATTTGAATTTATGTGATTTTTAAGAAAAGCTTAAAGCATTTAAATATGCAAGAATAACCTTAAGTTTCTGATAAGCTTTCACATAACTTTATCCTCTATGAAACTCAAATAAAGACAATCAAATAAACCCGAAACAAAAAAACATGGACCAATGTGAAATAAGGGCATATGAACAAAGATTGCAAGCAGCAAGAAAGAGTATGTCTCCTTAAAAAGAGATGTTTTTCTTGCCATATAGTCAATGTTGTCTATAGTATAACACATTAACAATCAGACAACATTTCATCTCGAGGTAGAAATGGTCTGCTTATGCTTCATTGCAAAATCATATTTTCCCATCAAGAAACTCACATTTTATTGAGTAACCTCTCAAGTTTTGAACACCCACGGGCCAAAGAGATAAAAAAAGATTCCTCAAACATAAACTTTTGAGTGGGGACACTTATTAGTCTGCAATCCTGCTTGACCTGGATAAATTAAACAAGTGAAAACTGTGTGTTTGAGTCTGGAAGGCCAAGTCTAGCAGACTAGAAAGAGCTCTGCTGCTTAAAACAATGCCTGAATTCCAATGTCGTCACATGACTGCCCACTGGCACAGTACTTGAGCTGTTTTCAGAGCTTTCCAAGAAGAATGTGAAGGTGCAGGCTTTGCCACCCAGACCAGACCAGACAAATTTTACTGTGTCTTTTCTTTTACTTCTTCTGATGCTCTGAGAAAAAAAAATAAAAAAAATAAATATATATATATATGTAGAGTGTAGTAACCTATACTCAAACAATGAAACAGTAAAGAACGCAAACACACACAATGCACATCGACATACATATGACTAATACCTTGGGTTAAACCGTTTGGCCATGCAGCTTGTTCATCTATTTCTTTTTTTTTTTTCATCACAGCCTTTCCCAGCTCTGAATTTCTCCAGCAGCGCTCACTACTATTCACATGAATCATTTCCTATGTCAGCAGAAAGAGCTGTATGGGGGTTTGTTATGAAGGAAGAGTGGTGCAGCTAAAGAATAAATAAAAGAATTGTAATGGTTGTGAGAATGGGACAGTGCATCAGTGTGTGTGAGAGAGAGAGAGGGGATGTAAAAGATGAATGGTGAAGAGAGTGTGAGATAGAGAGAAAAGGAGAGTCAAACAAAATAAAAGCAAGGACCAGAAAGAGAGAGAGGAGTAAAAAAGAGAGTGTTGTGGCCTAAATCTGCTGTTCTTTGCTGCACATCGGTTCTAAAAAAAGGTTCACACTGACAAACACCATTTGACAGAAGCTTTTGTTCAATTTCTTCTTACACATTCTTGCAGCTTAGGCAAGAGAAGCCTAGAAGCTGCAGGGACATCAACAAATAATGCAAATGTGCTTCTAAACTTTACACTTCTAATATTTAGAATAATATTTCATAAAATAAATTGTTTCATTAAAACTGTAAACACTTCATAACCATAAACACTTGAACTGTTTTGCCTAAAAAAGTCCAAGAGAAGACATTGGATAAAAAACACTAAGAGTAATTCAAAAAAATGCACAAACACTTATTACTCACATATATGTATTCTTAGCTTGAACCATGACGCTCAGTGGGAAACCTTTTAGTCCAGTTTCTTAAAAGACTCTACTACCAGCTTATCTCTTAGCCCAAAGTATACTAAAACTAAGTGATAATGTGTTGTGTTCAAAAACTGCGTCCTGCCTGGGGCAGAGGAATTCCTTGTAAGCCCTGCAGCCAATCATGTTAGGCGAACCATCTGGCTCAGGGCAAAGCACTGTGGGAAGTATGTCAAATTCTTTTTACTCTTCAAAATGAGGAGATAATGAAAACTTTCTCTGACATCACAGTTATTCCTTCAGTTACTATCAAAACCACAACTACATGTGCAACTACACAAAAACGTAAAGAGTTGAACAAAAATTATGCCTACAATGGTTTTCTTATTTCTGTATATATTTCACATAAATGTGTAAAAAAAGAATTAGAGCAAGGGGAACAATAGTCAAGTAAAATATTCTCAAAATATGCATTTTCTGAACTTACATTGGAAGTAATCTTTGCAACAGAGAACCTGCCCTCATCCTGCATTAAAACAAGTATGGTTACTTCACATGCTGACACTATGTACAAGGAACTGAAAGGGGATCACTGGAGGTTATCTACTTGTGTGTCAAGCAACTAGTGAGGTAGAGCTTAACTACCAGCAGCAAACTACACTATCATGCTGAAACTGCTAAAGCCAGTACGTTTGCTTTGTGCCTACAAGAAACGTGAGTCAAATCTGAGTAAGGCTAAAAATATTGCTGCTCGATTTTAGTATTGCAGACATGTTCCAGTGAAATATTTTTCAAAGCCTTGATTGCTTTGTATATCTTGCAAAATAAGACTTCTATCTTATCAAAATCTCTGCAGAGGGATTAAATGATCTGATTTAAAACGTGTTTGATAAAGAGTGCCTCCTGAAACAGCTCCTCTGATTTGATTTCTTTTACGAAAATACACGTTCACACAGGGTGAAAAGTACATTTGTTTTTGTGTCTAACACCCAATAATCATTGATGTTAAAATTATTTTCAAGTCAGCCATTCAATAGAGCATTATTGCTGATTGGGTAAAATCTATGACCTCCTGCCTGAGGCTGATTTCCCACCCTGTCTCTCTAGCACTTAAACAAATAGTGTGGACAGAAACCAGCAGCATACCCTACTTCTTTTCTCAATAATTACTAAAGATGTTTTACCATGGGCCTACTCATAATGCTGGCAATCATAATAAAGAAAATCTGGCAGACTCTTTTGACGATGCAAGGACCTTGTTCTTCATTGAAAACCTTGGCTGCACACTAATAAAGATGAACTAAAGCTAAAGCATCTTTTCCACGAGCTTGCCTCTGCCATCTATGTGTTTGTCAGCTACAAAAAGGTGCCTCTATACTACGTGAAGAAAAACTTACTGAAAGCTCCAGCTGATATTAAAAAGAAAAAGGGGTGGAGGAAACAGTAAGAACATGAAATCAACAGAAAGAATAGCACATAAGTGATAGAATAAAACATGTACGTGATTACACAAGCAGAGATGTGCAAACCACTCACATAATTTTCCATGTACAGTTGTTTTTCATGTTTTCTTTATAAAGTGAGACTCAATTTTCAGAAAATGGTTTTAAGATCTGAGATGCTTTAACAACAAGGTCTTAGTCTTCCCCTGGAGGCCATGGATCAATTCCTCCAAGAGTAAGGCATTATTGGACTTTGGAGATGGCTCCACAGGGAATGCAATGGTTTATGCATGCAATGTCTTTATCTATTGATTTATGCATCAGTGGTGCAAGGTTCTTACTCAGCAACCACTAACCTGCGGCTGTGAACATGATGCATGAAGTTAGAGTGGTGAGAGTATGGATGTATGACTTTGGCATGTGTGACAGCTGTGTTCCATCGCCAGATTTGCGGTCAGGGGTTTGCGCATGTGTTCGCTTACCTGCCATTGCTGATCTGCCGGGGTGAGTGACGGAGATGATCTGATGTTTCAGGCCTGTCAGGTGATCGTGATCGACTGCCTCTCCCGAGAGATCGATTGGAATGATCTGATGTCAGTGAGTGGATTTCTGAAATGTCTGTTGAATTTAAATTACTTTTTAGAATTTCATCATTTGCATGAATCAAGATGATCTTGAAATAAAACACTTAAAATAAAAATTTTACTTTTTAATGTCTTAGAATTATCGTTGAAAAGTACTAATCTTAGCTGCCAGTAAAATCTGATAAAGAAATGACACTTGCATGTTCGCTCACCATCTCTGTCTGAGTTATTTGCTGATGGGATGCTGTCGTCAAGGTCTGGAATGTTCAGCAGCGTGGCTCGCTCGTCTCTCTGCACTACCATCTTCAACTTGCCCTTTGACCTTTCAATCAGCTTCTTTGCATCTATCAGTGATAGATTCTCTGTAACTGTGCCATTGATCTGCAGGTTCAAGAGGAGCAGGTCAACACAACAACTGAAAAGATTAGTTAGAAATATAGCACAATCTTGTACCACAAGGCAGGAGGAGTTGAACACAGCCTAGTTCTCGAACGCATAAACAGCACTTGTGTCTAAAAAAAGCAAAATTACAGAAAGTAATTAACAAGTTTAAACATTTATATCATAATTAGGCTTACAATGCTTCTGGTGCTCGCTCTCAGACTCCTTGTTTAAGTATTTATATCCATGAGTCTTTCCTCTGTCTCTACTTCTCTTCAGAAAAAATGATACACTAAATGTGATTTTGTGTGCATTTCTTCACTGTGAAAAAAAGGATTTACCCCTCCTCAGGGAAAAAGTGGATAAAAATTCAAAGGAATAATGGAATCTGTGGTATTTCTATTGGTGAGCCTGCATAATAATGAACTGTGACCTCACTCTGAGGGCAGCTTTCAGCAGCTCACAGTTAACCAGATCAGACTGGTGAAAGTCTTCAGTGAAGAAAATATGCTTGGATCCTTATTCACCTTCATGTCACCTCATGCATTCTTTACGGACGGGGCTCTCACGTCTCTTCTCATTGTCATTTTATCAGTCCAAAACCCAATCACAGTGCTTTCCATATGGATAAACTCTATCATAGTCATATTAATTCATTCAGTTTATGCTTTCCTCTCACCTTCAGTACGACATCTCCCTCCTGAATGTTTCCATCTCTGGCTGCAAGGCTCTCAGGAGAGATGTCCTTCACAAAGATGTGGCTGGCCAACCGCAGTCCATATTCTGCTTTCAGAGTAAATAAACACAAGGATGCAATATTAGTGAGGCATATCAACTAAAACTGTGACAGAGACCAAAAGAAAGCACAGATACTGTTTATCTTTTTCAATGCAGCCAACACTTTCAAAGTCAGCGAGCGAGGTTCTTGGACATTGTGTTGCCCACCTTCATTTTTACGTGACTTGACCAGGGTGACCTTGGAAGGCCTTGGCGGAGCAGAGGAGGCTTGTGATCGGCGGTCAGAGCGTGGAGAGACGCTCCTCTCCCGCGAGGCACTGTGATCCCGCCTGCCGCTGCTGCTACGCTCACGGTCATGACGTCTGCCTGTGCTCGTGCCCGCACTTGCTCCATCATAGGCACTTTGCCCACCACGACCATGCTGGGGCTCATAACCATCCTCCTCATCACTGTCCTCTTCTTCATGCTCTGACATCGTCTCCCTATCCCCTGGCCGAGACACGGGGATCTGCACTTTCCTTTTTCTACGAATAGTCTATAAAAAACAAGATGTTTGAGAGTTAAATATAGTTTACCATGGGTTTTGTGGTAAAGAGGGCAATGTATCTAATATTGAACAAAACATTTTTTCATCTAAAAGCAACAAGCATTGTGAGGTGATTGAACTGCAGTCTTTGACCCAGGCTCTCAGGCCAGACACCAGGACTCAGTAAATAACTTCTTTCAAATATCTAATAAACTTACAATTTTTGCATTTTTGCCACTCTTTCGGAGCTGCTGGACAGCATAGGCATGTTCCACGTTGTCCATAGAGACTGCATTGACCATGACCACTCGATCATTTTCTCTGTAGAAATGGAGGGGAGGCAAGGTCAAAAAGTTGTAGCACTCTACTTGAACTAGTTCTTTAATAAGATGGTAGACACTCCTGCTGAATGTTTATTTATGCTGTCCAACTAACAGAGCTTGCAGTACCCTTCAAGGGTCTAATGCCAGGCAGTGAATAGATGCTGATAGATGTAGACTTACTGTAGCAGTCCTTCTGCTGGGCCTCCTTTCAGCACATCAGATATCACGATAGAGGTCTCCCCACTCTGAAAATGTGGGTTGTCTCTCCCACCTGAAATGGCAATTCCAAACCCAAAACCAGGGGCCTGCACACATACATACATACACACACATAGCACTGCTAAATATGGTACACATTAGGGATACATTGGACTCATTCAAGGCTTTGCTATAAACAAAAACAGGCTAATAAGCTCTCTGCAGGCTAATTAAAAGTGAAATTGTCAATTAACTAAAATAATGCAATGTGCTGTGTGCAATTTAGGAGGGATTTAAAATACTAGAGCATTCACTGTAGATAAGAACAAAGACACGTGTGTTTCAGTTTTCTATGAGTTGAGTTTTCCATGGAGGTTTTGGTCACTGTTGTATTTTATGCAAAAGCCAGACACGTGGGAAAAGCCATCTGATATAAATGGCTAATCTTACTACTACAACAACACAGGAGAGCAAGGGACCAAGGACCGCAGGCACCCTGGGCCGCTCCTTCAGCCTCAATAAAGCTGCTACTAATTAGATTACATCAAGCAGGCCAGTCTAGACAGGTGCTACCACAACCCAACGACACAACGCCATTAGCTGTCTCATAGCAGAGTGCATTCAGAAAATTAGAGTGAATATTCATTGGTTTGAATACTATGGTGTTCCAAAAGCATTTAATCTACAGAGTGTGACTTCACAGGTAAAAGCACAAGGAGCAAAACTATTGTCCTGCTCGTCCCAAGAGTTGTGCTAAGGAGAGGAGTATGTTGCCAACAGGAAGGAAATGAAATGAAGTAGTAAGGAAGTGGATGCTGATTTCTGTCTTCCTTGGCTTTGTTTCCTGCCATCTGGATTCCCTGACTATTGTTTCAGTACCACACATCCTGCTGCTACAGCTGGCCCCTTTATTACAGAGGAGCCAAAAGAGACAGATCGGCACAGCACATAGAGGAACAGGGGGCAAAATTTAAGAACATCTGAAGGCAAACATCAGAAATGGGATGCTAGAGACAGTGAGGGGAGAACACTAAAGAGTGAGAAAAGTGTTTTTTAAAGTTGTGACCACTTACCCTGTGAAGAGTCACCGTGTGCTGTTCCCAGATAACTGTTTCCTCCATTGCTGCACTCTATAACACAAAATACACAAAGGCAAGACGTTGAATATAGGTTCAATGAAGGACATACTTAAACGGTGAAGGACATACTTAAACAGCATACGCACAAAATGTTACCCACCCATGAAATACTGCAAACAAAACAAAGGTTATAAATATCCTTAGGTAGGCAAGAGTGTATACAAAGAGGTCGAGTACACAGTGTTTACGTGTATCCCCTTCAGTTTCGACAGACAGTCGTTGTTTGGCCACCTGCCAGGTAAACTCTAGCACATATTTGCATGACCGCGTCCTGTAGTTTGAGTAGTCTTCAAGTGAAAAGATTATGAATGACAGCAACGTGAGTAAAGAGCCGAAGGAGGCTGAGTGACGAGCTGAGGAAGGAGTGAACAAGCCTTTATCATTCCTCGCTGGGTCATCTGAAAAAGCTGAAGCTAAGATGGTATTTAGCTGTTGCTTTGACATACCACAATGGATTAAAGTGATGCCAGGCAGACATCTTTTGCTTTCACTCATTCCCTAAATCAGTTACATAACACAGGTTTTTCTTTACGCATGACTCCTCTGACAGTAAACGATTTATCTTTTATCAAATGACGTGCCTTCAAATCTGTTTGATTTAGAGTCCGCCTTGCATATTGAGA
The DNA here is from genome assembly GCA_008086565.1 of Thalassoma bifasciatum. Lineage (NCBI taxonomy): Eukaryota > Metazoa > Chordata > Actinopteri > Labriformes > Labridae > Thalassoma > Thalassoma bifasciatum. Next base: position 2,055,191 of record RPOG01000009.1, read on the forward strand.
GCAGACAATAACGATTCACAATAAATGTTCATTTTAATATACTGTTTTGAACAGAAAGCCTCCTCCATGTGTGTCAAAGCTCAAATTTTTTGATAGTCCCGTGTATCAAGATTTAGATTACAGCTTCACTCTACTTCCCTCCAGCTGATGAAGCCACACTGCTGTCCTATCTGTCTTGTATCCGTGTGTCTGTCTGTGTGTCTGTCTGTGTGTCTGTCCGTCTGTCCGTCTGCCTGCTTGCCTGCAGGGATGTGATGGTGCAGCTGTCTGTGGCAGACTGCTGAGCACAGTCTAATGTGGCAGCGGAAGGAAAAGACATAAACACAACCACACGTGCCAGGGTGCTCATTTACTACAACTTCTATGATCAGCTTTTTAAAATGACACACCATGTCATCTGTTCACCCTGTCATTGTGACAATCCCAGTCTCTCACCCCTTCATTATCACCTAATCCCTAAACCATTTCACCCATCATCTTAAACACCAACCAGATCATTACTGTCATTACCTTCCCTCAGACTAAGTACACAGTTGAGAGTTAATACCGTGATGCTGCCAAGTGCTTATGATGAGGACGCAGAGCAGAAGCAGACTGAGAGAGAGTGTCTGACCTACACAGACACATAATACTGTCAGAGAGATACAAAAAATAAACATGGAAAAGGAGATGAAAACCCCCCAAATTTTTATGATTCTCAAAAATGATTGATTCTGAAAATAGCTGGAAAAAACATTTGTAACATTAATTATGCAACTTGAAATGAAGTGGTAGGTGCCAATAATTCTATTAAGGATAGTCTGATATAACGGCTGGTCGATATTTGCGTTTTTCACTTGTGTTGGCATCAGTAAGTATGTGGGTCCATCAATATGTTTTTCCCAGGTATGACTTACAGACAAGCATCTATGGACAGCTCTGTGTTGCTAGAAGAAAAGCCCACATGCAGACCAAGCCTAACTCCTCCCTTGCTTGCAGACTGCGGAGTGAAGCAACTTCAGAACTTTATCAAAACATGAGCTTGATAAATTTGAACGAAGATTAAGCCGTTCCTTCTGTTTACAAGATATCCTAACTATCTTCTCCATCTTGTTTTAGTGTTAGATAAAGTTCCTTATTTTAAAACCGAGACCTGTAACATTTGTTATCATTGTTGTTTTGTGATGTAAATTGGGGGAGCAAAAGCAGTATCAACCCCAAATAATGGTCAAGGATAATTGGTGGCCTGTATCGGTCATCGGCCAATAGTGATGACAAAAAAATAAATACATAAAACGGTATCGCACTGACCCTAGATATTCACAACGATGAATCACAAATTTCTATACTGTTTGGGGAAAAACACAACAACACAAAATGACCCTGTAAAGTAAAACTGCACCATGCTCTAACATTGTGTAGAGCAAGGGAGGCTGCACTGGCCAGTCAGAAGCATGAAAGCACACATTCCCAACAGATTACTTTTAATCTGTATTTCCCCTTTTACCTCATGAAAATCTTTATGATAAAAAAATATCTGATTGAGAATTCCAGGGATCTAAAATCCTGTTAGTATTCAGACTGTTGTGCAGCAGTTCAACATCTGATAATCCTTTAATACATCAGTGTGTTGGAGCGACTGGATTTCCTAGATCATGTTTCATTGTGTCATAGCACCTAAACAACTACATCCTACAAACAGGATCCTTCAGTCTAAATCCTCCACACAAGTACGGGCCTCTGGCACAGTGGGCAGTCACATAAAGTTCACTTACTGTAGAGTCTAATCTGAGTTTGTGCTCCAATCTCTTCCTTTCACTCTGTTCACGTCAGTTAGCCTGAACCTCAAGACTACACAGTTAACCCTTCGACCCTCATTTCCATGGCATCTCTGTGTGGATGTTGTTTATGTCCATAATTGGCGCAATAGGCTTGGGTGTTCCCCCCTCTCTATCTCTCCCCCCTCCCCTGTCTGCCCCTACGACTCCCACAGTAATGCCACTATTGTGTGAAGGGACCTGACCCATTTAACTGAGGCTCCCCCCGACATTCCCAAACACATCCAGTTCTCTGAAGTGTTTTGTGATATACTCATCCATCCGTTCATCTGCTCAACAGTCCAGAGGGAGGCTACACCATGAGAAAAAACAGTATATCAGGGTCATGTGACCAGGAGGTCAGGCAGGCAGGTGGCCTTGAACTCTCTCCTTGAACTGTTGATTATACTGATGACAGCAAGAGATGAGACGGAGAAAGAGGAGGCCTGAGGGTGGATTATACATCTTACTTATACAGTATTGACTGGGGTAGGGGACTGTAGAGATGGACATGTAAGCTGATTCTCTGCACCCTTTTCCATCTTCCCTCATTCATGAAAATTTTCATGAAATACACAATAACATGAGTCAAATATTTCTCTGAATCAAACATTGCACTGAAACTGGACCTCTGATCGCTGTCTTGCTCAACTTTCTCTGCTCTCCCACACTGACCATGAGCCTCACAGTGGAGGGGCTTGAGTCATGAGGGTGTAGACATGCCTCAATGAGTAAGAAGCTGGTCAGGAGTGTGAGTCAACAGACAAATGGGAGGCTTACAGATTAACAGCCGTGCTTCCACTGAATTCCTGTTAACCTTTTGGTTTGTAATTTGACGAGAAAAGCTGGAATTTTCTAGTCCCATCACAGTTTTTATGGACCCACAATTCATGTTTATTTGAATCTTGTTGAGCCCATATTTCAACACTAAAAGGTGAGCTAAAATTAGCTAGAATTGAGCCATAGTCGACAGCCTGTTGTTGCAGAAAAGATGATATGGATCATGTTTATTCATAAGCAGAAAAAAAACCCATGATGAGTGATTTCTCATTTTGGGCTGAACATTTTGCAAAAAATTATCTTACTGCTTTTATTGTTCCTCATATTGCAGTTGCTATTTATAGTGCCATTACTTCTAGGTTCCTCATCTCATGTTATATTAATTGCCATATTGGAGGAGACAATTTTCTTTATTGTCATTATTTTGAATTCAATACAAAAACCCAAATGTACACAGAGTGCATTATTTCAAGCCTTAATTTCTTCAGTTTTAATGATAATGGCTTACAGTCTTGAAAACCCAAAATGAAGTGTCTCGGAAAATTATGATATTGCATTAGATAGCCACTGCATAAGCTCAATGTAGGACTGTTTTAAAAAAGACGCCAGGGTTCTGAAAAGTTTTGCTATCAAACTTATTTCAATGCTTCTTGCAGTTTTTGCAACTTTTCACTGCTTAAATTGTTTCTTTTGCAAGGGTAGTTTTCATCATTTTGCCCTTTGGTTAACCAGGGTTGAGTAACACTAGTGTAGAGCATAAAACAGCAACTGCAAAGAAAAAAAAATCTGGTATTCTGACACAAGAGGTCAAAGAAATATTACACTGTCTATGATTGAAATATTGCGGCAGGCCACACTGCAATTTAATCTAATTTGCTATTAATCGCTCAGCCCTAAGTCAAGGAGCATAAACAGCATGAGAAACATATAATGTGTTAATATTTCCAAGGTTATCAGAGAGGTTTTTTGACATACCTATAGAGCATTTCAGTATGCTCTAATAATGTGTCACAGTTTTGGTTTCTGCTACAGTTTCTGCCTCTAGTATTAAACACACCTCTCTAACTCACAAATCCGGTCCACTCAGGCCGGATAGATGATGAAATAGTATAGTATTCAGTGGATGGATTAGTAATAAGGTTGGATAATAATTAAAAGTCTCTGTAACTAAAAAGCACATTTTCTTCTGATAAGCACATCCGGGAAGGTTGTATTAGCCATGGTTACAAAGAAATGCTCTCTCTCTCTCCTCTCTTTGGCTGCTTTCATATTTACTCCTCTGGGACTATGGCTCTGTCTCTCTGCTGAGATTATTACTGTAATTAAAATCAGTGCAATGTGAAGTGATGATTAACAGCCTGGCTGATTGAGTGTGAGCTATGAGCAGAAGAGAAAGAAGACTGCAGTCTGACTGGGGTTATGAAAAAAACAAGAATGAAAGCAACACGTTATAGAAGTTTGGTGGACTTAAACCTCTAATTTAACTGTGATGTGGATCAGGAAGGTTATGATGAATCATCTTTCAATAAACCCAATTCCACAAAAACAGAAGTTTGAGGAGTAGAAAGGTTAACAATTTGTAGCTAAGCGTTGGATTGAGGTTATCTTGTGTCTTTTTCTGACAGGAACACCTTTCATCATGCCAAAGAAAACTTAAGCAATCACTCATGGCCAAAACCAACATGAGCACAAGTGTGTCTGATTTTCTGGTGTGAAAAACAAAACACCATGTAGAGATTGAAACAAAGGATGAGGTTTATCTCTGAAGTCAGAGAGTTGTGGGAAACAATGGTTTGCTTGATGTTGCACAAACTGACGGCAGCCCAGTGTATTTATACATCCATATTAGTCAGGCTTGAGCTCCAGCCAGCAAGGCCCAGGGCTGGGAAACAAAGAGCAGCCACCGCCACCAATCACACATGTGTCCTTGTCTGTACACACACACACATAAACACACAACATAGCCATGATCTAACAGTACAGGCCCTCTTTGTCCAAGCCTCAGCCAGCCTGGCTTGGTCCTGGCCAGTGCACCATAACACACAGTCCAGAACAAATGATAACAGCTCGCTCAGACTCTTCAAAGGCAGAAACTAATCCTGTTCTTTTGGGTTTACTGATGAATTGTCTGAATAAATGAGCGACGAAATGAGTATTTATAACTCTGCAGAAGATTATACTACATAGAGTTAATTCAGACACGGTACATAGTTAGTTCAGGCATGCAAGTTTTTCGCTTATACCTTCAGATATCAACAGTCATCACATACAACACAGAAACAGCAAAACCTCAGTTCACACTGCCAACATTTGATGAAATCTATGCACTGTAAGCCCATCCTGCTACAGAATAGAGCGAACTTTTATGAAGATGAACATTCAGATGAACATTCAGATGAAAACAAATAAGAACCTGTGTGTGCCAAGGTCGCAGAACTAAGAAGGCGACACTATGTCTGTAAAAAACGATCAAGTTTATTGCTGAACAACAAATACTTCATCAGCTCAAAAGGAAGCTGATGAAATTGCAGCTGACACTGAGGTCATCTTGTGAGTAACGGTACATGCTGAGAGGAGTTTTCAAGAAGCACAACACAAGCTCTTTATCAGTTTCTCACCAATGAAACTGTTGTCCAGTGGTCCATTACTCACAACCTCACTTCATACAACTTCTCTTCATCTAAACCACAGGAATTCTTCTCAGTAAAGTGGGCAGGTTATACTGTGGGCGTATTGGAAGATTAAAAGATACTGTTTTTAACAAACAGGCACTGGGGGGAAATATGGGACAAGTGTAGAAAAAGATGAAAGAAAGTGTCAGGGACTGAGATTTTTCTCATGGACAGAGGAAGATTGATTGTTCGCACTGATAAAGCAGGAAAAACCAAGCAAGGATCTATATGACGACGACGAAATCCTGACAAAGCTTTAGGTCAGTGTGCCTGCTCCTCTCTGATAGCCCGAGGCAGGATGTTAGCAAGAGCAGCCACAGCACCCACAGGAAAACACTCCACTTCCTGTTTGCAGGAAATAGCTTGAGCTTCCAGAATAATTGCGGCACACAGTATTGAAAAATTCTTCCTTGGAAGACTGAACTGAAACCCCGTATCTTGACAGTTGCCTTTTGGTAAAATATTACAAAGATTCAAAGTTGCTGTGTATGTAGGTTGAGAGTCACAGATATCAGGTAACGTGTGTCTGAAATAGTTCATATTCTGAGCTTTCACTGTATGTCAGGTGGACATTTCGCACCCTTCTATGACGAAATCTTCACAAGTATCATCATTTTTTCTCAAAGTTGTTTCCTTATGATTGAACATTTAATGACACGGTGGTATGATACACTAACGATGATATACCCAGGTCCAGTTTTCTCCAAATCCTGTCAACAACAGCTCTCATTATGGATTTTAGTCCTCTGATACCTGTATCTGTCCCCACAACCCAACCCAGATAAGCAGAAGAAAATGGATGGATGGATGTATGGATGATGGATGGGTATCTGATGTTTTTAGAGGAACAACCTGTGTTACACAACAGACTGAATAATAAACTCTGTCTCCAGCATTGTCCCACCCACAGCAACATCTGATTGCTTACATACAGTTCAACGGCAGTGGTAACAGCCCATCAGCAGGGAAAACTGTGCATAGATAGCGCTCACAAATAAAGCAGAGAGGAGAGAAAGTTTTGCTTTAGAGTGGAGAAACTATGGAGAGCAGATTTAAGTTTAGAGAATGTTAGGGCAGCACACTCTCTCTATCACTCTCTAATTTTATTTTTTCAGTTCCATAGTTACTAGGTCTGACAGTAATCTCACAAGAAAGTATATAATCTGATGTAAAAGGTAGAAACAAAGTTCTTCATTGGGAAGATTAAAAATGTGAAAGTCTGGTAAAAAAAAAAAAAAAAAAGTTATCATCAACGGTATCAATAGCCAATCTGGGACAGAAACAGCATCCTGTACTTTCTCCCTCCATCACTTGGGAAATCATATCCATGGTAGCTGCATCTCTCCTTAACTGGACCCAAAGGGGAGAGCAGGGCAGCAGTACACTCAAACAAAACATAATTAGAGACAAAAGCACATGCTCTTTCCAGAGGGCATGCAGTCAACAGTAAACACATGCAAATGCATGACAGACACGACTGTGAGCCTCAACATGTCGTCTCTCAGATTAATGTGTGCAATACCACCTAATCAAGCACAAGTCATCAGAAAAATATCAGCTGTCACCTTCAGCAGCAAAACAGGTGAATTCAGCTGGAGTTGCAGTGGATTGTCACCGTGATGGAACAACGAACGGATATACATGTGCACACACATGAGGATGTGCGGATGAGGGCAAGTTGCCAAGAGGCTGATGATGATGATGATGATGATGGTGATGATGATGAAAAGCTTCGGTTAGTGGCCATGTACAATTGTGCTGACACGTTCTCTAACAACCCTACTCTTTCACACAGCTCCCTGAAAACATCTCCATCATGGCTCTCCTTGCTCTGACACACAGGATACACAAACACACCTCAGACTGAAACCATCTGACACACAGTCACCGCAAGAATAGTGAGGGTAGGAATAAAATAAAAAACCTATAATCCAGGCTTTTGGATTAAAATGTTAATCTGAGCCATGCTTCTCGCTGAAGACTGCTGCTGCTGTCTCATGAAAGCAGACAGAGGGAATGATAGAGGGATGGATGAATGCACCTTCAAAGACAGATGGGTGCATTGTAATGAAATCTGATGTTACGACCGCAGTTATTCAGTTTTTGGTTGAGTCACCACTCACCTCTTCAATCCAAATTAGGTCAGCGCCTCTATCAACCAACTGAATCTTTCTGGTGTCTTTAAAATGAGCTACTCTTTATGACTTTGATAAATATGCTTTCCCAGTTGGTCAAGATAAGCACAGAGGCCATTTAAACCAAAATTTGCAAAGAAGCTAATGCCTATGCTCAAAAGTGACTCCATCAATCATTTAATCCACCACAAGCCTCCTTTGAGGGATTACTGATCCAAATCAGCAACACACAGTGGGACATACTGATTTTTAATTGAGAAAGTAGAAAAAGGATTTTTTTTCACACTTTGTAAACATCCTCAGCATAGAATAAAAAGCAGGTATAAAAAGGACAAATGCAGCCATGGTGTTTGGAAGCTGGTGGACAGGAGAATGACTGGCAAAAATTAATTTATGTTCTTTGTTTTGAAACTTGATTCACATTTATTCTGTCGTCAACAATGCCAAGCATACAGGCTTGCCCCTCATTCAAACCTGAATCGTCTTTCATGATATTCGATATCAACATTTATGCAATCAACTTCTACTACAGTGAGTAATATCCATTACATTCATCCCTCTGAGTCAGGTGCAGGCTCCGGTCACGTCGACCACAGTGCTGCTCTTCAGAGCGGTGCCGCGGTCTGTTCTGTCACCCACACACACATCTGGCCTTCACTGGGGCTAGCATCTCATGTGCAGCTTATCCAGCAGCAAAGTCATAGCAGCTCAACTACATGTTGAGTTCTCTGCCTAGAGAGACAGGCAGCACAAAGGTCACAGAGGAGAGAAGTAACTTCTGGATGCAGTCTGACTTTCCACTTTTCAGCCTTCCTTCCTGCTTAGTTTGAGCTGTGGGTCCAGACCTGAGGTTGAGCATCAAAGTTTCAGGCTCAATCTCAGGTCTGGAGGACTGACTGGAGGACTTGAACTGAAAGGTGCACAGCTTATCTTTTATAATTTGACATATAAAGGTTGAGGTGGAAGGTAAAAGTCTGAGGCTGGAAATATGGTGAATTAAATTATGTAAAGCATGACAACGTTTTTCTTCGGTGGGAACTATGCTGTTTTCAAATTAGTTACTTTCCATTAAATTCAACTCAAAAACTTCTCAATGGTTTATGTTTTGCGTTAATGATGAGTGTGGGAGGAAATTGCATCATGACTATCAGTACTTATGTCTTTAACTCATCTACTGATATCAGCAAATGTGTCCATTGGCTGATAAGAAGATGCTGACAAAGCTCCAAGAATTTACAGGTGTTACACTTTTGTTTTTAAAATCTTCCTCTAATGAAATAAAAATGTATCTCTTCTCCAATGGATCTGTTTTTGTGTCTGCAGAAACTAAATCCAAAGCGGTGAGAATGATAAACAGATCCAGACCTAGAACCTCTGAATTCAGCCAATCACTGTAAACACAACTATCAGTATTCCCACCCTACCCCTCCCATCACACACAGACACACTCGACAGGAATGTGCAGATAAGGAGACTTGGAGACTCTCTCTCTCTCTCTCTCTCTGCCTGTTTCTCATTCCAAACAGTACCCCTCACCTTTTTCGCAGCTCACACTCTGGATCTTTCTATCTTAATCCCTCCTCTCTGTTTCTGTTTGTTTACTTTCTCGCTGACGATAAGCTGAAACAAACACACAAATAGCATTTACATAAACTAAGTTGAGGTGACGGGGGCTGGTACAATGTCATTTCACAGACGCAGAATACTTGCTCTCAGAGGCCATGGTAGTTAGAATCTGATCATATTCAGGCAACAATAATCATAGTGATCAGTAATATGTGGTATATTAACTTTGAAAGATATGGCTACAGTGGTAATGAAAGCCTACAATTAAGAGAAGCAATATTTTGGCTTGTGCCATAAAACACTTTTCCTCAAGTGATGAGGTTTATTAAAAAAAGTGTCACACAAGATGAAGAACAGGGCCGACCACAAACAACTTTTCCTTAAATCATCAACACGACAAATCTGAAACCACCCTAAATGTATTTATCACACAGAATTCAAACCAGTATTCAAAGGAGGGATTGTACTGTGTCGTGATTTTTTTTAAAGGTGTATATAAAATAATCTGAGCAATACTGGGGTGAAACTGACTGTACCTCATGGACAGACAGGCACGTGTACACACACACACACACGTACATTTTAAACAAAGGGGAATTCAGGAGTGGGTTCAGCATTTTGTTTGCCTGCCTCTACAGTACACACAGGATGAGCCAAAATTAGCAACAACCAGCTAGGAAAAAATGTAGAGTCTCCCCTCCACAATGAAACTGCAAATACAATGATCACCCTGACAGAGAAAGCAGGGTTTGAGTTCATAAGCTTTCCTCAGAGCAGGCATATTTGCCACTGGAGTAAAAGCATTTCACATTTCAAGTTGCACAACTTACAAACTACGCAACTCTGAGCCACAACTCAGAGTCTGCGGAGTCACATGGTGCCATAAAACACTGAGAGGCCAAACCCACTCAATGGCATTCCCAAGCCTTCTGAGGACTTAGCGACAATAGGCATGTTGTGGAGCAGAATCTATAGTGAATTAATGAGTTACTGTTGTGGCCACCATTTTCCCAGCACTTAACTGGCAACATAATTACCAATCCCCCAAGAGATGAGAGACAGGGAGGGGGTGCATGCATTCTTTAACAAAATACACAAGTACAGAGAGATAACACATAAATGACTCCTAAAGACATCCACTACAGAGTCTGCAGCACCCATACTACAGTACACAATCAAATGCTTTCAAAGAAGAAACAAGCACCTTAAAACAAAGGTAAAATTAATAAATGGTGGGGAAAAAGTCAAACTGTATAGACACCTTTAAAATGCTATTGTTGAAATCTAATATCCTATGAATGTGCAATAACTTCATTTTATTGAAATAAATATAATTTATATATTGTATTGCTACTTAGATTCTGTAAATTCCCCTTTGTGATGAGAAATAAAGGTACAATCTCATCTTTTCTTACTATGAGATAAGAATGAATGCTGATATGCTAAAATAGCCTTACTATCTTGTTCTATTGGTGTGGCCGTACAGAAACGACTGAACTTTAGGTAACATGGGTGAGGGAAAGGTTCGCTACGTGTCAAAATCCTCAAAGTGTTCAGCTGAACCAGTCTGAACTAAGATGAACACCTGCACTGAGTTTTACACTCCTGTTATTTGCACAATCTGTTTGCTCAAGTTTTTGAGCCACAACACCTAAAACTAGCCTACCAGAAGTAGACCTGCGACATCAGACCCCCTAGGCTGAATCCAGCCTTGATGAAACTACATTTCCATGTGATGAAACTACATAAAAATAAACAAACAAAGAGTATTTATGTTCACAGGCATCTCTTTGTGCAACACACTTTTCAGGACCAGCTCATGAATCAAGAGAGGGAGTAAATATTTGAATGGTTTGAACTCCTTTTTTTTTTCTTTAGAGCAGTTAAATTTCAACACTGTGTTAAATAGAACAAATATTGTGGACTTTTTCCATTTGAGATGGCAATAGCAAGATAACACATGAAACTTCTGTTTGCTCCTATGTCCTGCATCTCTTCTCTTGTGTTCTGTTTCTGGTGATCAACACAGAAGGTCAGTTGAGAGCACATCTAAAACTATATTTAGGCAAGGTACAGTAAAGCAGATTTATAAAAAAAAAAAGAAAAAAAGGCAGAGTTTTTGCACACTGGATTACAGCTCTTGTACTTTATTAGCCTGTAGGCAACGCTTCAACTCTACAGGCTTAAGCAAACCATCGTGCAAAGCAGAAAACAGCAGATTAAAGATTTGCTAAGATGATGACAGTTTTTGGTACGCTGGAAGAAAACAAACAGCTCCTGATGTTGACATGGTGATATTTTTCACAGGACTTAACACTAAATAAGAGAAACAGGGTCAAAAGGGCAGAAGAAACCATGATAGAGACAAGATATAAAAACGACCACAGAGTTGCTCATAGAAACACATAATGTGCCGTTTATCTGAGGGGTGCAACGTGTACATGTGAGGGAGGAAGAGCTCAATTATCAGACAAAATTGTACAAAATGCTTTTCTAGTAGATGTCTCAAAGAGTGGCAGATTCCCTTATCAGAAGAGTCCTGAGAATTAACACCCATATAGTGCGAGTGATGACTCTGCTTCATATCATCTGAGGCAGCAGACAATGTCTCCCACAGGCTGATGACTCTGTTTCCCAGACAGAAAAGACAGTTTTGCACTCCCAACACCGCAAAGAACAGATAAGCAAATGAACATGCAGCAGTGTGTGTGTGTTTGTGTGTGTGTGTGTGTGTGATGGCATGTAGGGCAACAAGCCTTGGGATGAATCTGTTCCAGCCTCTCTCTCTCTCCCTCTCTCTCCTCCCTAACCAGCTGAGCCACGACTGCCACATGCACTCTCTCTTGTCCATCCTCGCTTGCCCTCTCTCTCTCTCTCTCTTTCTCTCTCACCGTCTATCTCTTGCACTCTCTCTGTCTAATACACACAAAACACCCTGTGTCAAATCCCCTGTGCCTGCAGTGGGAATGATAAATCCCTGCAGAGACCTGCCCTGCCCTGACAGGGGAAAGGATGTGAGGCTGGCTAGGAGTGTCCTCGCTCTGCTGGGATGTCTGTCTGATCAGGAGCAAGAACAAACCACGTCTCAGGGTTAGAGATGTTATAAAGCATCCATCTTCAGTGAGACCAAAAGAGAGCAAGAAGCTGGATCATTTAATGGCAGCAGTCATGTTTTTTCTGCTAAGTAAGGGCAAAAACTTAAAAGCAACCCAGCCTGGGCTTCCTGAGGGAGCCCATATAATACAATATTTAGATGCTGTCAAGTCTGTGTTTTAGAGTTCTGCCAGTCTAAACAGCTACACCTTTTTGAGAAAAATCCTCTCCCAATATGATGTAATATGATAAATATAAAGGGGTAAATTGGTTTTGGTGAAAAGAAGGCCTGTAACATTAATTCTGATCCACACGTTCCACCAGAAAATCACAACTGGTTGCAAATCCCATCCATGCTTAACCACCAAAAATCAAGGATCCCTAGAAGATGATGACCTTCAACCATCAACTGCCTGATAATCCAATGACAACCAAGATACCGTCTGCTTGCACTGCCAAAGTGAAACCGTTTTGAAACTGCTAGCCCAGAAAAATCCTTGACCCACACAGGGCAAGGTCATTCACGACTTCATTTTTGCTGCTGCATGTCAAACAAATTGAAATACTTCAACCTGTAAAGCCATGATTACAAGAAAGATATGCTGTCTTTTTAAGATCTGCCACGTGACTTAGATTATAGCCGGTACATCCCTCCCACCCACCTCTTTCTTTCTCCATTTCATCCCTCCAATAACCCCTCCTCACATCAACTCCTCCCTCAGAAGACATCTTCTGTTTTCCCTCCTTTTCCTCCCCCTGCTATCCACCTGCCTCCTGCTGTGTGCGTCTGCCCTGCATATCACTCTGGGGATGAAAAGATAAGCAGGTCAGATGTCCTTGATAACTGCCGCTCTCCAGAGTCCCCTGGCTGTGAAACAACACAAACAGCTGCTTACTCTCAGTGTTTTTATCTAGACTTTGACAGGGGGTGATGCTAAGGTAACAAGGGGCTCATCCAAATTAGTAAATCATATATAAATGTCATTTAGTTTTCAAGTTGGCCTCTGTTAAACCTAAAAAAAATTCCCAGCTGCCCTCTCAACTCTCTTGAGGGGCTATAGAAAGAGTTTAAAATCTCAAACTTACCTGGTTGTGTGACTAAAGGAGCTTCAGTGGTGCATGTGTTATAGGTGCTTGAGTCTCATATTCCTCTCTAATATGTCATTGACACATCCTTCGTACTGAGACTGAACGATTTGCAAAAAATAATGTAGTTGCAATTATCTTTCCATATATTGCAATTGCATTTTTTTATGCAATTATCTTTAGGTTCCCCATGTTCTGTGTTGTTGATATTAATTGCTACATTGAAGGGGGTAATTTTAAATTATTATTATCCTCGTTTTCAATAAGAAAAATACAAGCATGATGGAGAAAAGTGGGATTTTGTAAAAGACAAAAAAAAACAACGGAAGACACTGGATTTGCAAATACAGGTTTATCTAAAAAATTAGAACATCATGAAAAAGTTAGCGATATCCCAGAAAGTGAAACCAAGATATCATATAGTCTAAATAAACATAGTTAATAATTTTGAGCCTTTATTTCTCAAAATGATGATGATTGAGGCTTACAGATAATGAAAACGCAATATTCTGTGCCTCAGAAAATTTGAATATTATGTAAAATCAATAAAGAAGGAATATTTTAAATAGATGTCCCAGGCTCCTGGAAAGTTTGGTCTCTTTGGTTGAGCTGGGTTGAATAACACTGGTGTAGAGCATTAAACATCTACTGCAAAAAAATTGTATCTGGTCTTTGACACATTTGAGGACTAAGAAACATTTTACGATCTGCAATTAGAATATTGCGGCAGGACAAATTGGGATTTAACCCAATTTGCAATTGATTGCCCAGCCCGACTTCATACTGTCAGAAAACGGATGATTAGTCTGATGTGACATTTCACCATGTTGTTATATTCTTCAGTCTTTCTTTTTTCAGTGGCTGGTTGGGAAAGTTTTTGAGAAAGTAGTGGCATAATTCCTTGTCACAGATGCCAAAAATCGAGTTGCTTCATACTCCGTTTATCGCTTTCCATCAGCCCTGACTCTCCAAAAAGGACGGGGAGCCTAAGACGCAGAACAAAAACATCAGCCGCACTCTTTCCTCTCCCTAGCACTTGCTCCTCTAATTACATTTCCCTCCTCCATTGATGTAAATGGCAATGTGTAATCATCAAAGCAAAATAGAGGCAGTTCTTGGCCCGCTGTGCAGCTCTAATTAATACAACCTCCTTCATCCAAATGCGTTTTCCACTTATTTCAGCCTCTCTTCTCAAAACAGGAGTGGAAAGGCTGGAGGGACTGCTGATGCTCTAAATGGTGTTTCCTTTTTGTGTTGCTTTCACAGAAATGAGCAGGAACAACCAAAGGCCAATCATGAGGACTAAGGAGCGTTTACCCAGATTAAAGTCAGACATCAGTCAGATGATTAGGAAACTCTTTAAAGAAGGTAACAAAATGATTCAACAAATTCAAAACCACGCTGACCTGAGAAAAAGATGAACGGTCAAAAACATGACACAATGATCGTTACTGCTCTTAAAACACTTACACTGTTAAAATTAATTTCAACAAGATTTTGAGGGCTGGGATGACACTGGTTCTATCATATCTGATAAAAAAAGCGGTAACCACAGACATACCAGAGCCATGAAAAGTTAGGTGATTTTTCCAGAACAGACTCTGAATAAAAAGGCCGGGAACAAGGCTGGTTTGACCCAAACTTTGAATATATTGTTCCTTTCCTTTCCAAACAGGAACTTTGGCACTACACAGAGAGATCCTTTCATTTCTAAATTTGCAGAAACACAAACTCATCTAAACAGCAATTAGCATAAACTGTTATTCTCCATGTAGGTTTATCATAACAAAATGAACCACTACATCCACTTCACTTTGCTTTGGTTTGACAAAGTGCTTTACTGTTCCAGCCAATGTTGTCACAACTGAGTGGATGTTTAATACTTACCAACACATCACACTAACCTAATGACACACTGTAGCACGATTACACCACATTAGCTCTACTGACCTATGGGACATGGAGAGAACACACCCATAGGTGTTACTCTTTTCCTGAAAGGCAGAGCGGCTGCATTTTATTCCTGTTTATCATTAACTGAAGCTTCCCTTGGTGTGTGACTAATACGCACCAAGGGTTAGAGCAGTCAATCCAGACTCATCTGGTAGATATTACTTTAAACAAACTGTAGAGGAGGCTCACACAGGAAAAGGAAGGTTTTACTGGTTTCAAATACTTAAACACACGATGGGAGCTGTTGCCACAAAACTTGGTTGAAGCTTATCTTTTTCACTGCTCGCAGCTTTGCTTGTGTCTACTGTCTTTGAACTGTTGGCTAATCGGTGCAGTGACCCCTTAAAAGAGTCACTGGGTTTTATGTTTTAAAGGAGCCACAGCTCACTAGGCTTTCACGCTTGGAAAACATGGAGGGATTTAAAAATAAAAGCATTGATCAAAAAAATAAAAAAGGGGGCTCCCCTTCTGTTTTTGACATATTCAGAAACCCTTGTGAACCCCCAGGGTGTGAGCTGAAAATGAGCAGGAACCCTCAGACTAAGTTTCTGCTTTCCAGGCTCTGATGAGAGGAATCCTGTGAAATCTGTCTGTACAAAGAGAGGGAGTTATAGCTGTAACACAAATTACTAAGAATCAAAGCATAATTAATCAATAAGTGACTTACACTGAAAAATGTTCTTCTCTGGTTAGTAAGCACGTCTCACAACAATGTTAGCACTCCTTCCTATCATCAAACAACCAGGCAACATGACGTCTTCCACTCCTACATTCCTGCTTTTTATCCAACTGATACCTCCGCTGTGCTGTCATCTCTCAGTCATCATGAAGGAAAGCTTTTACTTAGGGATACATGATCTTCAGCCAAAACCAATAACCATCTGCTCCCCAAGACCGGGACCAAAAAAGACAAACAACAACTGAAAAGCTCCCTTTACTCCTTAAGATCTGAACTGTGTTTCTGATAAGAATTTCAGTTACTTTCTCATCCTCCTCAATATAAAACTGTCCCTACTAAAAACAACATGTGACCAGATTATTAGAAATTAAATGAGAGTGTTCTCTGCAGGACATTTTATCTGACCACTTCCGTTTTATTTGTTCAAGTTTATTTGATAATATTTGTCCCTGCATTATAGAAAATATCCAAACATCCTAAAGGTGAGCATCAGACACTGTGTAAGACTAATTGCTTACAAACCAAACAGACATACTGATGTCAACATTCTCATTTTCAGATTCAAAACACATAACTCAGACAGCAACGACTGTACTCATGTACAAATTGTATCATAACTGAGTTTTTCCTACAGCACAGTCAGTGTCAATACAACACAAGTTGCACAACAATATGACTACCCCAGGTTTGCACTCATTGTTTGTATAACAATGGTAAATATTGTTTAAAGTCAATTGTTTACAAAAGCAGTCTTCTGTCAACCTTTTTGTGTCATATGAAGAAAAGATCTCCTTTTATTGCTGCTTGATAAAAAGTAAACTCAGAGATTGTTTTCCTGAGTATCAGAATAGGAGATAATTATTTGCAGTATACGTTTCAAGCTGTACACCAGTGTCACTCCACCAACGAACCAAATTGTTGAAAACTGAAAACTACCTTTGTACGAGCCACAATCTAAGTGGTGAAAAGTGGCGAAAATGGTCTAAAAGCTGTAAAAATGGGTGAAAAGGAGCAAAAATTGGGAGAAAACCTGGGAAATGGTTGGAAGGTAGCCAAACTTTCCAGAGGCCTGACATTTCTGTTCAAAATATCAGTTTTCATTGATCTTGTGTTATATTTTAACTTTTTGAGACACTAATTTTAGATTTTTATTATCTGCAAGCCATAATCATCAACATTTCAAGAAATACAGGTTTGAAATAATTCCCTCTGTTTACAATATCTTAGTTTCACTTTCTGAAATGAGTGACCCAAAACATTAGACTTTTTCATGGTATTCTAATTTTTTTATGTACCTCTACATACAAACAGGACTTTTTTTGTGGTTTTTTCTTTTTTATTCAATACAGCACTTGATACCAACAACCTATAAGATGAGGCTCGTAAAAATTATCACACAAAAAATTGTAATTGCAATACAGGGAGAAATAATTGCAATTAGATAATTTTCACAAATCATTCAGCCCTACTGCTCACTAAAAGAAAGTCTACTTCATCCTCCCCTAACTCCTCACTCTTATCACTCTCGTTCGTGCGACTGCACCACACTCTCAAAAACTTTGTTGCCTGAAGGAAAGGCTTTTGCAGTAACATGCAGTTCTTAGTTTCACTGTAAGTTCAAAGCAAACAACAATATGGAAGCAGAGGACAGAGTTTTGGCTCATTCCCAGCTGTTCCCATAGTGTAGTATAGTAGTAAGTCTTATGTCAAGGTGTGACCACGGCCCTCATAACGTCATCAACATGACGGAGCTGGGTTTCGTCTGACTGGAACAACCTACCAAACCTGAATAGCACTACCTCGATTAGACAAACAGAGTGCATTCCTGGCTTGTCAAACTGAAAGAAAAAAAAAAAGACTCCTCTTACAGAAAAGACTGCTGAATGGACTGTTCGTGAATATCTCGGTCTCTAGGAATTGACCCAATTAAATTTGATGTGGTACAAATATCTTTAATTCATCTTCTTAAAGACATTGGAATCACATGGTGTGTGTGGAAATGTAGAGGCCACCTATTTCTATTTCTTAAAGCCTTCTGTTTATGTTGAAACACTGCTTTTGACCCCTAGTTTCCCGCTTATCTCTACCTGCAGATGTGACTAAAATTCTGAAATGCATTAAGTAGACTTTGTAAAAGTATGCTTTATCCCCCATTGTCAAACTGACAAATGTACAGCATCAGTTCACCGCTGGATGTGTTAGTCATCATTGGGTTCAGGGTAACTGAACTTGGACTTATCATGCAAGTAAAGGAGTTTCATAACAGTTTCATTTTGATACAAGTAAATACAGGTGTAGTTTTCAAAAGCTATCTACACAGGTCACAAGTTCAATTGATTTTTTTGCCATAATATAAATTGTATCATTTTTGATAAGTCTTTCCTCAACAAAACCTACAATAAATCATAACCTGCTTTAGAAATATCTTCAAATGGGTTTACATTGTGCTTATCTGATCAAATATGGTTTCTAGTCTAGTATTTTCTAACAGAAGGATGCTCCTTCCCTCCTCTGAGGCTCAGTCAGTTTCATAGCCATATGGATTTCCCTTCCACGTTTTACCAAACCATTAAACTGGTACTGTGGATATCAACAGGTAGCTGAAGTGAGACCCACCATGAACACAGACAGGAGACTTCTCTGTGGCAGCTAATCAACATTAACAACCTGATCTGTTTTAACCTAGCATACTCAAACAGCATGGGCTCTGTCATGTAGTTTTATTTTTCTGAACTCCAAAGTAAAACACAACAACAGACTCGAAATACTGCAGATCTACAAAGTTATACAGCCAGAGGAAATTCCCTTGTTTTCCAAAACTAGCCAGTGTTAGCCTTTCAATTTATCACACACGTCCACCAGCAGCTTTGCTAGTAGCTGAATTCATCCGGACAGGTACCCACCTTATTTAAAGCTTTGGAGGACATTTTACACTGCTATTCCGCTTCAAAAGTGGCAGGTTAAAAGTTCTTGGTGGTCTTTGTTTTGTTAATCGCTAAGGACAGTGCGCTTTTCCCTCCCAGTTGTATTTTCGCCCAGCTGCCGCCACGCCGGGCTACGTTGTTATTTTATTTTATCCAGGACGACAGGAAACATGTCAGGAAAAGCCGTGTAGAAAGTCCAAAGTTCATTATTCTATCTTAGTTGCCTGAAAAAAAGCTCACGTTAGTCCATTCAGGTATCGAGTCATGAGAGAAACTCGAGTTGAAAAAAGGCAAACGAAGGCCACCTTGCTGTTATGTTTCGTCGCTAACCACTGGATGAAAAGTTGGGAACAGCAGGCATCACTCGGACGGTGTAGTACAGCAATGGCAGGCTGTGGAAACCTCTCCCTGCTCTCTGCTATGCCAGCAACGGCCGTGTTGTTTCTGCGAGGACCGAACCATTACACTCACAGAGGGGTGCGAGGTGGTGAAAAAAACGGGGGCATTTTTCACTTATCAAATAAACTCTCCCAAAAATCTCCTATCTTTGCATTCCTTAAGTTAAATTAAAATAACTATATGTTACTAACGTTTAAATATTTATTAACAACCAATTTTATAAATGCTACATTTTGTCCACCCCTGCCATCCCGTGAAATAAAGCGTCCGGGATACAATAAGGAGAAGCGACGCTGCTGTCCCCACTGATGCTGAATGCTCACTTTCACTCAGAGATGATGATGAATGTTGTATGTGGTCGTTACACAAGGATTACAGGAACCGTAAAAAAAAAAGTAAAATAAAAAATAAATACAACTTATCAGTATTCAACCAGAACATCCCCCAAACACAAGCGCAAAAACACACTACACGATGCTTGACCTTACAACAAATCAAAAGAATAGAAGTATGTGAGCAGAATATAAGTTAGTTGCATAACAAATCACTCAGACTGTTTCCCGTTTAAGTGTTTGTGAGGAGTCTCTTTATAAGTGGTTGTATCCTGGTAGATTACAAACAAGGGAATAAACTACACACAGAGCCCTCTTTAGAAAATATTCCTCAGGACAGAGAAATTGCCAGTGTTTGTGGTTGTTAATTCACCTCACAGGAAACCACAAAAGCTATTCAGTGCAGTTCCTAGGACTTCCTAAACCAGAACCCCACCCACAGGATGCAACAATCTCAGCATGTATTGTTTTCAAATTTACTTCTGTTTTAAGCAAACAATGAATGCGTTACCAAAGAGAGCTACAGGAGAAACACTAAATGAGGAGGCAGTGAAACATCAAAGTTTTCAGTCACCTACATAAGATCATGGGTATTCAACATAGAAATACTTCCATTTGTTTACCCTGTTTTGTCCAAACAAACTGAGCAATCACATACCCTCAGACTAGTAGTTTTAATGACACTTCCTCTCTTAGCAAGGAGCAAAGAGGAGGGCTTGGCCTGGCTGCAGCGTAGGTGGTCTAAGGGTTAATTCCCACCAGACATAATCCTGAAAGGCTAAAACACAGCCAGTCAGGAGTAGTAGACCTGTGTTGAGGGTTGCGAGCAGAAGATAACCTCTCAAAAGGCCAGGTCATGAAAAGAAGAGGATCAAAACAGATGAACAGCTTTAAAACCTGTAAACATACTTCAGCCACCGAGGCACTCGTTTCTATAATGTGTCTTGGAAAAGCACAAACTGGGAGATAGATATTTCACCACAAGGGTTCACTGAAGTCTAAGTAAAATTACAGCAGAGGTTAATGCATACAAAAACAGAAACCACATTGCCAAACATGCCTCAAGGGGGATACATACTAGTATTGATGCAAGTCTCTCGCTCCTTCTGAAGCTCCTCAAACGCCTATCAGGATCGATCAGTGCTGACAGCAGGATGTTTAACATGATCGCTCAGGTTTCAACTGGCCAAAATTGAATGAAAATAACAAAACCAAGCTGTAAAATACTGCTTATCACCATTAAAACAGACAGTAAAAAGAAGCATTTGCTGCTCGTCACTCGCTCTCATCCACAGCTGTGATGGTACCTCAGATGTTCTTACAGAGAGGAGCAGGGCATTAGTGACACTCCAAATGTGATCAAAGCTATCTTTGTCCTCTACGCTTACATCTATGTACCCATCTCTCTTTTTCTCTCTATCCCCCTCACACACACACATACAAATAAAGCAATAACGTTCTTTCATGCAGCGGACAGCTTCAAAGCTCAGGTGCGCTCATGGAAGAGCAGGCACATGGAAAACAAAAGCGAACATGCAGGCTCACATTAAGTTGGAGCACATCACAAGGTTCATTCAACCTAGCTTCTCCTGCAGCGAAAAGGCTAATGTAGAGTGAAACACTATAATGTGCACATACGAAAAAGTGAGGCTGGCTTCTGATGCGCAAAAAAGGCGTTCACTAACACACAATTATGTGAAGATGAATAAAGAGGAATGTGAGGTTTGATGTGAGCTGTCTCTTTTGCTTTAGTGGAGGCTCTTACACAGATGTTTTTCTCTCGTTACATCTGTCCTGAGTTAAGGGTGTGAAGGGCAGTGCGATCTCCCCTGTGCTCTGTTGGCTCAGGGCTTCCCCTCAGGTCCAAGGGGCTTGTTTCTACACACTAATAAAAACCTTCTGGAGACTCAAGTAACCTTGCCACGTAGCTGTTGACCAGGTAAAGCCATTCATTTGGGGGTATAACGGTATGTTCTAAGCAAACAGATCAAGAAGTAGTAGTTTTAAAAAGTAGTCTGCTGGGTTTGAATTTTAAACCATTAAAAAAAGACTGCAACAGACCCCCAAAAACAATGAGAAAGTCCATCTTAGTACTTTGGTTTCTCTCTACCTACCAGCTGGTTTTTGTTTAAAAAATTCAGTAAAATATAGTCTATCTAACCACCCCATAGAAAGAAAAGTAGATATTTGTATAGCAAGCTACTCAAGACTCCTTTTTAATCCAAGGACCAAAATTCAAAGCTGTAAGCCATTGAAGTAGAAGCAGAATACAAATCAAGAGCTTTACTTGTACGGACTGGACTGAAGTTTCCATGATGAGAATTGAAAAGTGCTGTATGTCACTAAAATGAAGGGAAGGCACTGTAAAAACTGAAATTGAAGTTATTTCTTATGTCTTGTTTTTCAGTAAAAACTGTGTTGTCGTCTTGACATGAGCCACAGTCAACTGACAAATCCCGAAACATCTTATTTCAAGACATCAAAAGACAAAAACTGATGTCTGAGTTGCTTGTAATGGGTAAAAAAAAAAATACCAATGGGGTATGAAAAATCTGCTCATCAAACCTCATGAAATGAGAATGTCTTTTTCAAGAAACTTTTTTCTTACCCCATTGGCAGGTTTTTTCCCCTGTTACAAGCAATTCAGACATCATTTTTGTATTCCATTAACTTGAAACATGACATTTTTCTGGACTGGTCTGGTGATTGTGGCCCATATCAAGTCTAAGGAGACATTTTCTCTACCAAAAATACAACATAAACACTTGCTTAAATTACACTTTTTAAAGTGTGGTATTGGTTACTAAATCAGATCTGGACCAAATTGAATGAGTCAGTAGTTAAACACTGACCTCTGGTCAATTCTGTTGGATCATTTGAGATCTTGACAAGTAACTATATCATAAATCTTATGCTTTTAATCTGTTTTTCACAAGAATGATTTCTTTTTAAAGACTTTCACTCAAAGAATAAGTTCCTTTTTTATGAGTGAAACCCACAAGTGGAAAGGTCATTGTGTAACCCACTAATGATCGTATACAAATGTCACATCTCTTCTTAAGAGGCCATCTGTTAATGACCAGATTAGTATCATATTACCGGATTAGCAGGAGTCTCTTAAATTTGACCCAGGTAAATATTATTCAGCCTTTTGTGGAGACTTGAACTGTAAACACAGATGTGGTTTCTGGAGTTCAAGAAACATGATTCATACATGGTGTAAAATAGACTGTGAGTTTTAGAGTTGGCAATCTCCTTTGATTTAACCTATGTTCCACATTTATTTATTTACTACCATAAAAGAAAAATGGGAGGAAAAAAATTGAGGTGTAATTAATTGTGAACACACTCAGGGTATTTAAGCCCATGATAAAGAGAGAAAAAAAAACATTCAGCAGGCAAAATTTACCGCTTGATGTCTTCAGTGAGCTGGGCTACTTTTGATCTTCTTCAGGAAGTAGCCTGTGATCAGTCAACCAAATAAAACCTCTCACTATCCTCTTACTCTCACTTTTCCTTTACCATCTTAAAAGACATGGTTTTGTGTGCATGTCTCAGCAGCAGAGCACAAACTATGCAGCAGTGAACCTGACTGAACTCCACCGAGCACTATCTCAAGTAGCTGAACAAGGACTGGCCCTGGGTTGCAGAGCCCCATAAACAGGTCTACTTGAAATTCCAGCACTTTTCTATGTCTGGTAATTTTTCTGTAAAGAAAACAGCCTGTTCTCTCAAACTAAACCTGAGTCCTGAGTGTTTAATCTTGTTTTTGTGCGTAGTGTGAGACACACACCCATTAACACTCAATACACCGTGTAAATCTGACGGGGAAAGGTAAGCATTACATCATGCTTTCCATCCATGTGACCACCCTATTGTTTGTTACAGAATGAAACTGTAAATTAAAAATAATGAAAATCCCAAGGTACAATGCACAAGGCACTCAGCTCAATCTACTATGAGTGTGTGTGCATGTTCATATTTGTGTTTTGCCAGTAAATACTTCATGAAAAAGAATTCAACCTTTTCCCTCCATTGTTGCATGCGGAACAGTATGAGATGCAAATGTAACTTCGGCAGCATTTTGTAGCTGCCCGGTCACATTTGTTATGAAGATAAACATATTATTACAATGTGTTTGTGCACTGCTGGAGTCCTCTGACTCAAGTCACAAAGAGGAAAGTACAGACTGTACTCCAAAGTTTCATATCAAACTTTTTGCATAATAATCTCATTCTAACCCGTGGCAATGGTCCATTTTCAACAACAGATAACAAAAACCAGCAACCTTTGCAAAAATCCACAGAGGAGTCTGAAAAACTCTGAAATAAGGAAATAGGGGATGCTTAGGCAGAGGGAAATATTAGGAAAATCTTCTGTGGTCACAGAGATGTGTTAAATAACTTCTGACCAGGTTGCGCTTGTATGCGATTTTCATCATACTCCAAAGTAAACTAAGTTTTCTAACCTGTTAAGTTTGCTGAGGCTTTTGTAGGGTTCTTTTTTAGAAATGAATTTTTATTTTTTCACAAAACCATTACTGTCCTGCTTAAACACGGATAAATAATTTTTGTGTTTCAGAACTTTTGTTCTTCTACAGAAATTGAGAAGACCAGACCAGAAAATGTGACCAATGTGACCAATGTGAGTATAAAGCAGAAACAGAGCTGTAGTGTATTTATTGAAACATCTTGATTTCACAGACTTTTTATTTATTTTCTTTTTTTCCTGTCTGCCTGTAAAAAGATAAGGGAAAGCTAAGCTGTTTTTGTGAGTACAAGAAATCAATATACAGTCTGAAGTGCATTTAAACAAGTCAAGAAAAGGGAAACTGCTGTATGTTTTGTTGAAGAGCTGTTAGGAAAAAGGAGAAAAAAACCTGCAAACTGACCATAAATTCCCCCCATTTCAGATTAATCAGATGGTGATAATCGCGTCATAAGCATCCAGAGGGTGAAGGCCGATTATCACAATATAACATACATAGTTTGTGGTTGTGAACACTGCTTGCAAACCAGCACAATGTAGTAATGCATATATGTCACTGCAAGTATCACCTAACATGCATGTGTGGCATGTGTGTCTGCAAATGGTCAAAGTATTTGCAAGTGATATCAAGTATGTTGTGAAACCACCCAGCTGCATGAACAGAGATCTAGTGTAAGCTTTTTAAAGCAGCGTTTTGAAGCTTGTTTATGAAAATAAAGTATGGGTGATGCTTACCTGTATTTGAATTCAATTAATATAACAAGAAAATTGTTTTCATTTATTTAATTAACCTATGCAATCTGTCACCACCGCTTGGAATCATATGAGGTTTTTTTCACATATTGACCACCCAGTTAAAAAAATATGCTGCACCGTTACTTCTCACAGGTTACAGCTAGAGGGAGAGAGGCTGTAATAAAAGCAGAAGCTAAACTGTCTGGCAGCACTTATTAGTAAGATCCACCTGCGGCTATAATAACAGTGCAGAGACAAAATCTATATATTTTGACAGATGAAACCTCGCAGCCTATCTCACAAATCATCATGAGTCACAATCACGCCTGGTTGTGAACATAATACAGATGTGAAAGTTTTATGACAACAAGATGTTTTTCATCATCTGAGCTAAATTTCAGAGTATCAGTTTGAAAGGTTTTGTCCACACTTGTGTCTACAGCTCTGAAGAACGCTCTGTTAAATTTCTGTTAATTATGTTCCTCATTTTTGTCTCTGATCCAGAGTTATCTGATATTTCCTTCAACTAAGGAATTACATTATATTCTGTAAAAAAAAGTATTTGAGCCCTGCATTGGTCAATAGATATGAAAGTGAACACAATTAAATTCTAAACAGGTTTATACTCTAGCTTAAGCTACTGTTACGTTCAGTATTTACGATAAGGTCCCCATTGATGATAGGTTCTAAAACCCTTCTCCAGAAAAAAAACATTGCTGGCATCATGGTCACTCTGTCCATTTATTATGCAGTTCATGACTGAAACACACACACCTTGTAGTCATCGACTATCATCAGGTTTTGTCATAATACCTTATACTGTAATTTTTCTAGTGACTAAACTCAGTACAGGGGTCAAGGATGCACCAGCTCTCCACTGGGTGCAATTGTATTCATGTGTTAACTCCTCTGTGTCTGGGATAACATGTGAATGTCCTGGCATGTTGTGAATCTACGGCTTAATGGAAAGGCTACATGCACAAGCTTTCTAAAGCTGCCCCACTCAGCCGGAGAGACAGAATTATGTCTCAGTAAGTCCAACAGCTGCAGCTCAAGTAACAGTGTCGACAGCAAGCAGCAGGCTCTAAAATGCCATTTGACACATAATGTAAGTGGCATGTAATTGATTTTCAAGGAAGAGTGAGGATTTACAAGTCTAATACAGTCAGCAACTGTACAATTCAGCCTGCCATGCTCTGTGAGCATGATTTACTTCTGTCAAAGAGGTCATTCATTCCGCAGTTGTCCAGCAGTGCAGCAACATTTCTCATCTCTGGACTCAGGACGGACTTCATGTCCCAGTTTAAATAATGTCTTCAGACTGGCTAGGAGGAGTTCATCACACAAACAGCAGAGAAAACTTTGATCTTACTCTTAACTTCTGTAAAAAGAAAAAAAATTGGCTATTAAGAAAACTTGAAGTGTTACTTTGAACCATAACCAAGAGTTTACATGATACTCAACCAGAATTAACCAGTAAATGAAACATTTTACAATCTTTTTTGAGCTATGAGCAGAGAGATAAAACTCGGTTTCCAAAAGTAGCCACATCAGTCAAAAGGTGCAGGAGGTGATCGACTTTCAGAGTGGAATAAGAAACATGTTTTTGCTGCATGTGTCTGCAGAAGAGCATCATCATCTTCACAACTGGAGAGAATTGGTAGAAAACTCTCCAACTGCTTTAAAAGTCCAAATGTTAGGGAGAAACTGCAAGAATGTGGTGAATGATGTTGCAATTGTAAAAAGGATCAGCACCACTTAATGAAACAGCTACAAACCTAAAGAGTAAGTGTGAAGGTAAAAGGGGTCAGGATCTTAACCACCCTTCTACCTGTTCTTATGCAAACACCAACAAGTGGATCAACTCGTTGACTCATCCAGACCAACTGTTAAACATGAGTCACATTCATTTTAATAGGTAGCCAAAGGAAAGGGAATCCTGTGCAGTGACACAATGTTATCTGCACTGTTTGCAGTGTAAACACTGCAGTGACAACAACTCTGTTGTCCACTTTGTATGAAGGGTTTAGCCATGATGTCAGCACACCAACACGTTATGATAAGCAGTTTGCAGGCAGGGAATATGTAACACGGCTGGATTCATCGGTCTGTTTAAAGCATGGCATTTTGTCATTCAGACAAAAGACAGAGAAACAATGTTTGCAGGATATTTGGCACATGAGGGAGAGAGAGAGAGAGAGAGGAGAGAGAGAAAGAGAAAACAAAGTGTATATGTTACGACAGTCAGGAAGAGGACTGTTTTCTGTTCTCTCTCAGGTTGCATCCCTGACCAACTTTACATATACATTTATAATGACCAGCAGTGAGTTGAATGCCTTCCACTTAATAAAGTTAAACAATGTTACAGTGGGGTTTTTAAATGACACACCACTTCATGACATATTCATAAATTATCTCTGGGACATTTCATTCTCTTCTTATGATAATTGAGACTAACAGTGTTCCAAACTGTCAGCATTAAAAATAAAAGCTAGGATGTGTGTTTTGAGTATTCAAAATATTTGATAAGAGACAATACATGTAAACAGCAGACTCGGTCATTCAGTGATAAACGGTGTCTCTTATTTTTTTGAAAAAATGCAGACTTTTTTAGTTCTTGCAAGACAATAATAGAAATCCCTTTTATGAATTTCTTTGACAAACCGCTTTTTCTTTGAGACATAGCTGTTTTGGGCAAGGTCAGTAAACTTAAAGGCAACTTGAAACTCATAAAAAAAGGATGTAATGAAACAGGAGAAGAGGTAATAAAGGCAAAGATATGAGGGGGAAGATGAGAAACAGACAGAAAAGGAGCATAACAAAGGGGTAAGGGGATTTAAGGAAAAATAAAGGTAGAAAAAAGTGTCAAAATTATAAGAAGGAGGTCTGGGGTGAAGAAAAGGACAGGAAAACAGATCAGAGAAGTCAGCAGAGTCAGAAGAGGGGAGAAAACAGAGGGAGAGAGAAAGACAGAGATAAAGTACACAATACTGTAGCAACAAATGAGGGAATGTTTCAAGCCCAGTGAACTCAGCGTCAGCCTGGACGGACATGCATCTAACCCCCCCTGCCCGGTGATTCTTCTCATGGTACTGCCTGTTACTGCTGAATTCCAACAGTATGAAGCTGCTCTCGCTGGGCATGAGGAGTGAAAGCAGCAGGAACTCTGCTCCCCAGGGAAGGCTAAGCAGTTCAGAGTGGGGAGAAGTGCCAAACTCACAAAAGCAGCAGATATTCTGTAAGAATCGATTAAATTAACTCCACAAGCAACGTAGCGATTAGCTGCTGTGCAGTAAATGTGATTTAATGGTTCAGTGATAATGAGGTAAATTGATTTATAGTAAGTGTTACACTGATTGGCAGATAATAACAGCAATGCAATCAGACTAGGCTCAATTGGTGGCGACTTGTCTTGTGTTCTGTTAGAGTTCAAAAGTGTTTTTTTGTTGTGCTGAATAAAAAAACAGTAGATCAAGAGATGTGACCCAAATAAAGAGCTTTTATTTCATTCAGACACCTTATCAAACCACTGTGTGGGTGAATGTGAAGTGTAAGCAGCTGGACTTGTGTTGAATATGTGTGGATGAAGCTCTGACAGCCTTATGTAACTCCCTTTATGTTACAGAACCGTAACTCTCCTCTGCAACTTCACTAACCCTCCCTGTCCTAAGTCTATGACATCATTCGCTCCTCCCATGAAAACACAACTCTGCAGGAGGAGATGATGTTGTGTTTCTGCTAGAACGGAGAGAGAAGATGCAGTGGAGGATGGGAACCAGAGCTAGCCAGTCAGCCAGAGCGGCGGATGGAGACACGGCAGCCAGAGGGGCTGCTTCAAGCCTGGTGGTGATGAGATGCGATGGGACCCAACCCTGCAGAAGCCCCAGCCTCTGTGTTAGCTGACTAATCCTCGAGCCGTCCAGTGCCAGGATCCAGACTCATCAGCTTTGGTGTTCTCTTGTCAGACTCATTTTTATAACGTCCCACTGGTCAATTCGAACCACTAATGCCCAACACAACGACCCCTAATGCCAAGTGATTAGGGAGTGCTGTTTTAGCACATTTGTTGCCTGAAAAGAGAGAAAGGCCACAAGGCAGTGGGGTTGGCTCCCTGCTCAAAGGACCAGCCTGATGAACTCAGCAGAAAGGGAGTCGACCTAAAAGCCTGGCTAAGCCACCTCTCTGGGGCTGGGTGCTATGGGGCCTGAGCAGGGTCCGGACTGATATGGGCACTGGGCAGGGATTTACAGTGACCTTTTCTGCAGCATATAGACAGTTCCTGTGAGCTCATACGTGAGGAGAGACTGAATGTGCATATCCGGACTTTTCGCATATGCTGGGCAGTAAGTTGCAAGGGTGCTGGTTTGACTTTAAAAATAGCAGGAAGGTGCAACTTGGACATTTGTGGTTTCATGTTCAACTGTGATGCTAGTTTTGAGTAATAAGAAATGAGGAAAAAAAAAAATTAAAAAAAAAAGGTTGGCAAAAAATGTATCGGAGGTATGTTATATTTGTCTTGCTGCACATCCAGCAGGTAACAGCGCTTTGTGTGTAGATGTTATCTGCCTCTGTTTGCCTGCTGTTTTAGTACCACCTGGGGCCCCTCAGTTGAACCAGTGTCACTGGTCTGACCATGTGACATACAGTAAACAATGTGCATGGACACTGCAGGAACAAAAATACAAAGTAAAGACTTTATGCTGCACTATTTTGCTCACAGGTGTTATATACGGCTAGAGCAAGATATGATTGCAAGATATGATTTAAGGTGATGAATTGAGAGCTACAAAAAATCAGCATTTCAAGTAAGGTGACATTATGACTGTGATTTTTATCTTGGTTTTCAAAGGATAAAAAACAAATAATACATTCAAATACATGAGACTAAATTGAATTTGTTGTTGTCATTCCCTAAAGAGAAACTAATGGGACTTGTATATCTTTAATCACAGAGAAGACCTTGTGCAGTTTTGAGTCTGTGATTGGCTCTGCTGTCATGCTGTTAGTCAGAGTGCAATGTGCAAGAGCAGCAGTCCCGCGGGGAGGTCAGACTGTATGACACATAGGACCGTGCAGAATAACAGCATTTTATACCAGAGTGTTTTTGAATCACAACTCTAGACATAGAGAAATAAATCGAATGTCACCTTAGCTTGTTATTTTTTTGTCTGAAATTTAAGCACATCAAGTTCAATGTAGAGTGAGCTACCCTACACAGAAATACAGATATTCAGGGGTCTGAAAAATCTGACATAGTGAGCCTTGTGTCATATCTACAACTGCAATACTGGAAAGATAAGAATAATCCCCTGTGTATTTACAGTATATAGAGACTACATGACATTATATACATGAACCAGATTAAATGGATTTCCGCCTAAAATCCTTGCACTGAAGTTCACACTCAATCATCGGATCATGGCCATTATAGACCAGCTTTATGGGACAGAACTGTGACCAGAGCTGCAGCATTATACTTAAGCTGCAGCTAATGTTAATTTAACTGTTGATTAATCTGTAGAAAAATGTCAGTCTGTGCTCCCCTGTGCCATTGATGGTGTCCTTCAGCATTATGTCATGGTCAAGACCTAAAAGATTTTTTTCTTGAAATAAAGAAGTGCAATGTAAGGCTATACAAGTTAAAGTATGAACAGAGAATTTTGAGTCTTTTTTTTCTAAACAACTTTAACTGACAACAACTTAACTTGTGTAACCAAAACTGCTCCTCCAACTGATCCTGATTGGATGTAGTCAGAGTTGAAATACATCAGTCCAGGACTTGGACTCACTCAAACTTTACCAGATGAGTTGTGATTCAAGTCATTTAAGTGGGCATATGGGATGTTTTATTAATTCAAACTTTGATTAGCAGGAGGTGGGCGAAGGTGTTTTTGAGTTTACTGGCAATTGCAGTAATCCCATTGATGCAGATTCAATTAGTTAGTTTCCCCTTACAAAGAGATTTCAACAATGTAACTTCATTAGGAACTAAAATCCTTCACGAGCGGTGAAGGAGGATTCCGTGAATACCTTAGAGTCAAACAGCAATCCTCCAAAAATACAATAATTAATAATAATAATATCCATAAAAGGGACACCAGGTTTGGTGACTTGAATACAATGTTGGGTACAGGCAGACTTTTCTGTGAAATTCAACCAACACGCTTTAAATGAGGAAAAAAACACTTCTACAAGAAATCCATGCAGACCTGCAAGAACAAAACAATTAAAAGAACATAAAAAGATGTTCACACCCATATTTCATTTGTTGTAAACAGACTTTGCTGACTGAGCAACCACTGATTTGCAGAAAAGCTAAGCTCTCCTCCCTGTCAGCGCTCAAAACATATGATTTAATCCATCAATTTCCAAACAAATTCTTCTTCACCTCAAAACATGTAGAAACTCTGAAATATGAATTTGTTTTCTTCCTGCCTTCAAAGAGACAATGAGAAAACATTTTGGTTCTCTCTCACAGGATTGGAATTTTGTCCTCACTTTTATTGGACTCATCCCCGTTTTAAATTAGCACCACACTTCTTCCCTTCTTTCTTTCCACATCTTAAATTACAGCCATCACCAAATCCCACAATGCAGACAAGATGTCTGTCAGATGATGCAGATCAGTCAGCATTAAATATAAACTCAACACCAACACTCTGAATCAAAGTCAGTTTACACTGTTTACTTCGTACAAACAGAGCAGTGACAGTTGACCTCAAGGTGACACTTCCTGAAAGCGCAGAATCATCAACGAAGACAAGAATCTTTTGATGTCACAATTACCTGTCGAAAAGCATGTCCTTTCACACTCCTCCAAAGATCAAACATTCAGACATTAGACAAATCGACATCAAACACTAACATGCAACATAAGAGCCCCCCAAAATAAAACCAAACCCTCAAACCAGAGCATTTTAAATACTTCCATTAGACATGCTGAGTGCTCATCAACAATATCAAATAAATTGCTAATCATCACTCACCGCACATGCGTGCATATGCCGGCACACACTCTGACTCTGGCAGCAGATAACCCAGGCTGATGCTTCTGCCCACGTATGTGTCCCTTTGCATACACGAGCAGCATGCAAGTGAATGTAATGACCCACTCGAGTGAGTATACGGGGTGATCCTCAGCAGCACACACTGTGGACTGAGAGCAGAGCCAACCTGGTGTGACATCTGTGAGGGCCGAGAGATAATCTACATGACACTGTCACTGATAGGAGAGGAGATATTGATTTAAAAAGCAGCAGCTCTAAAATTAGATTCCTATGTGTTCTGATTGGGCCCAGGGCATGCACCTCAGTAGAAAAAGAGACCGTGGGCAGAGCTGTGTAGTGATCAAAGATGTGATGATGGACAGCTCATACAAGTCCAGCAGTCCTGACTGAGTCAGCCGCGCAAAGCTGGAGCCCTCTGCCCTGACCTCCTGTTCCCTTCCTCCCTCCATCCTCGCTCCCTGTGATAACAGAGACATTCCTGAGCTCGCTCCCTGCCTCGCCACAGGCCTCTCCCTTAATTCCAGTGGAGTGTGTGGAATGTAGGACTGGAGAGTTGAGCAGCCAGGCGGCCGGAGGCGATCAGACATGAGGAAATGAACAACATTAATAAACTCAGGTTTGTTATGGCTCCTAGTGCTTGAAGCACCTTGATGCCCTGAGTAGGATGGACATATGCGTGCACAGAGTCACAGAAACACTCTTATTAGCACACAGGGAAACATCTGTCTCATAATGTGTAAATCTGGGCTAAACTAATCTATATGTAACTGTGTGGCTGGATTAACTAATCACTACCGTGCAAATGAATGTGAGTGCTGGATCATGGGGAATGATGGGGTCCTTCAAAAAAGCCCATCAGACAGTCAGATCAATGTAGATGCTTATCATCCCAGGAATAAAATCTCAAGAAACAGCAAAGGAAACAAATTGTGATTAATTAAATAAGAATGTATAGGAGTGTCTCATTTTTCGTGAGCCATGTAATGATGCATAATCTGCTGTCTGAAGCTCTTTGACTTCTCTGAACTGTGGTCCAAGCCACTCAAACAGAAAATAAGCAAATTCCAAAAAGTCAGATGCTGGTTTATTGGGGCCTCATCAATTTCCCTTGGATAACCAACACAAATATGTGTGTGAGGGGGAAAGAGAGACAGAGCAGGGAGAAAAATATAGCTGCTAAAAGCCAGGTGAGCACTGCACATGGGTGAGTAAAACCTGAAGATAAACCACCAGAAGATCAAAGAGGAAAGGGGAATTTTTTGGCACGTTATCTATAAAAAGGAACAAAGTGTTCTGGCTTTGGCAGAGCGATGGCCGAAAAAAAAAGATGAAGGGCAAAACATATCAGAAAGAGTGATATACCATGCTGCAGCTGAGTCTGACTCGGAGCATAAATCTCCACCACTCCTCCATGCTTCTGGAAATCAATTCTTTCCATTGGCTGCTGCCTTATTTATGGGTCACCATTAGGAACCATGAGCGACCATGATGACTGAGCTGCTGTTAGAGGTAGAGCTCAACACCAATACATCCAGCTGCCCCCCTTGGGAATCAAAATGAGCAAGTGCACTTAATATTGCCTTAAATTATATCTCTGGAACCAGGTAACAATAAATCAACAAGCTGTCAATCACTGGATCAGAAATAAAATTACAGGTTCAAGATTTCATGAAGGTTTCTTTTAGTGACAGTGGGTTCCAAAAGCAGAGGGTTTCTCCTTCTCTCAGCATGTATGTGTGTGCTTGTGCGTGCGCGCGCGCGCGCGCGTGTGTGTGTGTATGTGTGTGTGCGTGTGTGTGTGTGTGTTTTCGGCTGCCAGTCTTACTGACATGGATGCAGCGCCTCACACAGACAAGAGACGATCAAAAGCGACAGCATCCCACAGTTGTCAGATTCACTGTGACTGTCTGTAGCAAAAAGAAAGGTCTGCGGTTCGGAAACCTTTTCTCTAACCTTCTTCAGCACACACTAACGCGTTTTCACTCCCACCATCACCCTCTACACCTGTATCTCTGCTCACCAGCTTGTCTGTCGGTCTGTCTGTCTGCCAGCCTGCTTCAGGCCGAAGGAGGGGATCCATCTTTATTAAAAGAAAACAAGTAGGAGAAATAAGCAGTAAGAATATGAGGACAGTTAATCTGCTGGCAACGTCACTGAGGGTCTTGTTGAGTTTTCAGTGAAAACAAGTCAGGAGAATATATTTCCCTTTTTCAATAAAAAGCTAGGTGAGGGAAATACAATCAACACTCTTTGTGCAGCTGAAATGAAGAGCCAGCTTTGAAACTTGGCAAACTGTTCAAATCGTTTAAGATGCAACAGAAAGGCACGGACAGAAACAGAACAGAATAAGTCTAATACGAATAAGTTTGATACATGAAAAGCTAGCGCCAGGCGTGTGTGTGTGTGTGTGTGTGTGTGTGTGTGTGCGTGTGTGTGTTTTACAGCTTTTTGGCAAGCTCCAAGAAAAGGCACTGACCCATAGATGATAAAATCCCTATCACCTGACTGATCAGTCATCCCCTGCTGCTCTCCTCTCCACCCCCGCTCTTATTCCTAATGAAATGCGTCCAGCTAAGAGTCGACACCACCTCATAAATATGTGCGAGGGAAGTTCATATCTCTATTTTTATGTGCAAGAACAAAACAACCTGAACAGTTTGTACTGGTTGACCATGTGGTCTTCTTCAGCTGCATCTGACACACAGAGAGAAAAAACCCTCTTCGAGGGGTCAAGCTCATATCTTGCTCTAACAGACACCATCAGATCCAAACTTAATCTGCATTTTAACAGTAAAAAAAAATGTTTTTCTACTCCTTATCAGCAGTTAGTAGATAAGACAGTGTTGAAATTGTTCTATTGGCCAACATATTCTGATAACTACAGGGTGCAGATGAATCTGAGCCCATCCTCTCTCCTTTTCTCTCTGATGTTTTACATATCTGCCACTCTGCCCTGCTGCAAGATCCCCCAGTGGGCTTTTGTGGAATGTCGATTTCAGTTAATTAAATTTTCTGGCATTGCCTGTGAAGTCTCAGAGGGAGCCACAATAATACAAGCCTCAGCGGAAGAACTGTCACAACTTGAACAGTCAGAGGAATACACAAATGAAATCCTTGGGTTGTTTATTTGAATTCAGAGACAGCTCTCTCACACACTTTATGCTTTCACATTTATCGTTACTCACATTCAGAGGTTTGGTGTCTTACCTGAGGAGGAGCAGAAAACCCACTTTACCACTTGAGCCGCTGTTATTCTCGATTACAGAAGTGAAGGTTGACAGGGGTCAATGAAATCAGGAGATCCACTTTGATTTGTCTCATGTTTCATAGAGTTTGATTTAAATCTGTTTCTCTCTAATACTTAGATTTTTCAGCAAAACTTTCTCATCTCCGTCCACATCTGTACATTAGATCATAGACTTGGAAGGGGATTCAAACACATGCAAAACACATGTCAAGAGGTCTACAGTCAGATGTGTAAGACATAAATTATCTTCAGACATGCAGACGAGCCAAAGCCTTCTTTTTCTGTTCAGACTGTTAAAATGGAGAGCAGACCTGGGGAGGTCTGTGATCCACTGACGGTCAGAAGTAGATGGTAAGTGGTGAAACTCTGCCCTCTGCAGGACAAACGCTCTCACTGATTTACTTATCTTTTTTTTTTGTCAAAGGGGCTGACTGGAGGCGCAGTTTCCTTACCACTGCTGTTACTGATGCTTAAGCACAACTAGTGGCCACACAGGTGTATTGCATGGCAGTGTCAGAGAAATACAAGTACATATTTCTGGTCTGTGTTGTCTGTATCCTTTGATATGTAAGTTATTAATGCCAGGAGCAGATGCAGGCTGTAACAGTGGATGAGACTAACTGTCATTGCTTGCCAATCTTGATGAAATCAACAAAATTATGCCTCATCTCTGCCTTTTATCTACAATATCTGTCAGCATATCATTTCAGTGTTGTCAAACTTGCCGCTTCAGTACACTTATTTGGATGGGATTTAAGGTTGACGTCCTGCTGATTAAAATAACACAATTTGCTATACTAGATACTATTATTTAATAATTGTACATGAATATTTTCTAACTTAATTCATGTTAAATATGGATGCATGCATCTTTTAGATGTCAAAATCAAAACAATTTGGTTCCAAGTGTTTCATACATGGTATATCTTCAGCTTATATACAGCTGGATGTGACCTTTGACCCTGAAGAAACCACGTACGTCCCTGTGCTGAAGGCATCAATCTGCAAAGAAGAATGCTGACTCATTCTCCTCAAAGACACACACACAAACACACACACACTGGCCTTTCGTGTCATATTTTAATACTGTGAAGCAACAGTTGCAGAATTTTAAACAGGAACCTTGGCAGATACACACAGGTTATGTTCTATGATATTTCAACAGATTGCATCCCATTCTCTGAACTGTTTTTCTTTACTATACAGACCAAAGGTCAAACAAAAAAACAGCCACCTCAGTAAAGGACTTTGAGGACTATCAAGTAAGAGTTGTGTTGTAATCAGACCTGCAGGAGTCCTGGAGGAATGATAACTTCTTAGACATTAATTATTTGGTTTCCAATATCCTCTATCTTGACCAAAGTAACTGTTCCGAAACTTGAAAGTAGGTCCAGTATTTGTCACTCACTGGCAGAAGCACGGACCATCCTCAGCCTTGTTTAATGGACCTGGGCAGAGAGGCCATCAAAACTGTGAGCAGAGTACATCCCTCAGCAGGTAGCATCCTGAAATAGCATCCTTGATCCTAATGGTGCACAGCACAGCCTCTGGCTCCTGACAAATCCATCCAGAGAGCCCCCCTGTCCCCGAGCAAGCAGTCCTCCTCCTCAGGCATGCACACACAAAGACAGACACACACACAGTGAGACAGAAAGACACACGCACACACGCACATCTCCATGCACCCGTGGGCTCTGATTAACCCATTTCCTCTTGTTATTTCTTGTTCAGTTTTTGACTTGCTCTCTGCAGACTGAAGCCACAAAGGGAGGTCACAGGTTGGCATTACGACTTCCCCCCAGGGCGGTTCACTTTACAGAGTTTCACATTTCTGGTGGTCAATTCAGGGGAGAGTGAAAATAAAAGTCAAATGTGAAATGAGAGCCCCTGGAGGTGCCTGAATGGAAGGAGAGGTGAGAGGGACGGATCGGATCTTTGTGTGCACCTGCAGCACTGAGGAGGCTGACATTGTTGACAGAGGGCAACATACACGGGTGGTAAGATGAAGTACAGAGACAGAGGTGACACTATAGTCTGCGCTAGCCCTGATCTGATAAGACATCAGAGGAGCAGGAGGTGCTCTCTGTCGAAGGCCAGGCATACACTGGACTACTTTTATATCTTCACCCATTTTAAGATGGTGGAAGACCACACACATAAGGACATTTCAGACCAGTATTTCATCATGAAAAGCCTTGGACCACACACAAACACTATTCAACAAGACTGATACAACACACACTTAATGTTTGGGGCAACAATTCCAGAGATATTTGATCTCACAGTAGGTGGAAAGTGAAGTGAAGGAATATGATCAAACACTGCAACAAGCAGTCTTGTATAATATACTTGAGTAAAAGCACAAGTGTTTTACCAGAAAATGACTTTGGTAGAACTTAAAGTCACCTTTAGGAACATAACTTGAGTAAAAGTCTGACAGTACCTGATATTTAATCTACTTAAGTATCAAAGGCAATTTTCTGATAAAACGTACTTAATTATTAGAATTAGAAGTTAGAGTATTTTTTTTAAAGTGAACACTGACAAAGTTACACAGAAGTTACACAGAACCATGATATTGTGGTCAAACATAGGCAGAAATGGAGGAGCAAAATGAGCTCTCTTCATGAGCCAAAATGAAAATATTTTTAGCAACTGGCTGATGCAATAAATAAACAAACAATCAAACATGAAAATAAATAAAGAACCTATAATAAAAACATGAACACTGAATATGTCTCTGTATGAGCCCTCCCAACGTACAAACCGTATTTTCACGTCACTGTAACCTCTCTGCATTATCACCCTCACCTCCCACAACCCGGGGCAAAGTAATTGTGTTACCATGGAAACAGAGGAGAGAGCCTAAATTGTGAGCTGCCGGGAAGCCGTCCCATCTCGTTAGACCAGACTGCTGCTTCTGCTGCGGCTGCCACGTGGTACCAAATGAATGGTGAAGTCATAAATTAACCCAATCTCCTCTTTCATAATCCAACACATCTTCTGTGGAGCCAACAACCAACATAAAAAGATGTCTCTCATCCTGCACAAACAACGGCTTAACTCTCTCCTCCTCCAAAATAAATCTAAATAAAACAACAAAAGGCAAGCGCTGCCTGTTACAAAGAGCCAGGGATTTTGGTACTGTTCATTTCAGCTACAGACTACGAGGTGTTGTAATTGGGAGTGTGTGTAATCAATTATTTAGAGCAAAACATTTCAGATGTGAGTCCTGTGCTGGAAATGGAGCTGAGACCAAAAAAAGGACAGATGAGGAAGCTAAATTTACATCAAGACACCAGAGCTGCAGAAGGACTACAGCAACTATTAAATCTCCAATTAGAAAACAACATGTTTCTTTAAAGTATGCAAATCATTGTATTGATATCTTATTAACTCGATAAATGTAGAAAAACACGAGAAATAATGACCAGTAGTCCACATGTATCCTGTTGTTGTTTGCAGCCCTTGGGTGTAAATTTATCTTCAACAGATGAGTGAAAACACTGATGAAGGTTCAGATTGGGAAAGCCTGAATCAGAAAATTTCACTCTCAAAAACAGTTTAATGATGGAAATATTTTGCGTTGTTGCTTCATCAGAACGGCTGAAGAGAAATAAGAGATGAGGGAATCAGACATACAGCACACTGCTACATCCAGGAATATCCTTCGATTGGGCACACATTTTAACCTCTAGGCCAAGGGTGCCCCAAAGTTATCAAAATATTGATAAATTAGATCACAGTTCACGTTTGCAAGCTATCTGTTGCAGCTATAAGTGATAGTGTATGGTTGTTAAGGTGAATTGCATCCTTGACACTGGGAGCAGATGGGGGCTAAAGAGGTCTTGTCTCACCTTGAAGTGGTTCCTCTGCTCTTACAACCTGCTTGTTAAATGTTTTCTTGCTTGCTACTTACTTAATTCTTAATTTCAGAGATGGTGAAAAAAAAGGAGATCATGGTCGCATGACAAACACACATCTGAGTTTTCTTCCTCATCACTTTACCTCTTTCATTTCTCATGGCAAAAATGTGTGTGATAACAGCCAATCAGAGCTGACCTTTTCCTGCTTCACTTCTGTTTGTAAGTTGCCAGAGAAGTAAGCACAATTTATTTTTGATAATGATAAGGATAATGTTTACATTTTAAGGTGTCTTTATTATCTCTAGGGGGGGGTATTTTTTTATTTTGGATCTTGCATTATACTAAGGAGTGTAAACTCACTGTTATTTTTACTGAGGTTTTTACTTCTATTTTTCTATCTTAATCTCTCTTAATTGGCTTTATCATTTGCTTTGTATGTTGTTAAAATGTTGAAATAGTTTCTAGTTTCTTTAGTTATCAGCACAGAAGCTTTAAATGAGCAGTTTAAAAGGAATATAAAATACAGTGATAACAGCTGACATCAGGTGATCTTTTTTTTTTTTTTTGCCATATCACCCAGCCCTACTTTAGAATCATTCTGATTGAATGCCTATAGGTTTTGATTTGGTTTGGCTTAGTGGCTGTCATCAAAAATGTCTCACTAAAAAATAATGAAGAAAATGTCCATTTCTCTGTCATAGCCTGTCTCCTCTATGCCTGTTCCTTCTTTTTAATAAATAAACCAATACCACATCATCAGACTTCCTTCTGAGCTTTGATTTTTTTCCTCAGTTATTAAGTCTGAGTCTGCGATTACAACTGTATTCATAGGAACATATCGTTCTTGACAGCAGTGCTACCTTATCAAAATATAACCATTGCTATGAAATGGCCACTCAGACTCAAACAAAGCTGGGTAGCAACAACTACCGTATCTTAGACCATGACTTTGTTAAGTGAAGCGCAACATTACAATATATCACATTATGAACCCTGAGGGGTCAGCTTACCTGATTGGATCAATGAAATTAATTCCACCGTTCTATTCTGTAAACATCCCAGTGCAGCTATAATGAATGACGCTATTTATACGATATTGACACAATCTCTGTGGTGGTGAGTAAAAATTAGTATTAATATACAGCAAAGACAGAGCACGAAGGCCAGAACAATAGGTCATCCCTAACCAGCTGTAGCACATAAAATCAATACTGCAGAGCAGGGACAGGGCAGGGCTGATCTACAGAGCAAAAACAAGTACAATACTGCCACTTTTCTTCGATCAATCTCTTCAAATCAATCATCCTTCCCTCTTTTAATTTTCTGCCCCTGAGTCGTCCATCATCCGGGTTTCTGATCCTGTCTCCTCATGCCCTCCAGCAGCTCCTCAGTGCCTCCTCTCTGCCCTCCTCCATCCTCCTCTTCTCCTGTCCTCATTTGAGAAATGCTGACCCACGGACTCCCTAATGCGACCAATCAATATCGCGCAGAGGACAGCCGACCGCCGGACATACTAATATGAAGATACACTTCCTGGAATGTATGAATCCAGGGATCCCTTAAGCCATGATCTCACCCCAACACACACACACAAAGAGTATGTGTACACACACCTCACAAACCAAGAGTGATTGATTAATTTAATCTAATTTCATGTGAACTGCTCCATATGACCTGATATAAAATAGGGCCCTCTCACTTACAGGCTGCTGCTGTGCATGTCATAGATCATTGCTTCATCTATCTATAGAACCAACATTGATCCTGCCTGCCCTTCCTGCCTAACACCACATATGCACAGTGGAGTGGGATGGGCTAACATGAGGGGCAGAGGGCATGTCGTTATGCAGAGGGCCCCCATGTCTTTAAACAACTAATGAATCACTGAGATCAAAATCAAAGCCACAGGGAGCCTGAAAGCTACAGCCCATAGATCTGCTGCTGGTTAATGGTGCACGCATTAAACAGGGGGTTTCATCAGCTGACCGGATCGTAGGCGGAGACTTGAAGCATGCAACAGGGATGATAGAGATAAAAAAGCAACCTCTCACCTACCAGTGAGAGGTGTAAAGAAGGAGCTGAGTATATTTGTTTTGTGTTCATTCTGCATAATCAATACTATTGGGATGATACCAAAGCTCCTTTAAAATACAATATCATTAGATAAATTTGCTTTATCAAAAAAATGCCACAATGAAAAAAAGGACAACCAATTCTGTTGCAGGTCACTTAAAAAGGAAAAATACTGTTTCAAACTGCACCCCTGGTTTATTTCTATTCAAAATTTCTTTTAAATTTTCTAAGAAGGGTTAAAGCATTTACAAATATCTGTTGTAGCGCTGGCTGGATTGGTTTAGTGTATTTTGAAAAGACTACTGTCCTTGCCTTTTGAGGTCATTTTGAATATTTGATAATTGAAAAGATTTATTTGCAAAATGATGCGAAGTGATGTGAAAGACTGAAACTTAAAAGCAAATTATAGGGCAATGACAACTAACAAATAAAACCAGCTTAATAAAAGTAAAAAGTAGTAGGAAGAGAGGGCATGACCTGACGATTATTCCAGTTCTTGCCAAATGACCGAATGCAGTTATTTATAGCAGCAACAGTTTGGGTGAGAGGAGATGTAGAGAAAGCGAGAAAAATCTGATACAGTATCATTTAACTGTTGCCTGAGTGGTACATGTAGAACCATAAATTAAAGTAAGAACTGAAAATTATGAAAATCAAACCACATATTACTATCAACAGATACTTTGGGGATAAAATTTCTCTATTCAAGATGATCAGTTCTAATTTTTTTCTTCATCATGTTCATTTATCAAGAAACTCATCCTTTTCTTATTACACTAAATGTAACTGTTTAATATACAGAAGCTGTTCTTTATGACTTATCATGACATACATATGATCTCCATCCCCTTATTTTCTAATGCGACTGAAATTTTCAAATTTATACATATTAAAAATGAAATGACTTTCCTTTGGTGTCCATGTCACTGATAATAACATACTGTAAAAAAAAAAAGTAGTACGTAGAGAGGGGTGAAAATAGAGCAGAGCTGCGATCTCAACTCGATGCAGCTTTCTTTTTTCCTACATGACACACATTAGTAGTTTCTGTTAAGTTTTCAGTCTGTCTCTGTATAGAGTGGGAATAATATCCAGTCGGGACTCCTGACTACTTCAAATGTCCGCACACAGACACATGTTTGCCCTCTGTCTTTGAAGTGATGATTTGATTGATATAACATATGAGAGCTGCTGTCTTCATCATGACTCCATGACATCTATTTCATCTAAGCTTAACTCTCTCAGAATAACATTTTAGCTGGTGGACAAGTTACATTTCAAATTCTGTAGCCTTTGTCTGGTGTAGGTTTTATTATTAACACCATAGTAAGTTGTTCTAGTTTTACGTCACAAACTGTCACAGATTTTCCCACAAACATGAGGGTCAGACAAAGAAAAAGCACACATACAGTAGTCACCAGCTGATTCAAGTGGCCCACTTCAGGTCAGGTAAGATAAACAACTTGTGTGTGAATTGCAATTTTCTCCTGTTGTTCCTTGAGAATAAGAAATGAAGTGGATGAGTTACAACGTCCCTGTCTATTGAGTGAAAATATATTCATTTAATCTTAACATCCTGCAACCTGCTGTTAGACTGTTCCCTCATCTCTCAAAAGGCCCATTTGGGTCACAACCTCCACTCCTCCCTCACATTCATCACCAGGTTTTGTAATCTCTCTTTTCCACTTTCACTGTCACTCCAGGAATGAGTGTTTGCCATATCTGGTCTGCACTCATCAGCCCAGCACAGAACTGAGAAGCCTGGTGATGGAGAACACTGTCAAGTATGAACAACATCCACTGGCAATCTGTGCATCACGACCAGGCCAAAGCCATAAACAAAGAAATGCCTGATCAAAATCATTTCTTCACATTTAGTATTTTTCGAGTAGGATTTAGCTCTGGTCACATAAAAAAAACTAAACATCTACAAATTTCCTGAGCCTCTTTGAGTGATTTCTGCTCTTAAAACAACATTTTCTTATCCATCAGGCTCTATTTTTAGTGCACTTGCATGAATAAAAATACCAGGGAAAATCTGTTGGGGATAACATTTAACATATAATTTATTCTCTATGCTGACCCTGGACTTATGTTTATGCAAATGTTGGAAGGCTTGCATGCTACTTGGAGGTATTTTTCATGGACTCAGTAGATATGT
Organism: Thalassoma bifasciatum; assembly: GCA_008086565.1. Classification (NCBI taxonomy): domain Eukaryota; kingdom Metazoa; phylum Chordata; class Actinopteri; order Labriformes; family Labridae; genus Thalassoma; species Thalassoma bifasciatum. The sequence goes on from RPOG01000009.1 coordinate 2,098,183, forward strand.
AGATGTGCAGTATATTGTGTGCGTGTGATGGCATGATGTTCAACTGGGGAACAAATCACAAAAACATTCTGCAGTTGTTATTTAAGACTTGCATAATACAACTCTTAAATGAAGGTTTTTCAAAGGATGAGAACCAAACGGGTAAATATTGAGATGTACAACTGATTTTTTTTAAATAACCAGTTCATTTCCATCAACTGTCTGCAGTACATAATCATTAATGACTGATAGTGAAAACAAAGGGTGGTCTTTTCTGAAATATATTCATGACAATATAATTACTGCTTCTTCACAACAGAGGATGCAAATCATTCCTCGGAGCCACCAGATGATTGTGGATTTGAAAATTACATTGAAAACTACATTTTAGAAAATAATTTTAATAGTCTTTCGTAACTTCACCTGTACCGATGACAGAATATGTGTAATGCTATCCTAAATTGGCAGCATGGGTGGAGCTGCAAATACCTATAATATCTCTGTTTGGGGTTGCCAAAGGTTGAGAACCACTGTCTCAAAATAGACTGGTGCCCATATTTCAAGACAGTGAACCTCTTAGCTGGGGATTTGCTGTGGCTTTGAGGATACACAGTGACACATAGTTGAAAGATGAACCCCTGATATGGCTCTTGTGGCTGACATCAAGCTGTTTAATGTGGTTTTATTGGAGTTAGCTTAACTGCTATTCCATTGGATGCATCTCAGAATCTGCCCTTTGAGTTTGAGTTATAAGAAAATCAGTCACTGATACGTTGAGAACTAGCAGTTAATAGATGAATAAAAAAAGAGAATGAAAAGTTAAAATGTTTTCGAATACCTACGTCTCAGCTACCTGAAGTTCAAATGAACCTTATATATAGATTGGTGGTAGAGAAAAGGTGTCAGGAGAAAAAATAGAGTAATGACCAAGACGAAAAAGAGACCAAAAAGTCAGTTACTTCTTTTGTAAATCGACCCAGATTCCAGAGATCAGATACAAGGCTGTGATGCATTGATTTCATCACAACACTTTCAAACGAGGACTCAAAGTATCAAGCCACACTACAGAAACACGCACAAACATTCACACAAAAGAATCCACCCATCCATCCATCCATTCAGAGGCATTGTTGTGAGGGATCAGTCCTTTTACTCACAGTTAGTTTCACATCAGCAGCTGCTTTGTATCAGAAGATAAATGGAGCAGTCATTTGTCTGTATTGAATAAATAACAGTTATAAATCCCAGGTGAGTTCGCCCAGTTTAACCACACTCTTCACTTTCTCCTCTCCACAGCGTTGTGTTTTATCACACAAAAATAGCTGAGCATGAAAGACAGAAAACACTGCATTATGAAGTAGATCATTTCTTACATCTATTATTCATGCTTCAGATGTACACTCATGGACAGCTTGTGATGGTCCACAGCAGGGAAGGAGATAGGCAACTAATGCGTTTGTGTAACATGCTCAGAGCATCCGATCCTGTTTCAGAGAGTGAGTGAAAGTTCAGTGAGTCGAAATGGATCCTCAAGCCTTTTTTTAGATCACTTCTTCGATATTCTTGATGGTAAAGCGGGGGTGTAGTAAGGAATCGATGCTTGAGAGTGCAAACTTGGAGCTTAGCTGAATATGGTCTGAGATAAAACACAATTCACTTTAAGTCTGTGAGTGGATTTTTTGTAGTTTTTTTCTGGAGAGATCAGGAGGATTAAAGGAATTTCAGAAGTGGGGTTTGCTTCAGAAGAAGTTCACAGGGTCTCTCGAGGCTGTGTTTGAAGACTATCCATTCTGATGGATGGTCTTTAAAGACAAAACTGTGAAACATCACTACCTCCACGCCTTTTTCTCTGGCTCTTGCTTTTCACAGGGAAATGCTGAAAATACATTCTGCAGTTTTCACATCAGTGCTTGGTTTTTCTTCAGAAAGCATGGGGAAAGTGAAATGCTTGCTCCAGAGGACATAAAGAACAGTGATGACATCAATTTCTATGATGACTGAAAATGAGAAAGGACAAGATGATCTCATCACAACCACTGTTTGTCATTCACAGTGAACTTACTTTCATTCTGTCATTAATCACAGAGCACTTTTCCATTTTGCTACATTTTGTTAAGCTTTCTTGGTGAAGGCATTACTGAGTTACAGAATATAAACAAAGGTTTTACTAAGTCTTTAAGTGGATCATCCCAGTATGACAGTGAGCCAGCAAACACAACACCAAGGTCCCCAAAGTGAGACAGCTAAATGGAGTTCAGGCTTCATTAATTTTATTATTCCCACATCCCACTGTGACACTTCAAAATGTCTTCTTAGATGACGCTCACGGCAGTGTGTAGCATTCACACCTAACAGGAAATGTTTTAATACAACAATAAGCACCACTAAGTGCAAGCTGTAAAGTTTAGTGTGAGTTGTATTGAACAGAGTCGTGAGTGTTTCTGGGATGGATGTGAACATGATGGCTCGTTTGTTACTATGGGTAAATACAAGGTGGCAGAATGTTATTGGTTAATTTCAGGTTAATTTCTGCACTCAATATTATTTTTCTTAGATTACATACCCCCTCAAAAATCTTTACCTCTGGGATTTTTTTCAGTGAACAAAAGCTTAATCAGTAGTACAGCAGGAAAGAGAGATGAATAGTGAGATGGGCTGTGGCTAGAATCAATCCTGGTACATTGCTTTAGGCCTTGAGTCTGGTAAAATATTATTTTCAAAGCAGAAATCATGAAAACCTTTTTTATGCTACACGACATCCAGACTACCTGTGGTCAAACTTAAGACTTTGCACAACACGTCACCTTTTCCCTCTTTGAACCTTTCCGTGCTTGTCATGACTTTCAAGGCTTTACCTCTATGAACCTTTAACTCCCTACTCTCCAAAATGGTCTCTTAGAGCTGCTGGATTAGACTTACAGGCTGTCCTATAGGTAGAAGGTGACTGAGACTGATCCAACTTCTACCGTACTGTAAGTAAAGGTTGGAACGACTTCCCTTTTGGGACTCAACCTGTCGCCTCAGTCTGTGCTTTGACATCAACAATCATCAAGACAAAGCACAGGTTACTTCATGAATAACAGCTCTATCGTGCTCTCTAATTTCAAATATATTTGAAATTTTAGTTGCTTTTGTAGGTTTTTATTATATCCTTATATCCTTTTTCTTTATAATCCTATTAATGTGGATGAGACCAATATGCTTCTGTCTCCCTCTGGCAAGCTGGTGCAAAGTATGGATTGAAAATACAAAATGATTTAAGAATGAATACTTAATGCATCAAAATTAGAAGTTCCTAAGTTCTGTTAGTTGGCCCCATAGCACGAGTAATATTTTCTCCTGCACACATCAAATTAAGAATAAATTTGCCATTTTCTATTCAGTGTTAAGTCCAAGCATCAGTCTTTCTCTGTTAGCATTCTCATAAAATGAAGAAAATAACAGCAGCACCTGTTTAGAGAAACTTCGCTGTTAGCATTTTATTATCCCTCATCCAGTCCTCATGTATGCCAAAGCCTATCCTGTGCTGTGGTTTGTGGTTGATTTGTGTCATTGTCTTCAATTTGGTAGAAGTTTCTTTCACTATGGCTCATTTTGTGCTATTTGACCACATTTTATTTTCTCTGCAGGTGACTGGTCAATCAATACTTCTGCTGCTCTTCTCAAAACTTATCACAATATCTCAAACAAATATATCCCTTGAAACTTGAGTAAATGGACTACAAGAGTCTAACACAACCTCTCCCACTCTTACCAAAGTGCTCTGTGACTGTTACAAGTTCCTATGGTTGACACATCGATAGAGTTTAACATCAAACTTTCATTCGCCATCTGTCCATTCAGCTGCAGAACATCTCATCTACTTTTACTTCACTCGTGTCTGATAGGAAAAAAAAAGTCTGATTCAGGCCAGACGGATCACTGCCAAGCTTTATGAAGCAGAGCACTCAAGGTTGTTTCAAAAGATGTATGAGATGTGTTCGCTTCTGTCTCACAATTAGAAACTGACAGCGAACTTCATGCCAGCAGTCAATCAAACTGACAGCTCAGTCATACAGGCATGGACAAGTGTGAATGTGTGTATGTATATGTGAGTGTGTGAGGGGCATCATTCAGGTCGGCTGTGTTGTGCTATGTCATCTCGGAGCCTGACTGTCACCCCCACCCTGTGACTTCCTTCGTCCACCTCCAACCCTCTGTCACATCAATAATGCATCCTTTGTGTGAACTGAAAACACTGTGTTTCTTAAACGCAGTCATAATGAGTCCCACTCCTGCTCTGACAACCAGCCAGCTGCTAAGAAGAGGAAGAGTAATGACGCCTCACACAGACACACCAGGCAGCTCCAAATTAAAAACAGCTGAAACACTGAGCACTCTATGATCACAAAGAAACTGAAACACACACACACAGACAGGAAGAAACCTGTCGAAATGTAGGGGAAGGAAACACACTGAACGTTTATTGCAGAAGACATCTACTGAAGTCAGAGCGAGAGAGCAGTTCAGTAATGCTGTGCTGAAGAGAGATTTATCTGTATCTGTGTGTCTGCTGCAGTCTCATGCCACAAAAAAATAGCCTTACCAGGCATGCATTAGTAGCAGGTTGGCATGCTTTTACATCATAAAACCGTTGGTTGCCTTCCCAAAAGCCACATCACTCACAAACACACACAGGTACTCACACAAGCACACACAAGTACGCATGAGTTGAGGGGAGGAGAGAGAGGAGAGGGTGGGCCAAACGCAGTCCTCAGCTGAATGGACAATCCCAGAGTTAGTGCGGCTTTTTTCGCTCCAAGCAGCTTACCCAATCATTTATCAGATTAATACTTTTCATGAGAATAAACCAGGCACACAGCGAGACATATGGAATGTGTTAAACTGTGCTCATCTAAAAAATCAAGGAAATATTACGTAACTAAAGGTCATTCTGTGTGAGGCTGTTTGTGTGTGTTTCAGTGCACATGAGAGCCATGTTAAATCCCAATAAAACACATTAGAAGGAAAAAAAATGTGGCTGGGCTACCCTAAAATTCACACTTGAAATGAATGTTAATCTAGTTGTCACAAATATAATAACATTACAATACTGAAACCATCCAACCTTCATGAAGTGAAGTTAGTTCTTGATCTTGAATGTTTTAAATGAGAGGCTCCTTTTTAGGTCCACACATTTTCTCATAATAGTTATAGTTTTGTGCGCAGGACCCATTGGTGCAAAAACAGTAAGACAGTGAAAATAAACAGGTCATAAAAACAAGGACCGCTGTTTTAATGTTGAGTGATATTAGCCTTACATTGGAGTCGAGCAGGTCGATGCTGTCCAGGCTCTTGCTGCGGTGAATGCGGCCTTTGATGCGACGCAGAGAAGGTTTACCCTGGCTCATGGGCAACGAGAGGGTGGAGGTGGAAGGCATTGCCATAGCACCAGCACCACCTGTAGCACCTATAGGCCCATCTGAATAGCCGGGAGCACCTGGGGGGGATGTTTCTCCTTCTTGTGGGGTCACCCTGCAACAGCCAAAAAAAATGAAGGAAAAGTTATTATTTATTATCTGACAGGGGAAGCTGTTTCATCTCAGATGATTGAATTGATATCTCAAGCTTCCCTCTCTGATGGAGTCAAAAATTACAAACAATACAATTTAAAATGTTGCAAGTGTAAAAAATGATTTTCCATTGAAAAAAAGAAACATTTTTCACCTCAAACTGTTGTTACTTAACCCTCTTAATCCGTTCATTAATCACCAACAGAAGTCTGATGGTGACAAAAAATGTGCAGATTTTACTGAGTCTCACTTCCTGTCATTTCAATCAGCAAAGGCAAAAAACACTGAGAAAATCTGTGTGCTTTCTGCTATGCTCCATGAGATAGTTTCAGACTAGTTTTTAGGTAGTTTCAGATTTTATATTATCACCAAAGTTTCTATCACTGTTCAATGTTTTAGTAAGGAAATTTTAAAAATTAAGTTATCAAAACTATTTGCTTTTGAGTTGGCTTTGTACCCCCAAAGTAGCCGTAGACAGTCCATACAAAGTGCATATGTCAGTAATTTAAGCTTGATTTTTAAGTGCAACTGCACACACTCATGATCTGTTTGCAGTTTAATATGACAGCACAACCATGACTTTTCATTTCGTGTAAAACTTCCCGACTAAGTTTTAAACTTTTAGATGTTTCTCATGTTATTGAATAGCTCAGGGGCTCAACAAGTTGATGTAACCACAAGAACTGTTAAATACCACACAAATCACAATGGCCATGTTTTCTCTAAAGAGCAATCCACACTGCACACATTGCTGGGAGGCTCTGCTGCATATCTGAGGGAAAACATAAAGTTGCCTGGAGGATCAAAGTGACATAACTTTCCTCCTGATGTCTTTACTTTTTAAAGGACAGCCTCTCCTGTTGGCTGTGGTGGCGTTCAAGCAAGTGTGAATAATTGGGCTGAATGTCAGCGGGTAGCCCGCAGATGGAAGCTAGGTATGGAGCCACCACTTGTCTTGTACTATTAAGCCACAATGGAGCTGTTTTGCTTCATGGCTGCAAGGGAATTAACTTAAGTTAAAACTTAACTTAAGGTGAATTGAGAAATTATCACTGATTGTTAGGCTGGCAGAATATAACCCCACGTCTTAGAAAGTTTCCAAAACAAAGTAGAACAAAGTTATTTCAGAGTTTAAACTAGAGGAAACCTGTAAACCCTTGTAAAAGTTCTACAATAATACAACCAGAGAGAGCAAACATAGTCTTAAAGCAGGGAGGCAATAACCTTTACCTTTCACAAAATTATATTTTTTGAGCTAAACTGTGTAAAAAAATGAAATAAAATGTTTTCATTGCATATATCATATAGAAGTTGAAGTTGTTCAACTCTGTGATTCAATCTGATACAGAGCCCATGCTTTATAATCCATCCAGACCTCAGGGCTTAAAGACTTCACCATGACAGTCATCAGCCAAAGAAGAATCAAACTGTGCCAGAGTTGACAAGGACGGACAGTCTTATGAAGAGAAGAAAACACCCAATGACAGCCTGTCAGTCTCTCTGAGCATGGGGGAGGCTGGAACAGATTTGAAAGTTTTGATAGCGAGAGATAAAAGTTTGGGAATTTTCGCAAACAGTTGGAAGTCCCAGGATGTCAAAGTTACAGATCTGGTGTTTTGGATTATTGACTGAATCACAGAAATCGACCAAACAGTAGCTCAGTGCTTGGAGCTTATCCCCCCAAATGATCTGGTCCTAATTCGGACCCAGTTTAACAGTGCATAGTGTTCAAACAGACCACTCAATGTAATAAACAAGGTTAATAATAAAGACCTCCTAAAGTTGATTATGTGGAGGAATCTTTTTAAGGCACAGTGAGGAGTTTTTACTGGCTTTGAAATCATGTCACTTTCACACTGATGTCACTTCTTGACCTACAAAGTAAAATGAGTTTGATTATTTCTTCACACTGATTGTTGGTGTTTGTGTCCAGTCAGATGAAAAAGCTGGAATGATATGCAGCACTCACTCAAAAGTGTCAACGTTCAGAGACATGTTTGTCGATGAAGAGTACGTCTGCACTCAGAGAGAGTTTCTTTGGATTAATTTCTCGATACACAAAGCTTTGTAGTCTTGGCTGATAGAAGAGCAGGATTAGCATTAAGACGTACATTTTCTGTTAAGGCATTGTTTAAGACAGAGAAACTTTACTTGAGCTTTGCTAGGTTTAAAGGGCTTTGAACAGGATTTAGTGCTAATGCATGTATGTGACTGCTTCACTCTTTGGGGAGAAAATAGTTTAACTGTGTGGATGTTGATAGTTTTAGACATTTATTTGGACTTTGAAGCACACATTTTGACACTGGTGCTGACACAGGCAACAGTAAAATAGATTAGAGGTTATTTTGCTGTTTGATAATTTTACAAAGCTTCAAATTAACTCTACCTCATCACCCCCCCACACACACACACACACTCTTTGCTTTGATAAAAATAAAAATGTTGGCAAAAGTCACGTCCTTGAGGCTGTTGTGAAGTGTTGGAGCCCGTGGGAAATGTAGCCCGTATGCCAGAGATCACAGGCCTCAAAACTAGTTTTCTTTGTACTGTATAACACTGGTGCTCTCAACCTCAAAAAATAGGAGCACTTTAGCAACAATGCTAAAGAGCATTAAACATTAGTTCGTATCTGATGAGCTTTAAGTGTATTTAAATTAGTCTCGTGCTCCTCCGGCTCTGACCTGAGCGCTATGCACCTTGTGTGACTGTCTGTAATCGTCCAGGCCACAAAGTGAGTCAAGGCCCGGTAACTATCTGTATAATCTCAGTGTTGCCTGTACGAGGAGATTCCATTCACACTTCCAGCAACAGCTTATGATGCTCTGAGGAGTTAACAACACTTTTCCAAGAAGTGTTGGCATGAAGTCTGGCTGTGCTACTTTACCATACAGTTTACATTGTGAATCCTATACCGACAGATAACACCATTGCAGAGAATCAAGAGTCACTTGCACAGTTGACAGAAGAAAATTGTATACCATTAGAGGAACATTTGGAAACTGCTTTTAGTCCACAATTTAAAGGGTAAAACATAGATTTAGAGTAGATTTACACAATTGATGACCCACTGGCAGTAGGCTAAGCCATGTCTAGAAATAAAGGGCCACAACCTTGTGGTTTTGTTGATCTACAGCCCAGTCAGTGCAGCAAGCAGTGTAAACATCAGAAAATGAGGACGATCCCAAGTATGACTGCTCACATGCGGCTGACTGATAAATGATTTATCATCGATGATGCTGCAGGACGGTAGAAAGATATACTGAGCCATGCAAGCCAGTGGATTACACACACACACTAGCTGTGTATGCAGACAGAAGTGAGTTTCACTTCTCACTGCCCCTGGAGAAAATATGGAAAGACTCACAAACAGACTGGAGTGCACTCACAAAGCAAACCCAAAGTGACCCCTTTGGTGCTAAAAACAGACATCACTGGCATCTCACAGGCTAAAAATAAAGGAATTACAAGACAGTTTAGGAACTGACTGCAGTGAGAGGTAAAGTTTATGAATATTACATGAGACTTCAGCCTAAAATAGAGAATCTCCCTCCTACCCTGGATTAAAGAGGTCACTGGCAAAGTTTAACTGATTTCTTCTTCCTGGACCCTTGTACTACAGCCTACTAAAGCCTAATATACAAAGAATTATTATTTGAACCATCGATTGTTGTATCAGTACATTGCATAACCCTCAGTTACAATATTTGAAAAATGACTGGAAGACAGCATTTGCCCTGTCACAACATTGCATGAAAAAAAAAGTCAAATCATAATTGAAGATGACTTATTTGACATTGGAAGGAGTGAGATCGATGATTTATAAAACACAGTTTAAAATAAATTGACCAAAAACACACCCTTAATGGACAAAGTGATTACACTGTCATCTTCATGAAATAGCAAGACATTGAACCAAAAGGACTCTAAATATACAGTACTTTCTCATGAAAGTGGTAGTAATCTTTACTGTAGGCCTTCATATTCCATCTGGTCAAGCCAGGACTGTTACACCTCAACGGCCTGAGTCTAAATAGTTCATTGCTCTAATGCAGACCTGGGCAAATTATGGCCCTGGAACCTCATTTGGTTCTTTGGGCATCCTTGTCTGGCCCACACAAGGTTAATCTTAAATTAGAATATAAATTAATAAAAAAGAAATATGGAGCACATGCAATACAAATGTAATACTTTTATTTTGAAAAGCGCATTGTTTGCATTATTTCTAGCACTTGCATGTGATGTTGAACAATTCCATCCATGACGATCCTATATCCTTGATAATCACCTCTCAGACGACCATAGCCACCACATAAATTCAGCCTGATTTAAATAAACATACTTCAATACACCAAATAAAGACTGGACTTATCTCACCTAATCGGTAAAACAAAGGGAGATAACATTCAAACTACTGTTACTTTGTAAAGAATAAGGTTTTTTGGTATTCATAGAGACGAAAAAATAAAATGAAACATGAATGCAATTATTTTTATTTTTTTAATTGTTTACTTATTCTATAAAAGTGATTTTCCTTTTAGACCTACATCACAATTTTGCACATCTACATACACATTTACAGGAAATCCTTATTCTTCTGGTTACAAGTAGAAGCTCACTAAATAAAAGCAAGGACATTTGACAGTGGGAAAAAGTTTATATTGAGCATAAGTTCACGTTATTGCTGGTGCAATCCTCTGACACAGTTTAGGTTTCCCATGTGGCCTCTCGTACAATTTAATTGCCCACTGCTCTAATGGCATGTGCTGAACTTCTAACTTATTTTGGAACTATATAGCTGACATGACAAACAGGTGGTCTGCAAAGATGCTTGCCTCTTTACCTCATCCAAAGTCAAACAAAGCCAGGCTTCAAAACCCAAATCCAGAAACAAATGTGTGATGTCAGGAACACTACATCCATAATACAGGGTACATAGGTGGGGTTCAAGTGCAAAATAATGATGATGTTGGAGTTAAGTTACAGCATTGCAACACAATGAAACTCCACTTTTTAAATGTGTCACTGCACCCTTAAACATGCAGGAGAAACTGCATGACAGGCTCAAAGCATTTCAACAAGCATTCAGATTTACTCTTCAGTGTTTGTGGTTAAAAAGTGTTTAACTGGCACTTTTTATCAGCAGCCCCATCTATCATTAAAATCTCTTTAAATCTAAACGAGCAAGAATACTTCATGAAAGCAAAAAGACCGCCTCACTGCCTCAAAGGTTTTATGTTGTGACAGATCTTCGGATAGAGAGCTCTCCGCAGAACAATTGGCTCTGTTTAGTGAGGACTTCAGGGACAATAGCTGTTGTTTAATTCTCATCCTGACCATCTTTTTCCCAAGCAACTATGTGCACACACACACACACACACACGCACCAGAAATATGATCCAAACACGCTTACCTGTCATCTACTTCTGCTAAGGTGGCACAAACAAGGGGAAATGGCTTACTTTGTGTTTTTCTCTTCAAATGGTTTCATATAATGTCTGAAAACAGTGGACTGTGCTCTGACCAAAATGTTAAACAGAGCTCTGATGGGATTCCTTTTGATCTCAGATTCGCCTTTGTTCATATCTTCCACTTCATCAGGCAGCAGTGGTGCATCCAAAATAGCTCAGCTGACTCTTCTGCTTTCCATTTTTATGCTCAGACCTTTTCAAAGTTACTTTATACCCAGCCATGTTAGTCATTTGTTTTACTTTCCGTGCAAACTCATTCTCCACTTAGCAGACCACCATTACGCAGGTAGAAACTACAGAAGTTTGGGCGGCAGAAACTAAAGGAGACAGGTGAACAGAGCATGAAGGAGCACGAGGCTTTAAGGGAGAGTGATGGGGCCAAAAGACAGAAGGAGGAAGACCATAATGCAAAGGGACAAAGGACAGAGGGACATTGTCGGCATGTTACTTAGAGCACGTCCTGAGTGCTTCGTAATGCCTGACTGTTCAGCTGGAAGTGATGGCAGCTGATGAACATGCATCATTCTGCTGGCGGGGCGACCCTCCTGCTTCTTCAGGGGACAAGTGCTGACAAGAGGTGCATGACACATCCTACTTGATCCAAATAACCTCAGTGACACCCCCTAAGAGAAGGATGAACATAATGACTAATATGTTGGCTGGCAAACAATCTCCTTGAAAACATCATTGAGGTGAAGAACAAGAGAACAAGTAGATACATCAGAGCTTTTTTTCTCTACCAGTTCATGTCCGTAAGCTCTTTGGAGCCACCTGGGCAGACGAGGATGTGATGCAAAAATCTGGGACCAGATCAAGACTCTGATTAGGCCAGACAGGCCTGACAGATGGACAGACCAGATTAGGCATATAGACATGTATCGAACACGGCGGGACGACGCTCGTGTCCGGCAGTGTCTGACCCCTGTGGTGAGGAGGGTCAACGGCTGCTTCACACAAGCAAGGCTGCTTCTGTATGTGAAAAACAAGCTTGAAACAGATGTAAACTGAAGTGTACAGTACATCTGAACTCAGAGTTTGTGTGTTTGAAGGAGAGATTGGCTGTGAAGATGAGCTAGACTGAAGCTTGGGGACTTTGAGGGATGTTGTGCCAACCCTACAGATCTTTACAATTCCACTAAATATGGGCATGTTTTATTGTATTTTTTTTCACTGACCATTTCCAGAGGATGGGTGCAAAGCTTGCTCACAATATACACAGAAGGGCTGCACAATGTTAAGAAAAATTGATACTGTAATATTTTTCTTTCCTGCTGTATATTGTGATATACAGCATACTGTGATATTTTTGAAAGTAGCTCTGAAAATGTTATATAAATCTCTGTTCTACACTACTCCCTCTGTTTCAGTTGTTCGACCACTACCGCTGTACATCAGTCTGCCTAACCCTGATAACAGCAGGTGAGATGACAGGGCACAGAGAAGGTGCTTCAACTGTATGAGTTGTCACATATAATCGAGCAAAACTTGTGAATGGATGCTCATTTAGTAACATGATTTGGTGTAGGCAGGCTATATAAACTTAACTGAGAGGCACTAATATATCATGATGTGTTATACCTTGCAATATGAATCCCATCTAGACTTGAAAAATATATTTCATAGCATCTTTGTTTATTTATGACTGTACTCTTACAGGGTTTGACTCTAAATCATAGCAATCCTCTTGTTAATAATCTCTAAAATGTCAACCAAAAGCTAGATAAAAAATGGAATAATGCTCAGGGATGACTTTTGACAGCAATAACAGGCTCTAGCTTTCTTCATTGTAGGCTTCAGGAGTGTGGTCATGTTTGATTGGGAAGTCGAAATGAAAGAAAAGAATGACAAAATCACTACAGAAACATTCTACAGTTCCACAGTGCGATTGAAATACATGGGAATATAAAGATTTGAGTTATCCTAAAGAAGCAAGAGTCTGTCATGCTGAGGGTAAAGAAACAATAGAATGAATTTGCATCTCCGTTGGACAACAGCATATCCCCTCTGCTGTGTCCTTCTCCATTTGTGAGACAGCAGTGATGGATTCCATCTTGTCAGCCTCCTGTGAGCCATCGTGACACTCAGGAGTCACCAGAGGCCGGGAACGTGTGACTCACAGATTCTAAAAGTCATTGCTGCTCTGCGTTCAACTCTGACCAGGGACGATGAGTCTGCTATAGGCCTCAGTTACCATCACTGCCACCGACAGGCTCTTTAAACAGCCGTTATCAGACTCAGTATTATGTAAACCCACGACTGCATGGTCAGCAGTGAGACCTGTGGAGCTACAACAGTAACTACTTAAGTTTAAGCATCAATGCCAAACTTGTGAATGTTTTGTGAGGTATAAACAGGCTTGAATAAAGTGAGAGCAATTACTGCTAGCTGTCAATACTTGATTGTGCAACACTTTCCTGCCAGAAATCAACAGGTACTGCAGTCAATACCCTGCTCCATTAGCCTCATACAATGTAATTACAGTTTACTTATTGACACAGGCATGACATTCATAGTTTCCTTTGCTCACAAAGAAATTTCAGCAGCATGCAAGTCCAGCCATTATAAAAAGAAAACAGATGAAAAATCAAAGCTAAACAATGATACACCATTCTAACAGCTCAGTTTTCAGTATGTAGGTTTATAGTGAACTGTCTTGATGTTTAGCTATAAAATTTGATGTCTCAGAGGACGTTTTACTGTATTTAGAATAAAACTGATACCCTGACAGCTATTTTACTGTTACCCACTAAGCCATAGCCTTCTTAACCTGAGGCTGTGTTTGATGTTAATGATTTCAGGTTGAACTGCTTCTGACAGAATGACCAATGAGAGGGATGCATTACCAACTGGATGTTGCACTCATGCCAGGACAGCACAGCACAGCATTGATCATCTTTGTGTTTGTTTATCTTCTGAAGTCCCGTTTGTGTCCATGAGAACTCGTGTCTGTGAATCATTACTGTCAAAAAACTGCCAAAGACTCCCCACAGTTTCAAATTCTATTCAGGTATAAATTATATTGATTTGATGCAAATAATTTGAAATAATGTGAAATTGATTTCTGACAAAAAATCTCTTCCTACTTACTTTCAACATTCTATCCTATCATTCAAAGAAAATAATTGCTGTGAATTTGTAAAAGAATGCCTCTTTATGCAGAGTGTTTTTAGAGACTTTGTTTGACAACTACCCTTGGCAGCAATCTCAGATAAGAAACACAACTTTATCAATATAAACAAGCTTGATACTGCTGGTTTTCTTTATTCTTAAGCCCATAGAGACAAATCAATATCAGCCTGATCTCATGATGAACTAAAACCTCCTCACAGGATCTTGAAGTATGGTGTAGACAGGGATGACAGAAGAAATAAGAAATCAGTGAAATGCTGCACTCTAGGAGAGGTCAAATATTTATTTTCTTAGTATTGATGTTCCTCCTTCAAAGAAGAAAATACTGGATGAAGTTATTTCAAAGCATTTCAACTGGACCTAAAAGTCATCCTCAGAGGCCTGAACCCAAACAAACACACAGACACACTCACACTGGCACAGACACCCTCAAATCCACACCCTCACACACAAACTTACACATATAAACACACACCCACAGGATGCTCAGAGAGCGGGTTGGGTAAGGGGGTGAGCCACGAGTCAATAAACCCTGTGTAATCTGTTCCCTTTAGTGGCATAAACCATCTGAGAGGAGATTACAAGCGTTCTGCCAAAGTAAGAACATGCGAGTTCCTAATGGACAGAAACACTGAATAAAAAACACACACAGACTCAGACACCAACAAATGTGTGAGTGGGCCTTAGCACAAAGTCTGAAAAGAAGTGCAGAGAGTCAGAGAACTGTTTCAAACTCTGCTGTGAAGTCATGACTTGCGTTTTTAAGACCCAACTCCATGAGTTTGATACAAAAAGGCTTTTTTGTCTCCAGGGAAAGCAAGACAGAGAAAAACTAAGAGTGGAGGAAGGAAAAAGAATATATTTCTACATGTTTTTTCAAAAACTACTGATTATCATGACAGGCCCACCCTGGACTTGGGCTCCTGCTGAGGTAACTAATGCGCGGCATTGTCAGTTTGTGTGAGATTACGCATCATGGCCTCCATGAGTGGAGCTGGAAGAGCAGAGGGGGTGGAAGGAGTTGTTGAATGTGTGTGTCTGTGTGTGCGTTGGAAGGGAGAACGTGTGTACAGGCAAATAAGAGGGCAGAGGGGGCTGCTGCCTGCACGTGTGTGTGTGTGTGTGGTGTGTGTGTGTGTGTGTGTGTGTGTGTGTGTGTGCGTGTGTGTATGAGTTGGGGGGAAGGAGGGACGCTGGCTTTATGCATCATTAAGCAGGTGGACTGAGAACACCAGGCGGAGCTGTCACAGTGGAGGGGAACAGAGCAGACATCTGGCACACAATACAGGACCGTCCACCTACATGTTAGGAAGAGCTGCAAGCAGTTTGAAAACACGTCATCAGGCTAATTATTATTTATGGATCATGTTAAACTAATTACAGGGCAGAATTTATTACAAACTGCTGTGAGTGTCAAACAAGATCCTCATGTTTTCCTTGTTTTATGACATTAATTCCTCTGTTTGTTCCTCAGGGGAGATTAAATTTGTTTTATGGGATAATTTTTATTCAAAGCCTTCCTCTAAACTCAATTAATCCAACACCAATTGGAATAATACACTTCTCAGATTACTATAGTTTAACACCTCAACCAACTAATCTGAAATTAAGCCTTTAATAGGATGGAGTTTAATTCTGCGATAACATTGTGAGATTCACGGACAGTGTTACCTAAAGCACAACACAAGCTGGTGACGCTTTACGCTTTTACTGGTGACGAAAAGAAAATACTTGCAAACAATCATCAGTCTGCATGGAGATCAAGTTGGAACCTGGTTTAGTCTCATTTACAGGTTCCCTCACAAACGACCTGCTTAAAAAATGAAATGTAACATAGAGTTTGTTACAATCATGTTATTTTTGAACACAAGTTCAAATAACATGGAAACAGTCTCTATTAAAGTTGTGTCATCCTCAAGGACAAGAGAGTCTCAAGAGCTCCCAATGATAATTTCCACTGTATCAATTTTGGCATCCCTGAGAACAAAGTGATAACTAATGATAGACTGATATAACAGCCTGCTGATACATTAGGACTATATGTGCATTTTTCACTTGTCTCAGCATTGGTCGATATGCGAGTTTGTTTGCCGATATTTTTTTCCCCAGCATGATTTACAGACAGGCATCTACATGCAGCTCTGTGTTGCTAGGAGACACTACAGTCCACAGGCAGATGCGCACGTCTTTCTCCTCCCCTGCTTGCAGACTGCAGAGTGAAGCAAATGAAGTAGAAGTTTACAACATATTTCTCTTCCATCTTTTTTTTAGTATGAAGTATAGTTCAATAAGAGTGCCTTATTTTAAACATCTGTTGTCATTGTGTCAATTTTAAGATGTAAATCAATGGAACAAGAGCAGTATCGTCCCCAAATATCAGCTCAAGAAAACTGGCAGCCTATATTGGTCAGCAGCTCAGGGTGACGAAAAAAAATTGGAATTGGCATCAGCAATAAAAAAATCTATATTGGTCAATCCCAAGAGATACAACATATCTCTTTTCCTATACATATTTGAGTCATTTTTTTCCGACAACCCAACCTGATTCTGCTTAATTTCAGACAGATGTATCACTCTGTGAATAATATGCAAAGTGTAAACAAAGGCTGCTTCTACAACACGCAATGTCTCCCCTCATCTTACACACCACACCATACCATACTGCACTATACTGTACCATACCAAACCATACCATACCATTTGGCAGTGGATACAAGCATGGAAAATCAACAATGTACAACTTACCAGCCCTGATAGTTTCATTTTGTTTTGTGTGTCACACAGAGACTTAAATGATAATACTAGTTATAGTGTATTTTACAACCAGCAAAAACCTCTTCACAGGAGCTTTGAATCAGCTGCGAATATCAAACAGAGTAATAAATCGATGAAAAAAGTTATCACTTGGAAAGTTTTTGGATCTTTGATCAGGGTCTTTAATTCAATGAAGGTCTCTTCAAGTTTGATGGATGGACTGAGTTGGTTTTTTAATCAAAGGGGTCGTGTGTTTAGGACGATCATCAAACCATCTGGTGCACAACCACCCACTCATCCATCTCCTCATCAGCAGCTGTAATAGTTTTGTCTCCATTCCGTCTCCTTGATTTTCATGAAAAATGACGCCATCCCCTTTTAAATTGTTGTTTCTTTAGATTATATAACCTGAATAAGCTGAAAAACTACTCACTGCAAATTTTAATCTTTTATCATAGCCAAAGTGTTTGTCTTGTATTGGATGTCTTCATCAGTCTTTAATACATCGACTGCTCCACCTTTACTCCTTCCTATTTCTTGTGACATGGTGAAGGCCAGGGCACATTTTAATACTTCAACACTGAATCAACATTATCTAAAATAATAATGTGATGCTGCTTTTGATTTATAAATTTTTAACTGCTCAGTGTGATTTAAACAGTTGTCATTTAAAGGTCAGAGGGCAAATTTGATATGAAGTGATGCATTAGGATAACAAAACATGTCCAAAAATAATGGAAGAATCCTGTCATAGAGTTTGAAAGTAAAATATTTTCCATGTTACCACTATGAAACTAAACTACAACTGGTAATATGAAAAATGGATGAGAAGTGCTTGGATGAATGGATAGGGCTAAAATCAAGTCTCTGCAGCATTTATGCACTTCCCTGTTCTGCTATTATGTAACCCAAAGGTAACACGCATCTGCATGTAACTTAGACTACAATTCATGCAAACTGGAGGTCCACTTCCTCTACATGCCAGGCATTATTTTACCACTATCTGGGTTTGCATTGTAGTTGAGTTTTCTTGTGTGCATGCGAGCCTACAGATCCCCCGCTCTGACTTCACAGTGAATAAAGACAAACATGTCATGCGAGTCAATGCATGGGGTGACTCCATGAAACGCACACTGCAGGCACACGCTGGCTCAGCTTCTCTTGGTTAAAGTGGCTGTCGGAGGCGATACAGTAATCCAGTTTTAATGGCCGTGCCCCTTCCCCCACCATGAAGTGATGGCCCCAGACAAACCACCGTGCCTCTCTTAAGGGAGAAGTGTCAAAACCAAGTCGCCACTATCTCCTTTGCAGCACATTTGGCAGCAGTCATGAGCTAAGAAGAGAAAACCAATCATTTTAGCCTCATGTGTGCAAATGTGCTGCCACAGGTGAGAAACTACAAAGCCACTTATTCCTTAAGATGCAGTGAACCTCCAGAAATCAGCTTGGACATTCATCACCAGATCCTTTCTTCTCACTGTAAAGCAATGCTATTCTTCAAGAATTATATGTTGTTAACTTAATGTTATCTATGTGGATTACAGAAGAAGTACTGAATGTGCTCATTGCAGAAATAATGAGAGCCTATAATTAGACTGAACACTACTCTGCTGTGTAATAAATTTTGATTTTCCTTTTTTCTATGAATGAGACTCTTGATTTCAATGAGCAGAAGGAGAAGATTTACAGTTTACCTTAAAATGACCTATAATGTAATCATAACAAAGCACATCTGTCAACTCTGTCGTGCTGTAGTAGCCAGATGAGGTCACAGTTGACAGTATCAGCGTCTGGTCCCCTGATAACAACAAACAACGCACAAACTGCATCACATATGATAAAAGATTGGCTCTCTGAAACCTCCACATTGGTAATTATGCTTATCTTTTAAATCTGCAAAACAAAAATGCATAATTCTGTTTTTTCACAACCTTTGAGTTGAAAATGTTTTTCCTCTCAATTGGATATATGACTGTCACTTAATAAGGATACATACTGACATTACTGTATCTTCATAAACTTGAGAAGTATATAAAATGTGGTAAAAACAAATGAAGAATATCCTTTTTTTTTCAGAACACCATTTTTCCAGTAACAGACAGAGTTACATCAACCGTAGTGCAAAGTACTTATCAGAAACCACAGGATAAAAAAGGAAACACACACTGATGTATCATTTGCCTCTGTTGGATGCCTTGAATCTCATTTTATTACAACAGTATCATCTCATTTCAAAATAAAAGCAATATCAATAAATTAAGGAGTTTCAGTTTAATCTTTCATTTTTTTTTTGTGGAAAGTCCACCCAAAATTTTTTTTCTCCCTCTCATTATGTCTCTGCAGTATTGTTGCTCGTCACTCTGTAACACTTGTTGTCAGTTGCAGTCATAATACATCAATGGTGGTGGAAAAGTACAACTTCTGAGAAGGCTTTGGTTTGCAAGTGAAGAACAGAAGAATAAAGAATATATGTCATAGAATAGAATATAGAAAAGAATATATGTAAGGTTGACATCTAATGGTATCTAAGGCTGAATGATTTGCAAAAATAATCAAATGTAATGGTCTAACTGCGATTATTATTGCCGGTATTGCAATAGCGATTTATTTTGCAATATTTTTGGTTCCCCATTTTGTGTGTTATTAAACAAACACATGCAATAAATCACTCTTTCTCAAGAAAGCTCCATATGAGATGACTACAACAAGAAATGAATACTTAAAAAAAGGTTATTTTGATTCATATGGAAATTTTTATTTGAAACAAAAGGCATCTGAAAAGTTTGATAATTTATGCACTCAATACTGTTTTTGCTACTCATGACAGCTCTTTGCCCATTTTAGTAACTTCTCATTCTTTTTGCCGCTTTGGGACCATTTTCGTGCTGCTTTCTGACTATTTAACAATTTTTTCCTCAATTTCAATCCTTTTTCACAAACTTTGGCTGCTTCTTGACTATTTTCGTCACCTTAATCTCATTTTTGCCATTTTTGCCACTTTTCACCACTTAGATTGTTGCCCTTGCAAAGGTGGTTTTCAACAATTTGGCTCTTTGGTTGAGCAGGGTTGAGTAACACTGGTATGGAGCCTATGATATCTTCTAATGCAAAAAAATCTGGTATTCCGACACATTTCAGCTCAAAGAATATATTGCAGAAGGCCATATAGCGATTTAATCTAGTATGTGATAAATTGCTCTGCTGTAATGGTATCAGATTGTGCATAGACATGCTTGTCCAAGTCATTTTAGGCTTTATGACAAGCAATTCTTATTTGAATATTTCCATAGGAGTAAACTAAGAGCATCTCATGTGCTATGTGTTTCAGAAGATAACACCAGTGATTACATGAGACAAGAAGATAGTAAGGTGTGGAATGACATGAAACAAAGTGGTAAATTAGACCACGTACAGCTTAGTTCATGTCAAACCCTCAGGATTGCCAAGTTGCAGCATTTTTTATTTTATTTTTTATTTTGGTGCTTTTTAATCAATCAAGAGGATTAATCAAAAGTTGATGATGACAGTTGAAAAACATCCGAAGCTGCAATCTCAGAGTGCAGTAGAGTCATACAAAAAATAGAAATGGAAAGGGATAAATATTTCTTAAGGCTAAAAACTAAAAAAAAAAGAAAAAAAAAAAGGAAAAAATCAAAAACAAGACCATTGGAAAGTTGGCAAGTTTGGTGGATGCATCTTGGTGAGTGGGTAAGATGTGAGATTGTGTGACATCTGTGTCTAAAATAAATTCATCTCGGTGGAAACAGATAAAAACACATCACGTTTAAGCAGCCAATGATAGTCAAGCACTTAGCATCACTCCAACGCATTGTCTGTTAAATGCAGAAGGAATGGAGCCCCTGAATAAGTCATGAGCAGAGAAATCAGCCGACATGTTTTACTACATCAGATGACAGAAATAGATCTGAGCGCAGAGACTTGCTGGGAAAATGCAAATCATGAAAATAACACATGGAAGCGACAAAAGGAGCAAAACGGTGCGCGTGCAGGTGATGGTTTCAAAGCGGACCTGATATCGGAGGGCGCTCAGCTCAGTATTGTTTGATACTGTCGTTGTGAATACACCTGCTCTGTATTGTGCGCTTCTCTGGCCGCTGCATCTGAACTCGCCCTCGTTCTGAACAAATAAAGAGTCCGCGGTCGAAACAGATCAACAGAGAGACCGTACGCACGCACGCACGCACGTGCACAGAGAACCACGCGCGGCTTTACAGAAAAGCTACAAGCCCCCTCTCTCTGGCCAGACGCCTGTGTGAGTGTGTCTGAGTGTGTGTGTGTGTGTGTGTGTGTGTGTGTGTGTATGGATAAAACAGTTGTAGGAGATGGAGTCAGCCGACTTCCGCCAACAGCTGCTCGGCTTCAACTTCACCGGCAAAGAGGACAGAACATGACACAAGTCGAGTTGTCTCATGAGCTCAGACACTTGTTTTAAAGCAATTCGTTGCACATGAAAAACACACTGTTTGTTACCTTTGCTTTCTTTTCACACACACATCAACACTACACGCTCGTATCCATCCGCACGCGCCGTCTACTCACCACAGCTGTCTCTTAGTGGGGAGGCAGTCTTTGTTGGAAGCTGTCACTCCCATGGCCATCTGCATCACCGTGATGTATTTCTGGTACTTCATGCTGTCCCCCTTTGATACTACTTCTACTACTACAGCTACGACTAATGCTACAACTACTTCCACTACTACTTCTACTTCTAGGAATCCGCGCGCCACAAAAGCGGCACAGGTGAGCGTGCATTCAAGTGTCTGTTACTGTCCCCTGGCACGCGCGGCATCTTCAGGATCAAAAACGCCATTTCCACGTCTGGAGGACTGCTGACGGGGAGAACATTCCCCGAGGAGCTCAAGGAAAGGTACCACGCCGCCGCGACCCATGTCTGTAATCTCATTAGAGCTCAGAATAGATTGGCTAATCCATTCAATTTTAGTCAGGACCGGCTCATTGTTGTTGTTCGCCCCGTAGCGGCCACTTTGTTGTCTTCTTTCCTCTGCCTTCCTGTTTCCTCTTCTCCGTTTTCTATCCTAGTTTGTCTGTCAAAAGTAAAAGAGAAAGACAGAGTCAGAGACAGGATGCAGCGGCGGTGGTACCTTGGCGTCTACGAGGTAAGAAAGAGATTGCGCGTGTGTCCAACGAGAGAGAGCGAGAGAGAGAAGGGGAGTGACGGGAGGGGGAGGAGGAAGAGGAGGAGAGGGGGGAGGAAGAGATGGGTTGCCCGCGATGTTATGACTTCAGAGAAACTACCGCTCCCGAGATTGTCTCCGTGTGGTGAAGTTAGAGGGCGAACACATCATTTTGGGTGCGATGGGGATTAGTCTTTTCGCAAAACTGGTCCACGGGGCACAATAAAAACATCAGGGTTTGGTTTATTCGAAAACACTTTTGTGATGAAACTGGAGTTCAAGGAGACTAGTCCTTCATCACGAAGAACCAGGAACGACGGATCAGACAGATCTCAGGTCATTTTACAGAAAAGGTATACATGTCAAAAGAGGGATAGCAACAAAATAAAAGCCTTTTTCACTCAATCGTGTCACCATGTTATAAAATAAAACTAGTATTGTTGTAACGAGGTTTCATAAATGTATTTTGATAATAAACAAAATTATATATATTTACATTTTTAACTTTGTTTCCTCTTTGTGTAAGCTTCATTTTAAATGTTTCTATTTGCAGCTCCTTTTTCCACTCAGTTTCTTCTTCTTTGGTGTTTTGAGATTTACATTTGGTTGCCCTCTGCCCTCACCACTTTTCTGTGTCATCTCTAGAGAGAGGGCAGAGGTAGTTCAGGCTCAGGCCTCAGGCTCGGTTGCCAAGTGAATTGTGTTCAGTAAACATGTTAAGTGTACATAGTATATTCTCGTCTTTCTTGAGTCTGTTTGCTCATGAGACATGAAACGCACTTAATGTGGATTAAAAACAAATTATATTTTATCAATTGCAATTAAAACTGATTAATCACTCAGCAACCCTGTGACTGATTAAATTAAATGTTAAATGTTTGACACATTTGAAACATTTGATATAATTGTCTTGTCTTTAATCAGTTTACTTGCTGATTCATTTGGGGCACAGCATCTTGCACTTGTACCCTCATACGTATCTCAAACCGATTTCTCTTCATGCATCTGCAAGGACAGAAACACTCACTAAGGCTATTCTTTTTTGGGTTGACCATCTGTCTTATTGAGGAAATATATCCAGACTTGCTGCGAACAGCCATGTGGATCATAGCCTTTGTGTCTGGTGACGACAAAGCTACCATGACTCAACAAAATGGTCAGAGGAGTGACGTTTTTGAAGCCTTGATTTCAGTATTATGGTATCCGCCTTTTTGTTTTCTGGAGTGATTCAGATGGCTGGGGATGGGGGATTAGGCTAAATCATTAGCTGGCTCATTAGAAATTTATGACAGTATTCCCCACACATTGAGATTCTTTTAATCTTGGTAGCTGACATGAGTTGTATGTCTATTTGAGAAAAACTCTTTAGAGAGCTGCGGGTATGAAACAAACACCTCTCTGTCTCTTGTACATTTGGGAGAGAAAGTGAGCAGCAGGCACACAAACAAACTTGTCCTCTTATCACTAACATCACTGTTTTCTCTGCAGGGCAAAGCTATCAGGTACTCTGACACTTATTTACAGGCACCTTCAGGCAATAAGTGCCAATGTGGATATTTTGGGAAACCCTGATGAGAGATTCTACAAAAACGTTTACTCCAACAAACTGATGAGACTGGTCAAAGGTCACTGTGATTTCAAGTCTGTCTTATTCTTGTGGATGTAACATCTCAGACTCACTTGAAAGGAAATTAATTTTTATTTTTAACTTTTGCATGGAAATGTTTTCTACCCTTTCAGTTTGGTTTAATACAATGATCTAGATGCATGTTTAGTCTATTGTTTTAATGATCTTTTAGCATCTACTGTCACTAAAATCATATATTTCATCTGTGGACTTGCTTATTTATAAAGATAACTTTCCTAACTGTATTTAGTTTCTGTTTTTCTCCTTTATTTGGCTTGTTGATAGCTTCCTCTCCCACTATACAGTTATAAGGTTGTAATAATATTTATGGTTGAGCATCTACTTCAACTTGTCAACTATCTCACATCATGTAATAACTACAGGTTTGTCCTTAATTCAAAGTACTACTGACCTTGTTGCTTAAATCACAATCTCCTTAAGTGGCCAACAGCTCTTTAGGTATAGCTGAACGAGTTAGCAGTGAGTCTTACTGGCGGCTCAGGGAAACTGAGCCAAGTAAAGGTAATTAGTGACCTGCTCTGAAAGAACAGAGGGAAAAAAAGCAACCTCTTCAGAAGTTTTCATTCTGTTCTCTCAATTTTATTTCAGTATTTTGTCAGCTCTGCTCTGGATCTGAACTAAGAGGTTTTCTAGCTTTCACTAACAAGATGGAGCAGAATTATTTATTTACTACGAACGAGTGTGCCACCTCTACACACATGCTACCCACAGAGTACTCAAGGGTTCAGGTTACTTTTACCCGTCCTTTACAGTTTGAATGTTCAGAGTCTCTGAAGATGCTAATCAATTCAGTAATTGATTTGGTGTCAAATTTAAAAGCCCCGTAAACACAAACCTTTGGTGAGTCCTCAAGGACGAGGGGGACACCAGAGGAGTCCATGTGCATGAGATCTTAGTTTAAAATTATCCCCCTGTGCTGGTATGTTCATGTCTGCACAGCCTGTTTTGGTGAGTCAAAACAGAGTTTTCCTCAGGAATGTTGAGCGATTAAGAGACGAGTGATGTAACACTAAAGACCAATCACAGACACCCTCTGTATAAACCCTTTTGGGCAGGATCATCAACCTTTGGACAAGTTGGCAGTGAAGCTGGAGAGCATCCCATGGCTTTTACGACGACACTGAACCATGAGGTGAGACAGCACATTGCTGTCGCTGTATTTACATATTTGTTCAGACCAATAAACAGAATGAAGGAAGAGAGAGCTGCAGTGTATAAACCATAGTCCTCTTGAGGCAGCCCATGCACCGGAAAGTGTAAATCTGGATATAAACTCTATCAGGAATGAATAACACCACAATAAAAAGACTGAGGAGGAAAATCAGGCAGCCAAGTAAAGAGGCAGGTGACTCTTTTTGGACAGAGCAAGCCGGTGAGCAGCTGGCGGGGAAGGTCAGAGGAAAACTGCTGTTATCAGCACTGCTGGAAATTGGCAGCTACGAAAACAGCAGATATCACACCCAAAAATATATCCTCATAGCCCATGTTGTTTTTCCTTGGACTTTTTTGATGTTTGTTTACAGTTTGGAGTTACTTAAGAGGATTAGGGAAGAACTCACACAGAGGTACACCAAAAGCCAAAAGGGCAGTCAGGGTGTTTGGGTCACTGAAGCAGTGAAATGGTCTGTAACAAGAAGAATGATGGAGACTGACCGGTGCACAGCCCCCACTTAATATCCTCTTTAATCTTTTACAGACAAAATCAATGCCACTTCCTGTTTCTTTTCTGCAAATGTATTTAAAAGACAAGCATCCCCCAAACAGATTCTCCATTAATCCAGAGAAATATTGTTAGTGTTTTCATCTTTCATGTTGTTTCTTGAGCCTTGCCTTGGACTAACATTGCTGATGTCCACCACAATTTTTTGTATGGGTCAGTTATTTGTGGATAGCTGCAAGCAAATTTCTTCTGAATGTCCTTTGACCTCACACGTGCTGAACAAACCTCACCATCCCATATATATAAGACTAACCTGCATACAACCCCACTGTCACTCCTTGTGATGTTGCGTCAGGTTAGGTAGAGATGGATGGAGAAGAATACTGGATTGGTTTAAGAGTGAGATTTCCCTCAGGAGCAGCAACCATCCAAATGTGTTGATCCCCCCTCACCATAAATTACACTATCCCCTGGCCCCTGGCCACCATTAATCACATGACCACAGCAGCCAGATTAAATCTGTAGCCTTGGACTGTTCTCCTCTCTCTCTCTCTCTCTCTCTCTCGCTCCTCTCTCTCTTTCTCTCTTCTTCTCTCTATTTCATGCACAGGGCACAGATAATCAACAAGCAAACACAGCATGAGTAGACACAACATCATCTGAGCATATAGTAGCACACATACAGATTACATCTGAGCATGTCATCACAGAAGTGAGTCACTGTAGGTCTGGTGTGCGTCATCGTCCACCTGTCATCATCTATGACAAGGACAATAAACCTGCTTATTCTGAACAACAGGGCTAATGAGCAACACCTCTCGACCTCAGACTAATGTGTATGTTCTGTGCTTCCTGTACTCAACACTCCACTGCAAAGCTCTACAATCTCACCCCCAGACCTACATCATGTGTGTGTATTTATATATACTATAATGAGATTCTAACAACAAATGCCATCCTGATCTTCAAAGGGTCAAATATTATCATGGAAAAATCTGCACGTCCTCATATGACACCTCTCCCCCCTATCAGCACAAAGGAAAAGAATGAACACTAGTGAAAGTGACAAAGTGAAAACAAAGGAAGAAACAACACTGTTGCTGCTGCTCTCACTTTTATAAGTCATTAAGAAACTCCAGTATTACAAAGAATCGGTTTCTCGACCAGCTAGAAGGAGCTTCAGCTGAATACTTTCAGGTTTCAACTGATAGTTCATACATTTTTAAAAAAGCAGCTCAGTGGAGGTTTTTGGGGAATTCGTTTTCAACAATTTCATTTATTTAATGCACCCAAGTCTTGTTTATTAAATCAAGACTACAAGATTACATGAAGAAGAAAATAACTATTTTCTGCCCTACTTTCATAATTTGCAGTGCTTGAGGCAAAATAGTATACGACTCCAAACTCACCGAAAATAACTTGACATGTACTTCAATCATTCAAATCTGATAAGACACACAGTGATGGTAATTGTGCAGGATGCCTGAGATGTCTAGTATGTTTCTTTACATCAAGTGCAGCAGACGCAGGATTTTTGACGGCACATAGAAAGCGTTTTCTAAAATAGGACATGAATTAAAGAAAACAAGCTGAAGCAGACTGTTACCATGGAGAACATCCTTTTTTAATTTGGACTGTAAATGGTGAGCTAAAATTAGATCTAATAGGCACTGGGTCCATTTCAACACTGATTTGGAATGCAAGACTACTTTACAATAGTGAAATGAGACCATTGCATCCTGAGAGGTTTATATAGCAGGTATGTATCTTTCTATTTTTTTTTTTAAATTCTTCTTAAAGAGTGACATAACAGTAGAGTAAAATTACAAACATACATTTTATACTTTGAGTGTCTGGTTCATATGTTTGATAAAGATATTTGTGTCTGAACTGCTGATGCCAGAAGAGCAAAGACAAAGTGCAGGTAGGTATTGTGATTCAAAGAAGGTAATAACTAACATCTAACATGTGCATCTGCACTTGAAAAATCAGTCTGTGACAGCTGAGTCTTCCAGAGAGCAGTGATGTGATAAGAAGGTACACACAGACAATCAGACATGGAAGCTGCAGATGATGCATAACGCATATGAAACCAACCAAGGGTAATGCAATATGTAAATGAAACAGTTGTTAGAGGGAGTGTGCCTGCTGTTGTTTCAAGACTGCATGTGAAAGGCACAGGACACATGCACACTCATCATACTATTTTCCTCTTCAAGAGCACCTGCTTCAGATTTTTTCTCAGGAGAGGAGGAAAAAAAACATAAAAACATCCTTTACTGGCAGCCATGTTTGTTCCAAAGTCCCTCCATCTGTTGCTTAGGTACAGGTAGGAACAGATTTCTTGCTTTGCAAATGCTCAGCTATATCCAGTTTCAGGGTGGAGCATGGAGGTTGGGAGGTGCTGGAGGTTGAGTAGAAGATAAACAGAAGGTGAGACCGGGAATGAGTGCCAGAAGCCCTGTACACTAAATGACTGCTGCTGCTGCTGGTTGGACAGTGATTTATGGATCAGCGTCAGGCCCGTGCAGTGGGGGGTGTTGGGAGAGAAGGAAAACAAGGAGTGTTCCACATGAAGAGGGGATACACATGTAAACCGATATCCTGCCTGACAGCAGCAGAGAAAACAGTATTTTTGAGTTTGTGTACCAGAATATATGTTCACCTGCAGTAGAGGGTGTTATTTGACACTACAGTGAAGCTCAGTGCTCCTCAAGTCAGCAGGGTGCAACACCAGCAGCCTCCACCCCTCCTGCCCTCCCACTGTCACCTTTATTAACAGTCTGCCAGGTGGAGACTCTCTCTCTCTCTCCTGAGTGTCATGGTGTGGCGTCAGATCTGCTGAGGTAAGTGATGAACAGAGGCACAAAGAGCAACTCTGCCTCCTGTTAAAAGTACTGTTTACAGGTAACAGACAGCAGCTAAACACACTGTTTACAACACACTACAATACTAAGCACCTAAGTGCCTGGTGGTCTCCTGTGTTGTTGTCATCTGTACCTGTGATGATTCATCATGGCTGACAGTACACTCAATAACAAATCCATAAAAATAAAAATCTTTGACTTACAGTGTGAATAAATACAATTACCATCTCAATTTTTAGATGTTTCGATTGGATCCTGACACTACCCTTTTTGTATGTTTCTCATATGAAGAAAAATATTCACTGTTATTAAGAAGTCATTGGGAAAGGCTTAAAAAACACTTTAATCTTTTAATTAACTGGTGTACTTGTTTAAGAACAAACATGTACAGTTGTGCTCATAAGTTTGCATACCCAAGCAGAATTTATGATTTTTGGGTCATTTTTCAGAGAATATAAATGATAACAATTTTTTTTTCTTTCACTCATAGTTAGTGGCTGGGTGAAACCATTTATTGTCAAAGAATTGTTTACCTTTTTAAAATAATAACAAAAAGTACCAAACTGATCAAAAGTTTACATACCCTGGGGATTTTTGCCTGATAACATGCACACAAGTTAACACAAATGGGTTTGAATGGCTACTAAATGTAATCATCCTCACCTGTGATCTATTTGCTTACAGTCAGTGAGTGTGTGTAAACGGTCAGTAACTTTCTGAGCTCCTGACAGACCCTTGCATCGTCGGTGCTGCACTAATGTTTCTGGGTTCTGAGTCATGGGGAAAGCAAAGTAATTATCAAAGGAGATTTCAAAGGAATTGAGGATGCCAATAAGCAGTATTTAAACTCTAACTAAGAAGTGGAAAGTGAGGGATTCTGTTGAAACCAAACAACAGTCAGATGGAACAACAAGACAACAACTGGGCCTCCAGAAGTTGCTGGTAAAATACAGGATAGAGTCCCAAAAACCAAATTTGTTGCACAGATCAAAAAGAAGAGAATGACTTCATGGAGGCTTTTCAGGTGCTGAATGTATGGAGCCAGGCTTTCTTTCCCCCTTTTTACATTGTAATCAAATGTGATTAACATACTATTTAAGGAAAAACACAAAAGTGATAAAGGTCTGGATGTGCATTACACAGAGATTTTTTAACCTCAGTATTTTAAGTGACACCTTTTTTCCCCCGTTTTCCTCATTTCTACATGACGTTTCAGTGACTGATAGAGGTTGAAATATTTTTATAGTATAGTTTTTATAGTACACTTCAGTCTTTCTAGCTATGGACATACACTCAAGCTACAGTCATTAACAGAACATCAAAGCCAACTTGAGATGTTATAGGAGCTTTTTTATCTCGAAATCAATGAGCAGCTGCAGGGAAGTACAGAAGATCTACACAGCAGAAGAAAAAAAAGACAAGGACTCAGATAGGCAGGCTAATAAGCAGACTTATGTAAAAAGCTCTCTGGTCTTTAGTGAAAAATCTCCTTAGCCCAACCTTCAAACAACACTCCTCAGGAAATAAATGTCGGCTAAATGTCTCTGCGAAGGAGAAATTTCAATCCATGGATTAATGTTTCTCAGGGAAGGTTGAGTTTTTTTTCTGAAGCTGTGCCCTTCTTGACATTCCCACGGCTTTTACACACACACATACATACACACACACACACACACACACACACGCACACACACACACACACACACACACACACACACACACAAACAGCACTCAAGGTAAGTAATCTCTTTTTAAAGACTTACAATCTTAACTGGATTACATCAGAGTAATACTTTGACCCTACCTCAGTTTTTTGTCATCATTTCACACTGTTAACAAATTAATTCATGAACATCACCTCAACATGTGTAAATTTTAAGAGATGACACATAGTCTGCTCTGCTTGTATACGGCTCAGTCGGTGCTGCCATGTTGCCTCATAAGCGTGGGCAGTGTATGCTGTCGCTGTGCATCTTGTCATAAAAATCACAGCAAACTGAAACATTAGCTCACCATCTGTGTAGGAATACATATGCATTCACATAGAAGAGCAAACCACTTCAGTGCTTCAAGTGTAAATAAACAGATGTCGTATAGCTGTCAGTGTCTCACTGAAAGGAATATAGATGAAATATTGTCTATACAGATAAACGCTCAAAAAGTTGGTTTGTTTACTGTCCCAGTCAGTCAATCAATTTACCTCATACTCTTCCACAATTTGTATCTTATGTCATAGTTTAGCGCCAAAATCCCTCTACTTTCATCACATCACATCTCATCCCATCTTATTTTTCTTCACTCTGTCTCTTCTTCCTCTCTCGTTTAAACTCATCTTCTCTCCACTAATCTAAACTTCGCTTATTTTTCCCATGTCATCTCTTCTCCTATCCAATCATCTTCCTCTCATCTCAGTTCCTCCCTTCTCATCTGCTCTCTAACAGTATTCTCACTCATTTCCTCTCCTCTCTACTCATCTTCCTTCTTCTTATCTCATCTTTCACTTCTCATCTTATCCCCCCTTTCTGTCCTCTCAAACAGGAACTTCTGAGATGGCTGAACCAGAAGCACTTTGACACGTCTCCACCTGAGTCTTGACCCCTGGGCTATTAACAGCTGCAGCAAACCTCTCTCCCTATCATCCTGCTTTCTTCATCCATGTTATATTTTTCTGATCAGTTTTTCTTATTTAAGGAAGAACAAATTCAAATACAAAGGTGGCCTATTCCTATGAGTTTGGGACAATGGTTTCTTATGTCTGCAGACAAAGTTTAGTTATCAGGCCTTTCTTTGCTCAGTGTCATTAAACTTTTGATCAGCTGATGAGCAGCCTATCTCAGTTTTATTGTTGTTTTCAGAAAAATGCCCCTTCAAAACTTTTGGTCTCTTGTTCCCATTTCTTCTTTTCGCATTTTGAAGCTCTGCTTAAAACCTTCTTAATATCCAACAGTGCAAAATGAAAATAATTTCAATCGTTTAACTGGTCTTAAGATTTCGATCAGGAGTATATTTGCCAAGTTTGTTTTCCCAAGCACTCTACAGCCTCTTGTATAGACCCTTGTTTAACTTTTTCCTGTATAAAAATCATATGCGGAGCAACATAAATGAGCAGCAACTATTCTCTTGTGTTTATTTTTCTTCCTTCAGAGCAAAAATCCAAGTTTGACAAACACTTGATATCACAGCTTGATATTCGAAAGCAATGATGGTCTGCGGTTTTGCAGCCAATTACCAGAGAGAGCTGGCAAACACAGTGAGTCCAGTTGGCTGGCATGTCAAAATGAAACCAGAGAACAGAGAGATGAGACCGTACAGTGAGGGCTCATTGGACAGGAGTGTGCAAGCCTAAGCTATTGTGCCTTTCTACTGTATTTGCGTGCATCATCCAGTCCTTTGTCTTTAGTGCTCTGGCTGAACTGCGTGATCCATTTACTTATGTAACAATGCACAAACTTTGGAAACCAACTTCCTCAGTACCGGCGGCTGATGTGGTTTAAAGAGCAACACACTGTTCCTTGAGGAGGGGTTTTCTTGTTTCAAATGTACAAAAGGTAACACATGCACCAGCATAGACCAACTCCACAGAGTTGTTCTGGGATTGAGATTTTGCACTGTGGATAAAAGAGGGAATCAAAGATAAACTTTTTCTGCACCAGTGACACTGATATTCTTCAAATGTTGTAATTACATGATGCTCAAGCATGTAAATTTGTGGCCTTTGAAAATGTGAAAATGTGACTCATGTCCTACTTGACCTTTAGCCAGAATGAGATCCTATGTTATAAAGGTTTTCATTCTCCTCCTCCTGGGAATTAGTTAACTCTAAAGTATATCTTATTTGTTTATTTATTCATTGGGATATCTGAGGAAAGACCAACACATGGTATGTAAACACTGTCTTTACCAGGGGGAATACACACAAAAAAACCACAATAAATTTGGTTTGGTAGCTGAAAAAACATGGTATGGATTCCACTGCCAACAAAGCATTACTGCTATTGCAATCACACCTCAGGCAATTCTTTTTCCCACTGAGCTAAAAGAAATAAAAAGGCTTCAAACATCCCAGAAACAACACTACCAAATCCAGCCACAGGTGTCACTGTAATCAACACTAAAAAGATGGCACCCGCAGAGCCTTCAGACTTGTTATTTACTCATCTTGCATCTTTGATTATTGTTTCAACCCAACACCCATAATGCACCTTCTTATCTGATACATTTTTGTTGCAACTGCTCATCTCTTTGGGGTCTGCTGTTACATGAGTAGCACAGCTGATGAAATATACACATGAAAAGCACAGGGGGATAAAACACCACTCTGTATCAATGCAGCAGGAAGCTGGAAGTGGTTCAATAATGTGTTAAAATATCGAACATAAAATGATGAAGCATGTTGGCGTAGGTGAGTGGGTGCAAAGAGAGAAAGAGAGAGAGGAAAGGGGGAGAGATTCTGCTGCACCGAGCAGATTTGCAGGGCCAAGGTGAAGGTCACAGCAGGCTCACTTCCCGCCAGAGGCAGAGGTAACCTGAACCCACAACTGCAACACAACAGAGCTCTTGCCATTTTCAGCATGGGTGTGAAATTAAAAAAAGAAAACCTTGCCCTTGTACGAGTGTGGGCGGTGATCTGCATATAGAAGAAGGGGAGGAGGACATGTGTAGTGTGTGTGTGTTATGCGTGTGCATTATGTGTATTAAAGTGTCCACAGACTGAACTTTCCTGTAGGTCCAAGTCGATGGTGTGTGAAGGGTCAGTTAGACCTCATCTTCGTCATTGTTATATTCTTCAGGTTAAACCGGAGCAGTCCAGTTTTACATTAGGCTCCTAATCTGTTTGCAAAGTAGTTCAATTCAAAGTGATGTGTCCTACACATTAAAATATTCCTGTCCTCCACATGCACTCCTGCCTATACACATTTGCTTCATGGCCTTTCATCCATGAGGTTAAACTCTAGAGAGGGCTTAAGCAGTTTATCCAAGGAAAAAAAAACTCTGGTGTCACACTGTGCAACATGTCCATAGGGATGGATTTGGATTTCAGTAATCATGCTTGCTTCATGCTTCCTTGATATGATGAGCTAGCTGGTAGATGTATTTAAGAGAGTCAATGACTCAAGGAGGACTCAGAGGAATTAAACCCCCTGATTCTGCAGGCTACAGAGAAACCAAAACACATTAAAGTTTGATGAAACAGCATTCCAAATAAGATCATGAGTCACAACTGGTTCTGAATCTTAAAACCCAGAACAAACAACAGTGAAAGAAGAAACCATCACCATTTTAACTCTACTTGATCTACATCTTTACAGCCATTAAACCATCTCTGTGTTCACATGTTTTTAGCTTATTTTAGCTCATTCAGGGATTTTGTGGACTTCCAAAGAAATAAAGACAGCCACAATAAGAGCCAGTTTAACCACTGAACGCTAACTCTCAGGGTTCAGGGTGAAAAGCCACCCTGTAACATCTCTGATCAGTAACAACATAGTTGAAAAAGAGACCACAATCGTGGTGTGCGACAAAAAGTTGAATATGTAAAATAGTAGCATTATCAATAAGGTGCATCTCAAACCACGTTACATAGTGTAATAAATCTATTCATTCAATAGCGTGAAAAGATTTCTTCTAAATTTAAACTTAATATGATTAATCTGTTCTTTTTTTAATTGTATTGAGGTCAAGTTATGCAAATATATGTATAATTATGTTAATGTTTAATTACAGTTGACTGATGAAGCTGTTTACCAAGAGGCTTAAGGCCTGCCTTGGCCCTCTTTGTTAGTTTCCAGATTGACAGGAAATTGGATAAGTAAGCATTTCTTAATATTGCTGGGCGCCATTGCTCCTTTGTAGAGATGTGTGTTGTCAATGAAATTATAAACATGTTTTTACAGAGAAGTGATGTGAGTCATGGTTGATGCAAAAGCCAAGCCTTGAGTTGAATTCATCCATTCCTGTAATATGGTGGAATTTATGAATGTGACTAGTGCAAGGAGCTCATTCTTCTGTAACATGTATTATTGATTCTTTTCCACGTAATGATGCAAAATTAAAACACACTGAAGAACACGTGACAGGCATGCAGCTACCAGTGTCTGATTTACAGGAATTTTTATCTTATCTTTTTATCATGTATCAGATATGTTACAAAAATCTAGGTGTCCTGGTTTAAATCACGAATCTGATCTTAACAAATGTTATTTATTTGTCAGAAACTATGGATTAAATCTAAAACAACTGAAAATACTTCACAGTGACTGACACCACCACCTCTTACAGGATATAACTGAGAGGTCCACCAGCACAGGTGTCAGACATCTCACCGATGGACTTTCTGACAACTTCCCCTCACAGGACTTGGTGACATTAACAGGCTGTCAAAACCCTGTTTCACACTCTTCGCTCCAGAGATACCTGAAGTTTCATCTCAGGGCAGCTGTTGGATAAGTCACCTTTCTTGTAGGGGAGGATCAAACTCGGAGGTGTCATTTTTCATCCTAAAAACATCAGACTCAGCAGCAAACAACCTCGTAACATAATAGAGATCACAGCAAATCCTGAGCTGTAAAAGCCAAACAACATCATCTGGAAATAGAGATGCCATTGCAATGTCACTTACCTCCAGATGTCAAGGGAGCCTTCCTGTCAAAACTCCCCTGCCCATCTCAGATGTGTAAGACGTTGTGCTCAGAAAGCAAACATAGCTGTCATTCTGCCAGAGCTGCAGTATCTCTCACAAGATGTCCTGGAAGAGCAGCTTTGTAAGTACTCTAAAAAGACATGAAACACATGCATAAGAAAGTTCCCAAACATATCTCTGATCTACTCTGATGCCTTCAGAAAGACATAAGCTGCACTTAAAATCTGTGCAATGTTTGGCCAGCTAATTGAGCAGTTAACAGACGATCATTTAGCTGTTGGCATGCAAAACACTGGCTTTTGTTGTCTGTTTTAATCTAGTTTTCAATGGAATTTAGGCTTTTTGGTAAAATACACAAAATACAGTATGAGTTACACCTTGTTAATCTGGTCTGCTTGAATATGAACGTATAGCTGCAGATAACTACTTATGTTTCCAACCACCTTGTTTTACAGCAGACAAAGCCAAATTATGACACCTAGACTGCATCTAACAAGGCGAATGCTGCTGGCAGTTCAGATAAAGTAGTCTGTACTCCTGCTAAAGTCATCTCTACAGAATATCTAAAGGAGTTTTATGAACAAATACAGACAGGAAAAACTCATGGTAACACAAACTGCACATAAGCACATGATTTTAAAGAGGTGTAGCTGTATAACAACACAAAGTAATTAACCTTTTGAGATTTGTTTGTTCACCTTCAGCCCTTTGATTGTAGGCAAAGTGAACACACATTCCTCATGCATCACTCTATAAGAGGCAGATTTTAGTGGCTTACAGTCAAATGCACAGCCAATGAATAAAAATAAGGCTTAATGTGTGTTCCTTAGTGTTTGGAGCTAATTTTCCCCACTGCAGAGTTAAGAAACAGAGAATGCAGTAAATGAAACTAAATAAAGTCAAAGGTTATTTTTACTTACTCAGTGCTCACTGCAGAGGTGGCACTATGGGTGGGCCCAACAGTCCACATTACAGGCCCACCTTAAATTTTTCTTTGAAGAGACTTTTTTTTCTTCATGAAATTTTGTCACTCCAAGTTCGTTATTGTTTGATTTCCTGTGCTTATAGAATTAGTCAACTTCAGCAATTTTTTTTACCCAATTTTGAAAAAAGAAAAATTTAACAGAGTTGTGAAACATTCAGTTTCATGTCATATGGATGTGACTAGGGCATCATTCTGATAAAAACTTTTGATTTTTTGTCTTTTGTTTAACTGTGGTTAATGTTGCAGTTCTTGCAGTCTGTAATAAATAGAAAGCTGTAGCTGTGCAGCCCTCTGGTGCATTAAAACGCTTCTCTTTGGTCAGTACCATGGACAGCGACCACAGGTAGCTCTGTTTGACTCTCAAAAATGTTATCAAAACGCACTCAAATATTAAAAGTGCAAAAAGCAACCAAATCAGCTTTGAAATCATAAATAATGACACAAGTATAACAGTCAGTTGTTCGTATTAGTTTAAATAGTGATGTAATAACTTTTGGAGTTTCAGCCCCACCCAAAACTGAGATCATGGCTCTGTCTCTGGTTCACTGTACTTTCAAATGTTCAGATTCAGATTCAGACAACTGTATTTATCCTAGAGGGCAATTTAGTTTCAATGTCAAACATAAAGTTTCATGTCATTTTCTTGACTGTGAAATCTGATCCCTGCCTGTGGATCTATGCAAGTAAACCATTATTAATCTAATGTCATAAATGTGAACAGTTGAAGGCCAGAGGTTGAAGCACAAGAAACTAAAAGAGCAGCTAGGTGTTGTTAGATATGAACATAAACTGGGTCATTTTATGGGCTGTACAATGGGTTCAAAGTATAAAATGTTGGTCTTGAATGTTTTAATATGTGTGAAGTAAACTGGAACTTGTTCAGTTTTAAAGTGAGCTTGCACTTCCTCCAGCAGACAATCCTATTCAAACTTTAAGACTCAAAAAAGGTAGTGAGGCCCTGTGGGGAGGTATGAAGTTTTGCCTCTATGATCGGTTAGATAATTAAATGTTGTCTTGTTTGTGCAGTTCACACAAAAAGAGTCGGATAAATTATAAACCCTTGTGAAGTTCAAGGAAGACAGTGACTTCCTCTCCACTTGTTGTCTGGCATCCTCACAGGAACAACCAGACCCAATTTTATTCAGTCTTCATGATAAGCTCTGCTCATTGGCTGGTGTAAACTGAGGGACCAGAAAAAACAGTAAGAATGCGTACGCATTTACAAAACAATAACTACTCACCCTCAGAAAAAATTGCAATCCATCAAATAATCCAAAATTTTTGATTGCCTTAGTTAGAGAATAAACTGGGGGAGGGGGTGTCCTTACCAGAGGGTACCAGCAAGCTAATCATCATTGAAGTCATCAGCAGAAAGTTAAACTTTTAGAGTGACGGGTTATGTATGAAATCATAAATGACCTCAGGTACATTAGCCAGACATTGTAGTCAGGGGTTTTTTGACTGTGGAGTGACTCAAGTTGTATGTTCCTGCCCTGCGGAGGCACGCAGAGCAACAGTCAGAAACACTTCGACCACATCCAGTGTGCAGAGCTCCAGTCAGCCTGTCCCCTGCTTGTGTAGCCTCGTAGGGGAGATCTACAAAGGCAACACAAACTGGCAGATTAGTCTCAACAGTTTAGAGTTTGCCACAATAATGACTGCCTCAGCCTTTCTGCTATTTAGACTTGGCAAGCAAAAGAAGACTCATGAAAAAGGAAAATTTTACACAAACCATCAACTATTTGAAGCATATTTTGAATAAAAGCTTCTCTATCCACTCAACTCATCCGGCAGCTCCGAGGACTACTGCCACCATTGTTTGTTTTTACAACAGAACATGCACCAAATTTGTGCTTAAAGTCAAAAACCATGAAATAAAATGACATAATTGAGGTATTTCACTGAACAGTTTGGGTGTTTTTTTTCACCTGACAGCAAGTTACAGGAAACAGAAATGTAACAGATTGTGTGAGAGAGTGTTGTACAAGGAGGACAGAGCCTGTGTTTAGACAGAGGCATCCTGTGCTGGTAAAATGAGATGGAACATCTCTTGAGATCACAGCTATTAAGAAAGAAGCCAGATGTCACATAATATTCTGTAGGTTATTCACAACCCTTCACTGTTTACACTGTTTCATGAAAAATGAACACAGCTAACACAGTAGGGGGTTTCTGTCCCACTCAGATTGTATATTAATGTTGTTTTCATGAAAAGAGACACATTTTAAACATCAGGGACAGTCAGTCATGAACAGTTGCAGCAGGATTCACAATAAACTCAAAAAAGATGAAAAAACTGCTGGTCTTTTGAGAAAGCAGAGTGTTGTGTTGTTTTGCTAAGAGAAGAGTGAAATCCTGTCCTGCAATCCAGGCAACAACAGCAGAGAGCATCTATACCCCCAAAGTCAAAGATAGTTAAAGATCTTAAGAAGTAAGGCTATTCCTGTAAAAATGGGGAAATTCCCCAGAAAAGAAATTAAAAAACAAACAAACCAAACATTAGCAACATGCTGTAAATGCTGATGCAAAGTCAAAAACACAGAAACAAACAAACAAACAAAACAAAATCACAACAGAAGTGATCCAGGCTACCAGAGGGACACTCAAATTATCAACTACAAATTA
Organism: Thalassoma bifasciatum; assembly: GCA_008086565.1. Classification (NCBI taxonomy): domain Eukaryota; kingdom Metazoa; phylum Chordata; class Actinopteri; order Labriformes; family Labridae; genus Thalassoma; species Thalassoma bifasciatum. The sequence goes on from RPOG01000009.1 coordinate 2,136,646, forward strand.
TTCAAGTTTTTTTTTTTTTTGCAGGAAAGTTAAAAAAAATCTGGGTGAAAGACAAACTTTAAAGATAAAGTAAGAGAAGTCACAGAGCGTAACAGGAGGAAACAGAAAAAAACAGACTGTAAACCAGGTCATTAATCTCTATGTCTGGAGCTCAGCAGGGTACATTTGTTAGTGATGCAATTCCTCAAACTTCATAAGATGACTCATCTTGGACCAAAGTAACCAAGGGGGGAAAAACATTCACACACAGTCTGGCAAAGCAGCATGGCAGTCCTTGGTGAGACACAAACTTAAATACAGTCAGTCAAAACTTTGATTCAGTTGGCAGTTTCTGTCTCGCAGGTGTCCTCTGTTCAAATACATCTTTCATTTCATGTGTTGCCTGAGCAATACTTCTGCGCAGCCTTGCAAATGTATACACGTGCATGTGTTTGCACGTGAACATGATGCATGTGGAGTCTACAGTAAGCATTTGCCTATGAGTGAGTCCACTCCCCTAAAGGAAAGCCTCCGGAGCCTGCAACGTTTCCTCTCACCCTCCTGTCAGACATGGCTTCTTTACGGTCTGGGGAGCAATGTGCCCTCCCGCTTCCTCCCCTGCACACCAGCACACCCCTGTGACCCGACAGGGGCAAAGATCAGCACGAAGCCTTCAGCTAGCACCAAAGTGCTCACTCAGGAAAGTTTCATTGCTTCCTTTGCTTCACTCTCACAGAGGTCATTAGTGGGAGCTATGAAAATCTATTTGCCTTTGTTGTTATGTGCTTCACAACATATCACCTCATTTTATTTAAAGAAATGGTTCAGTGTTTTTGAAGTGGGGTTAGTAGTAATTCTGTCATTCCCTGTGGTCAATAAGACACTTATGTGAGAAAAAGTATGCAAGCTAGGCTACATTTACCTGCAAATGGGAGTCTATGTGATTTAGCTAATTTTGAGAGACTGCGATCCAAAGCTCTTGATTTAAATGTGAGCTTTACTGAAATTTTCCCCAGCACTTTGCTCAGTCATTAGAAAGCTTGTTTATTTTCATACTATTTGCAAAAGCAGTTTCTTTCAAATACAGCTGTTCTGCCCAGAAATATCCCTTTAAGTCTGTATGCAATAGATTAAGATAGATCAGGTTTAAATGAGAGTTATGTTTTGTAGTTTTTTCAAGAAACATGAACAAAACACTCCTGTGCATCTTCAGATCAGACACTTTGTTCCTTAACTTTGTTCATGTGTTATGGAGGCTAAAATGATTTCAGGGGGATCATTCAGGCTTAGTCTCAATTCTGCTCAGGTTTCCATATTTGCAGAGAGCATTTCACCGTGCAGAGATAAAACTCCTATTTAATTTGTGCCAACAGTCTAAATATGCTGATTGAAGCCGATGTGAGTTTAAATTAAAAAGGTATTTTCTCATTAGTTTGGCAGCAGGACTCTTTGCTTCTGAATTTTGCATGTGCCTCGAAGAGACAGTTTTATATATATCGAAAGAGCTCTGGCCAAATATCACACTTTCTCTGCATGTCTGACAGAGAGGGACACAAACATGTCAACAGCAGCTGCCTTCCTACATCATGTTTTCTGATTACACAAATCAGGAACGGCAGCATCCCTTTAAGTATCACAACATTATTAGAACATGGAACAAATCACAACAGGCTGAAAAATATGAACGGGCATTTAAGCTGAGGGTCTGTCAGAAAATAGTGAATTACTGACACTAACTATAATGTTCAACAGAGTGAACTGAAATGCACTCATTAATCTGATGGGATTAACCCCCACACCGTTCATATGATGTTTGTTTAGTCTATTTGCAACTTTGACCTCAAATACAGCGGGACTTGGATTTAATTTCTGGATTCATTCTGATTTTACCACCCATAGTGTGTTTGTGTCAGAGTGAAGACCCCTCATATTTTCAGTTAAGCAGAGGACACACTGATCCATCCGCCTGTGTTACAGGTTAGAGACAGAAGTGAGTGAAAGACACACCAGATCAAAGATGGGGGTGAGAATAAAACCCCTTCCTGTGGTGGCCTTAATCCTTCAACACCTGCGATTTGAAGCACACTCCTTTGATGTTGTTTGTGGAGCTCGAGAGAGAGGCTGAGACTTGATGCAGAGGCACAGAGAGCGAAAGAGAGAGGGGAAAGCGAGCGAGCGAGAGAGAGATAAATAGATGGGCAGATAACAGGCTGTCCATTTAACACTAAGCTAAAGTGAATGTGAGCTAAGGTGACAGATTGGCAAATCAGCTTTCCTATTACTCTTCAATGATAGGACTCCAGTAAGGTTTACTGCTCCATTTCACTGATAAAATACTCTATGGAAATGCTGACTGGCCATCTGATGATGTCTGGAAGCAGTAAATACATAAAATTCAAAGTCAGCAGCAGTTCATAAAGACACCAGACTTCTGGACATTATTTTATTGCTCCAAGTCCCTCACAACATACCAACAAGTTCTCAAACAGATAGGAAATCATTAAAATAGTTGTATTTTTTTCTGTTGTTGGGCTCATCTTCCTCTTCAATGTTTAATTCTATTGCTCATTATCTTTATTTCTTGTGAATGTGTTCCAAGGACTATTCAGATTTAGTCCTTGCAGCCAATTATACCCTTCAAGCCTCTATCTGACCAGCCTTTTCTCTTTCCCCCAATTTAAATATTACTCGCACAACAATGGTTTTATTGCATCAGTGCATATGAAACACAGCTTGACTGTGGCAAATACCAAAAGAGTCCAAGGCAAACCAAAACCAGGCCAAACACAGCCCCAAGGAGAAACCAAACCACATCACTGTATGAGGGTAATAGGGCCACATTTTGTCTGTTACAAGGGCTGAAATGATGGTGGCTAAAACTGTTGCTAAAATAGTAATACAATTAGCCAGAAAAAAAATACATGCCAGAAACTGTTAAAATCATCTATTTTAGGGCCAAAATCCCCATTCACAAACAGTTCTAGCCTCTAAAATGTCTGAGTCCTTTCTGACCCTACATTGAAATGTTAAAATATGTCACACTGCAATGATGGAGAAACAACCCTTTTGACACTTTTTTGACCTTTCAAGATAGGGAAAACATTCCCACCTTTTCCCTTTCTTGTGACCTCCAACAAACGAAACAATCTGTCTGTTCAACCTGATAATGACCATTTGATTAATCAATTGTAAAAGCAGCTGTCGGTTGCATTCTGAAAACATACAACAGACAGCATTTATACAACAACAATGGCAATTCAATAATCTAGGTTACCACACAATGGAGCAAAATCATACAGGACCTCAGGGAGATGGATGAGCCGAGGGCAGCCAGCTCGGCATCCACAGGCCTTTCACTGTGTCCAGCAGGAGAGAGCTGAAAGGACAAAATCAGCACAACCGCAAACAAAGAGAAGGGGGAGAGAAAATACTGTCATTTTTACATAAATCAGATTATAGGACATGTTCCTGGACATCCAAGGACGCAGTATTGAAGGACAACGACTGGAAACGATGTTTGTAAAATATTGGGGCAGTTTTGTGCAATGATATATAATGCATCCCATCATGGAGAGATTACAGCCTGAGTCAGTATTTAAGATTTGGTCCATTATTAAATACTTTAAATGTCGAATATAAAGTGTTACAGGCTGGGTTTGAACCCAGGCCAGCTGCTGAAAGGCAAGACTTATTGGGGATGCAGTACAAGACTGTTGAAAATAAAATGATGATTGAAAAAAAAATAATCTGTCACTTGATTGTTAGTGGACATGGTGCTTCGATATGACCACAATAACTCCTACACACTCAAATAATCTACAGTTTAGGTTGTGAGCTGTCAGGTTAGCCCTCAAACAGTCGGCCTGGGTACTACTCCAGCCTGCGGCCTCTTCCTGCATGTCACTAAACTGGTCCTCTTGTCAAAGGCATTAAAGCCTGAAAATTTAGCTTTAAGGACAATAAACAAACAAACAAACAAAATGAATGTGACATTGATATAATAGAGACAGAAGAGGGTCAAAGCTGCACCATCAAAAATTAGATCACAAGTAGCAGTCACATATACTGTTACTTTTCCAAGGTAGAATTTTCATAGTTGTTTTGGTAACCCATACTCAGCAACACAACATGTACAAACAAGCTGTCCAAGCTATAAGAAGCCACAATCTGAAGTAAATTATTTTTAAAAATCACAGTAAGATGCACACTTCATCCATGTTCTGGTTTCACAACTGCTAATATATAAGAGGAATCAGAATATAATTAAGACCAATTCTGTTTTGGGGAACTGACGTGATAACTTCTCTGTAATTAGCTTCATGTGTCAGTCAACAATAACAAAGATGATTCATTTTGTCTCCTGTTTTCTCGCTCATGCTCCACCTCAGAACATGTTCCAATAACCAGCCTTTCCATTTCTACATCCTTGCTCTGTTCAGAGCATGTTGGGGGGTTGGGAAAATGAAACAGGGTGTGGCTTCCCTGTTGTCATGGAAACAGAGATATCCTTGAATTGAACCCCTTCTACAGCACTGTGGAGATTGGAGGAACAACAGTGTGTGAAGGCAGGCTGACCAAAATATCACAAACATTCATGCAGTGAGCTTGTCCATGTATGTGATCACTGCCACACTGACAAAGCTCACAGACTCCTCACATGGACCAGGTGGAGGTCCCCTCAATGAGCAGTCTCTGATGGCTGGAACAGTCAGGGACACAGGCATTTACGTCCACTTAAGTGAAAGAGTGTCGAGCTCTCAGGTTTCTCAGAGTTCAAACATGCATGGCCCATCACTTACACCAGCAATCTCCTGCACAGCTATTTCTCCCTTAATAGGCTACTGCTGTTATAAAACACAAGGTTACATGCGTTACTTGGCTCTTAAAACAGGAGTGAGTGGGTTCTCCGCGTGTGTTTGTGAGATAGCAGTGAATGCCTGACCTGCAGACAACCCCATGAAGGATGATTTAGAATATAAAGCAGAGGCGTTAATGTTCACACACTGCCAAAAGTGCAATCCAATATGTGAGCCAGCTTGAACTGGTCAAAACGATTTCTTTAAATGCTTTATCTTTTAGAGACCAAATTCCCATCTAAGAAACATCCCTACTTGCTGCCTTTATTTAAAAATGACCTCTTTAACCAGCTTGGCTCCATTTAAGGGGAAGCTATTTCATCAAATTCATGGCGGGATTGCAGCTGTTTTATTCAGTCTAATAACACAATGTTACCAGCTCATCATCACAACAACACAGCTTTGCTTTTCATAGGTAGTAATATTTAAAATAAGGGAATACACTTTCAGTTGAAATCCATTATTTTTGAAAATCAGTCGTTGAAAAAAATAAAGAAGTCCCAACAGCAGGATCAATACAGTCTAAATATAAAGACAGCACTCTTATGAGCTGTGTAAAATACATCAAAATACAGAGAAAGTGTATGCGTTACAAAACATCACCACCTGGTGGTAAAATGCAGTACTTCAAAAACAAAAGCTTTATAAGTAAGAAGAGGGACGCACCAGTGTGTGGATAACAAACAGCAAGATCACCTTAAGCATGAATAAAAAAATACTTCACAGACTTCAACATCATCATCCACTTGTGAGATTTTGGTTGTTGTGTCAGGTTGCACTCAATCATGATGAAAATACTAAACAGGAATTTTAGGAAACTGAAGTGTTAACATCAAACACCAGGAGAAGAAAATCTCCTCTTCTATCTATTAGCTGGTTGTTGCACCATTAACCCTAAAGTGTGGAATTTCTGATGGGCTACTATTGTTATTATTGTCAGCCTGATGGCTATTGTTGTTGATGCATTTTCTTTTTCATCATTTTTGTCTCTTTCGGCTTGGATTTCATGAGACCTGAGCAAGTACATTTAATGTTGGTTGACTTGGACAGATTTCAGCAACTTGTTGTCCATCAAAATTTAACTTGATAGCAGCACCACTAGCCTAGCTGATAAAGTGCACACTCCACGTACATAGGCAGAAGCCCACATTGTAGCGACTAAGGGTTCAACTCTGGGCATTGACCATTTGTTTTATCTTCCATTTCTGCTCCCCAGAGATGCTGTCTCTCTCTCTCTCTGCTGTCCTGTCAAAAAAAGCCAAAATTGCAAAATATATAAAAGCCCTGATTATCATAGTTACCTTTGATTATTTTCATTTTCTAAAGAGCAAAACAAGTTAAGATTGTAAATCATGTAAAGCAAAAACAAAACTTTTTAACAATGAGCAGTGATGGGGAGGCAGTTGCAAGCAAGATAAGTCACTGATAAGAGTTTCATATCACTTAGAAAAGAGACAATTTGCCAGCTTGATAGCAGTGCGGTATAAATATGTTTCTGTGTACTGGGTGAAGATATTTCTTGTTAGTATTTCTTGATATTTTTTTCTGTTCTTTTTTATTCAAAAACTTGTGCTTTAAAAAAGGATGAGGCCTCTCTTCATAGGTTTCGTAGCCTTTGTGGCCGATGTGACTGATGGGCAGTGAGAGCAGGAGTTACCAAACTCTCTTCACTGATGTTTCTTTAAGTTAGGCCCACAACAGCTCAATTGGCTTAGCTATTAGCTCTGGCATCCTAGTGTCATCCTCTTCAACTGTCCATCATATCCAATAAGAAAACACCCCATTTACCAAATTAACCCAAAAAATGTTGCCACTCTCAACGGACACAGACTTCATTTATATAAGCTAACTAAAGTGGATAAGAAGGGTTGTAGTTCCCCAGAGGGGTAATAGAGTAATAACCTTGAATAGATAACTATTGGTATGGTGCAGGTGTTAAGAAACTGTGCCTAAAAGATGGAAATGAGTAAATACAGTGATTTATGGTGAAAAGCCATCTTGGAGTCAGGAGAAAGTGGTGTTTTGATTTGAACCATGGAACAACACGGAGCATCACAGTGGAGACAGTGGACACATTCTACAGCACAGCACAGAAGAATTCATCAGAAAACATTTTCCTTCTACCTCAAGACTTCAGCCAGAGAGCCACAGTCCTACTGAGTGCAGAAAAACCTCAAAAAACAACCAGACAAATCCAAAACTTGAAGACTACTTCAGCAAGGTTTGTTCGCTTTATCGTCACCTTTGTGTGAAGTAAGTATTTTAACTTTAGAACAGATATCTTCTTTTTTAGACAGTGATACACAGCATAAAACAAGACTTGAATTTAGTCTACTCGTAAACTCACAACTACTCTTAGATTCATGATTATTTTATATGAAGATTTTCTCTAGAGCAGTGATTCCCAACCTTTTCCAACTCAGGGCCCACTTTTAAGTCTCAAAAATGTTAGGGCCCACCTTTGACCCAATAAGTACGGAGGATGTTTTAATTTTTTTATTGAACCTTTGTTTTACCAGGAGTTTTCCCATTGAGATAAAAAAAATCTCTTTTACAAGGGAGTCCTGGCCAAGACAGCAGCACATGTTTCATAGTCAGCCATACAGGCAGTCACATAAAAACAATGACAAAAATTAAGTCAATAAAATGATAATAAAACAATTATTTTTTTTATATAAAATGCCTTGTTATTTGTAACAATGACCTGAAATGGAACAACAACCCAAAATGTGATAAAAAAAATGTAATAAACCCAAAATGTAATAACTTTTCAATATTATAACAGATACTGAGCCCAAAACATCACAACTTTTCCCCCAAAATGTAACAACTTGTTCCAATTCATTGTTAAATTTCAGGTCATGTTACCTATTTGGCTGTAACACGCCTTCTTAAAGGACTATTTTTTATATATGAATATCTGAACATTGTTAATTTCCTTTCAACATGGCTGAGTTTTAACATTCTTTACATTCTGTTTATTTGTATCTGGTATTTACACTTCACTTGGACCAGACTTTTTTGGGGGAATTTGGCGGCCCATTCGCAATACTTTCATGGCCCACCGGTTGGGAACGGTTGCTCTAGAGCATGGTTTAAGTGTTTTTTATAAAACAGTTTTTTTGTGAAGCTCACCCCCTGAAGACAAACCTATGATAAAGAATGCCATGTAGAAACGCTAATTGGGATATTTGATTTTTTTTTCTTACCATCCATTATATTTGAGACATTTTAGAAAGTAGCTGCCAAAATAATATGCAAGGAGAAATGCACGATCAATGTAATAAAACCAGAAATAGTATGGTGTCCAACTCTCATATACTCCGCTAAATCCATACTTAAAAAGTAACTGTTACTGCCAAATGTCTATTCATACATACATCCTTGTATGTTACATGAAAGTGTATATAATCAGATTTTCATTTGTGTATGTCAGGAGTTCTGTAACAATGAGAACAGAGATGACCCAGTCTTTCGTCCAAGACATCCCTCAAAAAGCAGCCCCTCTGTCTCCAAACATGGAGGAGAGAGCAGACCAAGACCAAGCTTTTGAGGAGATTGATTGGAAAAAGCTGATTTCCTCTTTGGAGGACATCGTCTTCAAATCATTGGCAGATGCAGCTAACTCTCCACCTACAACTCCACCTACAACTCCAACTCCTCTGGCTGGTTCTGAGCCTCAGGTCTCCCAGTCAGCAGAGAGTCAGGATGAAAAGTCAAAGGAGTTTAAAGTTATAAAGCTCTTTGACCCCCTGAGCCAACGATCCAGTTCCTGCAAAGGGTATCAGAGAATGTATTATGAAGAGATCATGTCATCTCCAACTTCGACTTCACCTCTACTTGCATCTTCCTCCTCTGCTGGTCCTGAGCGTGGTGCCACCCCTCAGCCAGCAAAGAGCCAGGATGACAAGTTTAAGGACTACACTGAGTTTGAAACTCTTCAGCTCTTTGACCCTGTGAGCCAAGGATCCAGTTCCTCCTGCAAAGGGTATCAGAGAATGTATTATGAAAGGATCAAGTCACCTCCAACTTCGACTTCACCTCTGCTTGAATCCTCCTCTGCTGGTCCTGAGCGTGGTGCCTCCCCTCAGCCAGCAGAGAGTCAGGATGACAAGTTTGAGGACTACACTGTGTTTGAAACTCTTCAGCTCTTTGACCTTCAGGGCCCTGTGATTAGTCTCAGCTCAGTGCTTGAGTCTTTTTTCAAGGAAGACATCACAGTGTCACCTCCAACTTCACCTCTACTTGCATCTTCCACCCCTGGTCCTGAGTGCAGCTCCTCCCCTCAGCCAGCAGAGAGTCAGGATGACAAGTTTGAGGACCACATGGAGTTTGAATCCATTCAGCTTGACCATTCCAGCCCATTGATCAGTCCTAGCTCAGTATTTGAGTCTTCGTACAAAAAGGACTTCATGACTTCACCTCCAACTTCGACTTCACCTCTACCTGCATCCTCTTCTGCTGGCCCTGAGTGCAGCTCCTCCCCTCAGCCAGCAGAGAGTCAGGATGACAAGTTTGAGGACTACACAGACTTTGACACTCTTCAGCTCTTTGACTTTCTGAAACCAGCGAACAGTCCAAGCCCAGCACTTGAGTCTTTTTTCAAAGAGGACAACAACGTGCTAGACAGCATGGATGACGGGACAATTGAGTTTGACCAGCAGCAGGTAAGACCAGAAGTTACAGTTTTTAACATTAAACATCCTCCTCTCATTTCAAAGACCAAAATTAGTTCCCCGGTGGTTTTAAAAAACCTCAGTAATCTTTCAGTAGTGTTTCACTGAACCAGTGAAGTTTTCAACCTTTGTCAATACAGAACAGATGGACTGAAAGGAGAGAAGAAATAAGGGCCAAACGGATAGTTAATAACCTATATACTTCTAAAATTTCCCATTGAAGAATAAAGTTAGCTTTCATTTTAAATTGAAATAATCCGGGAAAATCAGGACAAGTCCAAAACAACCAGACAGTAGAAAACAAAAGTAACTGATGTTTGAAGTTTAGGTTAATGATGCTTTAACAGGTGCAGTGGCTCCCCTTGAGTTACTTTGTACAAGTGAATGGGGTTACTTGAAAAACCTGAGGGAAAATGCTGTTTTAAATATACCAGTCAATGTGACTTAAGTTTAGAGTATTTTGAATGAGCAAATATAAGCAAGAAAACAGACTCTTGGTTGAAGAAAAACAGCCTTTAAAAAAATAAAAAATACTATAAATATCAGAACATGTTTTTAAATGTGTAATTTATAAGTAAATTTGCACAATTCTGCAAGGAACCAGCCACCATGTAAAATCCTGAAATGGATTTACAAGAAAAGCTTAAAATTGTAAATGTCAATTGACCTATCTTTTTAATGTGTTAATTGTAGTAACATTGTCTGCTGACCTTTCTTCATTTTAAATCATCACAGCTTCAACCCTCAGCAGAAGTCTGTCCTTCACCACACAAAAACAGTTGATTTAGTAGAAATGCTGACATCTGGTGGACAGACAACCCCAGTGCACCTCATTTAATCACCTCTGTTTGTGCTTCTGTTTTTTTAGCATAAGGAAGAGCCAATCAGCCTTCCAGCAGGCTCGATCCAGAGCTCAAACTCAAGGTAAGATCTGGTAAACTGCATCTATGTTAGTATTGTCTGATCTACAATCAGAAAGACATTTGCCTTTAATTTGTTAGGCATATGTTGCCACTTTTATCATTCAAGACACTATCTTCTAACAGTTTGGAAGAGTGATCACACCAACTCTAACGGTTTCTTTTACCTACAGAAAGAGAAAGAGTGAAGGAATGCAGCAAGACTATGAACCGGACATAAAAAGGCCACGCGATGCCTTCATGATCCACATGTCGATGCAAAGGAAAAGCGTGCCACCTGAAATTGAACAGAATGGCAGTGCAGATGTTGCTAGATACTTTGACGAGAAGGTGAGTGGGTTCAAACATTGCTCAAGTTTATTTTGAATACAACCTAATCTATTTCCACTTTATCTTCTACAATTTAACAGTAACTTGTGATTTATTTTAACTGTCCGGTGAAAAGAAAACTAAACCCCTGACAAATATAATAGTCTTTCAAACACATATATTCACCAGGTTTTTTTCTTGTGCTCATGTTTGTGCATGTGGACAAGCCAGCCTGTATAAGTCTACAAGTGTGTGAAGCTTTCTAACAGTATGCTGTTGTGTGTTGACTTGTGTTTGCAGTGGAGCTCTACGACAGAGTCAGAAAAGGCAGTTTACAGAGAACTGTCCCAAACTGAAACTGAGCACCACCAAAGACTTAACCCTGATTTGACAACCACTGACAAACAAGTAAGTGAGCAATCTTTGAAAACTGAACAGCTCTACAAACATATGCCAAAGCTGATGAAACTGGAGCTGTTGTGTGGTCGCTGCAAAGTTGAGCTGCTAGTGTCAAACCATGAAAACAAACACTTCACAGAAAAAGGACTTTTACAAACGTGATATTGCAATCACAGTTTTACTTCATTGTCCAGATTTCTCAATTTTTTTCAACATCAACTTAATTACATATTACATACACGTAAACAGCACTTACCAGTGGCAGTTATGAGACTTTAGTGGCAGCAGTACAGATACTGTGTGGGGAGAAACATTTAAAGAGTATCAAAGCTTAATTTCAATTTGCAGCTAAAATAGCCAAGATAAATAAGATGTTTTTTTTTAATGTTTGATTTAGTTTTCATCAGCTTTACCTAAAACAAAGTCATAATGTTTTGTGTCTGTTGTTATTTAGGGCAAGATGAGAATGGGAGAAAGGGTGAGAGAAGCTCCTGCCATGCCAAGTCTACAGGCTATGCCTACAGGTAATAAATCATATGTCCATGATTTACACTGAGTTTCATGGAAAATCTAATCAGCACAGGATTAAGTCAACCACCTGAGTTCAAGTTCGATCACCTTGAATGACTGTGTGGATTTCATTAATTTCAAAACTATAAAAACAAACTGTAAAATGGAAATGTATTCATTTTTCTGTTTGAGAGCATTTCTGGATGTTGGTTTAAAAAGAAGCAACTTTTATTGTAAGATTGAAGAAGACCAATAAGTGGTTTTGTTTGTTTGTTCACAGCTGTGACAGAGCCTCTCATACAGCCGACAGTTTTCATGAGGCAAAGCCGCCCACAGACAGGCTGGATGGTGCCATGTCACCCACAACCAGGCCCCCAGCTGCCACACCACCCCCAGATAGTTGTGCCTGCGCAGCCCTCAGTTCAGCAGCAAATTTTGTCAGACTCTCGAATTGTGACCAACCCCTTCTTCGGCCGAATGGGCACTATGCCACCACCAAACGTCACCTGGATGGGTCAGGCAAACACAAGGACATACGTGATGGAGCCACATCGTCCTCACATTGTTCAAGTGCAGCCACCTGCAAGACAGATGGGCTTCCCTGTACCTTATTACCACCCTGGTTTCCCCCCACAGGTGTTTGGGCCCTATGGTCCCTGGCGCTAGAAAGAGCATCCATCACTTAGGGAGCCACAGAAGCAGCTGCCCTTTTTGGTCTCTCTGAGGGGGACTATGTATAAATAAAATGTACAAACTGCAAAGCAAAAATTACTTTTCATTCTGTTTTATTGATTACTTGTTGAATGAAATACATTAACCGAAAAACAATTAAGTGTTTCTCTGTCTTGTACTTTACTTTGTTGTAAGTCTTCAGTACTGTGGTCAACAATTAAGGTTACTTGTTATTACTTAAACTGTCTCTTGTTAAATCTGGGTCGAATTTCACATACAACAGCCATTTTAACAATCTAAATTTACAGTAAAGAACTAGAACAAAATGTTGTACACTTAATACATCAAATAAAGTATGGTGAGGTGAGAAAAAGAGGGAGGTGAAATGTAAGGTTTGACACAAAAGCACCAACTAAGGTCAAAGTCAGTCATAAATGGTCAAGATTATTACCCTAAATCAGGTCACTGTGGTCAACAAAGTGAATAACACACACCACAATCTTGTCAGGAGTTACACGACATCTATGTGCATTTTATTTTATTTTTTTCATTAATATCTAGTATTTTCTGAATGGAAGCACCCACTCCAAGTTACTCCTGACAATTACAATCAAACAGATCTGTAGGAGTCTTGTATTTGTACGCCAAATGATAACTAAGAGGATCTTCAACATTTTCAACACTTTACCTTTGTTTCTGGGCGATCAAGTTCTTCCTCACACTTCGTTGCTTGAAGGTTCATGCAAACAATGCTAATTTTTGGCTGTCGAGGCTTCCTACGCCCCATGACTGAGAAGTTTACATAAGACAGAAATAAAAGAAAAGGAGAGAGAGAAATAAAGTGCATTAGTTTAAATGCCACTAAGTTTAAACTCATGCCTATACAAAATATTCATTGAAATATATGTTCATTCAGTGGTGAGGATGGGCTCATTTAACAGAGTGAATACTATAATTGAGGGAAAATATTTAAGAAAGCACAATTTTTTGCAATAATTTTATATTTTGCAAAGAGGCACGCAGGTCAAACCAAATATATATGCTGCACTTTGACATTAAAGGGGGGATGATGTTAACCAACATTTCAGAGCAGCTTGGAAAAAATGAAAATAATCATTCTAAGATTTATATGTTTTGTACCTTTCACAGCGCAGGCTTGAAAAGTGCTGTGCAGGATTAAAAACACCAGATATTGTTGCAAACAAACAAGTAAACAGTTTACACATGAGCAACACATTACCATAAAAAGAATATCATCGTAAAAAGCACATTATCAGCAGGTTAGTTCACAGGGTCAACAGAGTGCCTTTCCAAACAAGTGAGTCTTCAAGTGCTTTTTAAAAGAGATGCAAAAAAAACAAAACAAAAAACCCCCCAAAAACCAATACATCAGGATCAATATTACCAATAGAAGGACAGAAGATGAAAAGTTTGCAGTTCATTTTATTTACATGATGCATTGAAAGAATAAGTAATTTTACCAAACTATTATACTCCTTGGGGATGAAGTACAAAAATGTATAATACCATATTTGGAAGAAAATACTAATCATTGTTTTGTATGTGGTTCTTACTTTGATTTTGAATAAATTATCTCGTTGAAGAAAAAGGAGTACAAATACTTTGATATCAATATTGTATTTTCAGCAACTGATATAGAAGAATAGTCAACAATATGCTTCATTAAAACACTTGCAAAACTTTGCTCTGAATTAAATTCAGTTTTTTTGTAGTCTAACTTAGCAAAACCAATGTGTACGAAAGCGTTCGAGAAGCATCAGCAGTAAATAACTATCTCACATTGTCCTGTTTTAAACTGTGTTGAGCCCATACACCGTGTGGTTAAGCCATGTTGAGCCAGTATTACATGGGAAGGGTCCAATTAGCTTCTGTTTTCTATTGGATAATCTAATAAGACCGTACCACTCAATAACGGTGGAATTGAAACGATGTGTAGTTTCAAAATAGAGCGACATATATCTTTATTTTGGAACTCAGTAATAGGTATAAATTTTATCATTTTAAATCACAATTATATTGATGTTTGACATGATATTTGAGATCAAATTCAACGGCCCTTCGGATTCGTATCACCCTCACTGAGTGGCTCGTGCCATGAGCCCTCAGCCAATCAGCTTCTTTGTTTTGGTAACAGCCCCATTTTCAGGAAGTCGTATCCCTGCCGCTGCTGCTGCCTGTACTTTGACTCATATGTGTATGCATAGAGGCAGTCACACAGTCTGACTTTTACTCTGGAGCAGGTTGAAATAGCTGTCAGGCTCATCTCCTCACTGTCGGTGTGAACTCGCTGACACTGGCGTTATGGCGCAGGAAAATCTCTCCGTGGTTCTGTATTCAAAGGGAGACCTTAGACTGGTAGGAAACTGACAAAATAACATGAAATAAAAGTTGCAATTTTTAAAAAATCCTTATTAACTGTTACTTTTTTTCATCTAATTTTGTCAATTTCTTAAAGGAAAACCGACCTGTCCCAGAACCAGGACCCAATGGTGCAGTATGACATATTTGATTATAAACCTACATGTTTCTTTTACAGTGCTTTAGAATATATTACATTTAATTTGAGAAAGTTTGGATTGGTAAAATGCATTCGATCTGCGTATTTTATTTGGTACAATCTGATCAGATCTGATCGCACACACAAAGTACAACTGTGCAATTTAGGATCACAGATATGTGCCCTGCTTGGCCTTCTTTTCTTACCAAAATAAATATATCACTTTGCTTTCAAAAACTAAAATTTGCTTTCTTTATGAATTTGAATTGTAGAATTTTAGCAATTTTGGCATCTGAGTTTTTAATCACTCAAACTTAAATTATTAACTATTAATATATTTTGAGAGAAGTTATCAATTATCCTGTTATCTGGAATCAATAGAGTTAGTTGTCTGTTTTAATTTCGTGATAAAAGCAATGTTCCTGAATTGAACTGCATGTCCTCTTTTTCATTCAGAGGTTTTGATCAGGATGCACTCTGTGGGAATCTGTGGATCTGATGTTCACTACTTGCAGCACGGACGAATTGGGGACTTTGTGGTCACTAAACCAATGGTGCTAGGCCATGAGGCGTCAGGGCGGGTGGAGAAGGTTGGAGCTGCAGTCAAACACCTTGCAGTAGGTAAGTGAGCGTGGGGGGTGTGTGTGTGTGTCTCAAAGCTGTGAAATACCAAAGGCTGTATTTCATGCAATTTCAACCCCAGCAAACACTTTTCATGCAGAAAGGAAGCTGAGAATAAAGCTAATGTGTTACATTCCTTTTCATTCATTCTATTTTAAAAAAATATCAACAGCTGTCATTTCAAGCATGTGTGACTTGTAAGGTTTCCCTCAACACTGACACTTTTTAATGTTTAGTTCCCCCTCTATGACAGACTGATGCAGTACTCTTATTTTCACCTTGGATCTTGTAGGTGACAGAGTTGCGATTGAGCCTGGTGTTCCCCGAGATATGGATGAGTTCTTCAAAAATGGACGATACAACTTGTCCCCAACCATCTTCTTCTGTGCCACGCCCCCAGACGATGGAAATCTTTGCAGATTTTACACCCACAGTGCCAACTTCTGTTACAAGTAACAACCTGTTTAGGGTTTCATGGCTTTACCACCAAAGATTACTCAACTTCCACTTCATTTTATTGGACTTCAACTGACTCTTGCCTCACCTTCACATCCTTCTCTTTCTTTGTTCATTTTTTTTTCTTCTACTTAGGTTGCCTGACAATGTGACATTTGAAGAGGGAGCTCTAATTGAACCTCTGTCTGTTGGGATCCACGCCTGTCGCAGAGCAGGTGTGACCCTTGGCAGCAGTGTGCTCATTTGTGGTGCAGGTGAGAATTATTTGACCAGCATAATACAATAAGACTCTTTTCTTTGCCGTGTTTCTATGACATGACATGTCTGATGACTGCATCCCAGAACATGAAGCAATCACATATAAGAGATGATTGAACCATCCTTTAGTGGCATGTCTCCACAGGAAAACTATCTGGTGTATTACTCAGTGTGTGTAGTCGCAAAGATGAGAATCATGCTCGCTCAACAAAAACTGCTGAACCTGAACATGCCATGTTAGAGTCTTAATATTTAACAAGCTGTTCTTTTTGTGAAAACGAGCTGAGACACATTTCAGACAGCCTTGTTGAACAGCACCATGTGAAATGCTTAAGGGTTATAAATGTAAATGACAGCTTAATTGCAAAAACAGATTATGATTTACCACATTCAGTCACTCTAATGCTTTACATTTACTTATAGGTATGCAAGTAGTATATATCTTAACTATAGAGTTGCCAATTCAACAGTCACTGCAGTTAAAGACATCTTGTGTATTTCCCCTCTCTCTACAGGACCAATTGGGCTGGTGTGTTTGGTTGTGGCCAAAGCGATGGGTGCCTCACAGGTTATCATCACTGGTAACACACTTTATTACTTAGAAAAAAAAATCTGAACTGAAACAACTGTTGACAAGATAAAGAGGCCCTGATAGCTTCTACCTTTATGTTGTTTATCTTTTGTATCTATATCTACATTTCTTGTATTTAGATCTGGCCTCAGAGCGCCTGGATGTGGCCAAAGAGTTGGGAGCAGACTTCCAGCTGACAGTAGGGAGAGAAGACAAACCCCAGAAGCTGGCTGAGAAAGTAGCAGCAAAGCTTGGGTCTCAGCCTCACATCACTATTGAATGCACTGGAGTTGAGAGCTGCATTCAGACTGCCATTTATGTGAGAAAATACCCTGAGTAAAGAACATTGAAAGTTGTTTGCAGAAATATTAAGTATTAAGAGCCAGCATGCATGAACTTAATACTAAATTATTAAATGTCAAATAAATCACATCGCTATAGATAACTGCAAAAATATTTGTCACTTCCACCTTGTTTGTAAAACTGTTTCTGTAATATTAAGTAACTTAGAAATCACAAAGAGAATTTGACTGCTGACTCAATTTGGTCGCTTACATGGGTTTGGAGGTTGTATTTGCAGATAAACTTATTTAAGCATTTTTTTCTGTTACTTTATCAGGCGACTCGTTCTGGAGGTGTGGTGGTACTGGTGGGTCTGGGCCCTGACATGATCTCTGTTCCACTGGTTAATGCTGCTGTCAGAGAAGTTGACATCAGAGGGGTTTTCCGCTACTGTAACACGTGAGAAGTTCTCTTGTTCTCGCTCTTCTGGTCTAATGAGCTGGTTTTCTGAAGCAGAATGTCGGGTTGTTCGGGTTTTGCACCAGACACAACAGTTACACAACAAAACCAACAGTGATAATGTTGTGTCCCAGAGATTGATCTCTTGTCTAAAATATTTGTTTCTGTGTTGCAGCTGGCCAGTGGCCATTGCCATGTTGGCTTCAGGTAAAGTGAACCTGAAGCCCCTTGTCACACACCGCTTCCCTCTGGAGCAGGCGGTCCAGGCCTTTGAGACCACACGTCAGGGTTTGGGAGTAAAGGTCATGTTAAAGTGTGACAAAAATGACCAGGAACCCTGACCGACGCTGCTGCAGTAACAATAACCAGGTGGACTGAGGGAGACTCAGCGTGACAGTGACAACCACAGGACTTTGACCCAGAGGAAGATGATAGAGCTAGCTCAAAAAAGCCAACTAACATCAGCATTGTGACAGAGAGCACTACCCAAAGATCAGACGCTGTGTTCCCCTCATGTGGTACGAGTAATTACTTAATGGTGCTCAACTTTGTTTAGCAATTATTATAATTTTTTATGATTTTATATAATTTGAGCTATCTTAAATTAGTTAATATGACATGCAACTACTGTAGAAAAAGAAATCTTTAGAGAATTAAATAAATTCATAAACATGATACTGATGCCTCCTTGCATACTATTTCAAAGAACTTGAGTGGCCAAAGATAGCCACTGGGGGGAGCTAGAGATTGTCAGTAAAAATGTACAGATTTACTTCACCAGACATAATGAAGCAGCACAAGGTGAATCTTATAGGGACCTCAGAAGTTAAGTAATTTGCAGCTCACACAGAAGATAGATTTAACCATGATACACCAAAATGAATATCAAACTGCTTTAAACATGTAATACTATTCAATGTTTTCCAAGCATTTTATATTAATAATGACTTTTGTGACCATGAATCCAAGCCTTAACTGGACCCTTGACAGATTTGGGTGATTTTATCTTAAACTCTAAATTTCCAGGATTAAATCTAACATTTTCAAATTCAGTTTCCAAGTCCAACAAAAGAAGTCAGGTTTAGCTCGGATTTTATTTTCTTGCCACAATGACATGAAACTACTTCACGAGGCATGCACACACATAATGTTCATATGGTCAAATTTACTACAATGCATTGCAGGGGCATTACCTGGTGGTAACGCTTGTTTCCGTCACAGTGTGTGTCTGTGATTCACAGTTCTCTCTTTCCCCCTTGAGACTAAAAGCCAACATACAAGTGGGAAGATGTTTGCAGTGACTAAACCTGTGTGTTTGTTTGATTTTTAACATGAGCACGATACGAGACAAGTTTCTCTTTATGTACAGACATTCTAATACTGCTTATGGCAATGGGACAGCTCACACGACACAGTTACATTCACAATCCACTCATAGTATGCATGAGTTTCAGTCAGGAACACTAGAGATGAACATACAGTAGAGTAGCACGGAAAAGAAAGTTCAGTTTTCATACATGTGATTCTGATATCAAAAGCATAATTAATGCATGTTAATAGTTTGATTCAGTTGCTTGTTATTTAAATGTGCAGAGTGTTTGTACATGAGATTTAGAAAAGACTCCCTTCTGCATTTCAGAGGTTGATCTTGTGTATTGCCGTAAAATGAAGAAAATCAAACGGATATGGCGTTTTCTTCCCATAAACCCTTGCTGCAAGCATTGGTTTGATTCACATTTACATTATTTCATTCAATATTCAGCATATTTAAAACCCAACATGTTAAACACTTAACTCACACCCCTTCTCCACTTGCAACGACTACAACATCCGGCAATTAATTGTGTTTTTGCCATCATCGAGGACTGCTTTCAGTTGAACAATTAGATTCCGTAATTATTTACAATGCAGCCGTGGCCCTGCCCTCTCCACTGCCTCCAGTATTAGTAAAATATGTATTTACATGAGAAATAAATAGAGAAGAAAATGAAACTATACAAGAAGTATAGTAGAAGTATCATATTGCATTACATGAATATAAAAAAATAAACTGTGATGTATTCACTCGATTAGTCCGTCACACGATCTCACTGAGGTGACACAGGAAAGCACAGACAGGACAAATAAATAACACACACACACTCAAACACACACACACTCTTCAGCTGGTCAGATGGGACTTTTTGTCAATAAAATAGCTGTTGCATGTTTAGCACAAAAAGGGGAGAGATGATGAAGGATTCATCAGTTCAAAAAAAGAAATGAATCAGTGAGGAGAAGTAATCCTGCCCCTGTCAGCGGCAGCTTGGTTTGACCCACGTGACAACCAATCACAGCTGACTGACAGCCCATTTTGTTGAACAGTCCCTGGTCATTGTCTATATGTACATGGGCGTCTCCTGTCCTGTTAGAAGTCTGAACATGGCTGCTGGCATCGTCTTCATGTGGATCTGGTAGGGAAACAGAGAAAAACATTGTGAATTACAAAGCTAAACTTTAAAATTAGTTTCTGAATGATACCAATGTGAGATTTAAGGATTATTAAATGGAGGTCACGTTCTTGGCTCTTCTCTTTTTTTCATTCTCATTACTTAAGTGTGAGCTGTAAAATAACTTTTTTAGCTCTTCCCAGTGAGTTTGAATCTATCAGAGAATGACCTTGAATTAGTTTTGAGTCAATGTAATAAGAAAAAAAAAAACAGTAGACACTAACGCCACCTCCAGCAGTCACTTTTATATGCAGCGCTTCTACCTTCTGCTCTACCTCTTCCTCAAACATGCTGCACTGCACTGATTGTCGTGTTGCAGTGTGCAGGTCCAGACAGATATCAATTAGGTACTACTCCTACTACTACTCAGAGATGAGAAAAAGTTTTAAAAAGGAGACACACGTTTGTCTTATCACTCAGATTCTTGCCAAAGGAGCCCTTTTAATTTCACTTTATGTACCATGTACTGTGCAAGATGTTTCGTTGTTCTAACATTGTCCGAGGAAGGAAAACGGAAAAAAAGTAAAGGTAAATCCTATTTATAAATTTTTCAAAGAGAAATCAATGTCCTGTATGGATGCAGTGGTCTTAAATTATACTGAAATGCAACATAAAAAGTTTTATTTAACCAATGACGAATCCTACTGGAGGACAGGAGGACTTTTGTTTATTTGTTATATTATACTACCTTTCACACCATTTAGTCTTCTAGTTTGATGTATACTTCTCATTAAAGTCACTTTACGGTGAATTATAAAATTGACTGCAGGTCCTCATGCATGACTACAGACAAAAACATCCATTGTTGGAGCACAGATGGCCTGCTGGTTTGGGTCGCGCTCCATGAGTTTCGCCCCTGTGCGGGCAGCCTGAGTTCAAATCCTGCCTGTGGCCACTTTCCTGCATTTCATTCCCCCAACTCTTACCCTGTTTCCTGTACTATCCTTGGTCCTTCTCTGTCCTTTCCCATCCAATAAAGTCACAAAAAGCCCAAGAAATAATTTTCAAAAAAATCCATTATTGCAATATTGATCATTTAGAGTGATTTTTCTCTCACCATTGTTGGCGTTAAGCACCTGACTGATAAGTATAAACTCATAGTGTTATAAGGTTTATTTATGACTCCTGCATTGTCAATGCTACATCTTTGCACATACCATCCAAAGAAACTCAAATGTTAAACTCAGAGATTTTCGATGCACTGTGTTGATTGACTTTCACAAGGGAACAATAAATCTACAAATCCTTGCTACATATTTGTGTATGTAACACGTGTGTGCTTATGTGCATCAGTTTCACCTCCCCAACAGAGTTAGAGAGGGCCTGGACGATCTTTTCATGCGCTGTAGCCACCACACTCTGCCCGTTGATCTCGATGATCCGGTGACCCACTCGGACCCCACCTCGCTCAGCTATTCCTCCTCGCATTAGGCTGCATATCTGATGGGGAAAACAAACACACAAGAGAAAATTTATATTCAAAGGCTCAACTGATAAATTGGAAATTACATCCTTGCGAAAGATAATTGGATTTAAAGCAGGGATTTTGTTAGGTGTATAAATGTCGTTTGGGCAACACAGCAATTTATCAAAACACTGTAAAGACACAATTTTTCTGGAGTGCATCCAATACAGAGCATACAAAATAATAAGCAGATCAGTCTAAGCTATGGGGGAAACATACAGATCCTGTACAGAACTGATACAAATGTATCAAACTTTGTATGCCAGAGAACAAAAATGAGAAAAATACAAAAAGCTGAATCTGTAGAGTAATTTTTGACATATGAAGAGTGCTTACAATGCCGTTCTGGACGCTGAAGCCCAACTGATACTTTAAATCAGGTCTTTTGATGAGGACAGTGGTAACAGGAGGACAGCTTACAATGTTCATTTTCACCTGAACCTGGTTCTTCAAGCCCTAAAACACAAAAACACACAGTTAGTTTATTTCTGTTTAATTTAGAAAAATAACATTCGGTGTTTTTCTTGCAGTGTTCCTTCCCCCTCAGTGTGTCTGCACCTTAATGATTCCCTGACAGGTGGCGAGTGGCAGCCCCACGAGGCTGGTGTTGTTGATGGACATGATCTGGTCTCCAATGCTGAGCTTGCCAGAGCGAGCCGCTGGCCCGCCGTTCATCATGTTGGCCAAGATAACTGTGGGCAGGATGGAGCCCCAGCCAGACTCCACAATCACCACGCCCAGGATCTCCCCTTTACTCTTCTCCAGCTGCAGCTGTGAAGAGGAGTAAGATGGTTTGAGTCTGTTGGCACAGATTTCTTGGCACAGGATGCACAGACTCTGACCTACAATAGCGCAAAGTGATAAGTGACAGATTTGAGACTTCAGCCATGCAGGCCACAAATATTTCTGTCCTGCTTCATTGTGCTCTACTGCTCCCCCAACAATCTGCTATGCTTATTATTCATTAAAATTCATCATCCAGGAGGGAATTTCATTTTCACAGAAAGTACAAAACAAAAACCAGACATTTACAATACATACAATAGTTTTCTAATAATTCAAAACATGAGCATTGTATTCACCTTTTCTGCCTTTGCATATCCATTTGTTTTGCACAACTCAACACTTTCTCAATCTGGTTCATAAAATCCTGCACTTGCTCTTAAAAATAGCAGAGACGCAAACACATGAAGCCTCGAGACAAGAACCAGACTCTCAACACAGTTGGTTAGGAAGTTTTATGGCTTTGAGAAAACCCAGTTCCTCCATTATAAAAAAAAAAAACTACCCATGAGCCTCTGAGACAGCAGCTGTGTGGGGGTGCCATGCAGCCTCTCTGCTCACACAGCAGAAACAGCTCAGTGCTTCTAATTTGCCAAAACCCTCCATTTGGTGCTTTCAGGGCAAAGTGTTGGTTAAAAAGGAAACGACACAACTGAAGAAAGAACAAAAAACGCACCCTGTGTTCTGAGTAGATTTAATCCAACATCTGGTTAAATTGTCTAATTAGTAAACATGTTCGTGTTTCTATTAGCCCTGCAGCAAAAATGAGATTCCTGCCACATGTTTTAAATGAAAGGGTTGTTTTTCTCACCCACACTAACACAAAACATGTATATATAATGAGTGTTAAGAAAAAAAATCTTTGCAGGAAGTTTAGGGCTGAGCTACACACTTCATATACACCAACCTCTTTGCAGTTTTCAGAGTTGGAGAAGTGAATAAGGTCGTCATTGTACATCTCCTGGGTGTTAATGATGTCGCTGTACTCCTTCTGGCTCAGGTCCTCAGGATTGATGCCATTGGCCCTCAGGAACTCCTGGTAGGCGACGCTGAACGCCTGGCCGATGGACTGAGCGATGAGCTGGGCCTGTAGACAGAGGAAGAAGCAGGAAACATAACACAGACACATTTGTGATTAAGTGCACAGAGGCTCATCTGGGTTACACAAATAACAACGAAGCAGTGAAAAAACATCAGTCTACATCAAATAACAGTGTGTGTACCAAGATTACGTTTAGGTGTAATTTTAATTGATTTCCACAGTTATGAGCTATTTGTTCCCATTGGGGGAGTGGAGAGTAAAACAAAGTTAAGATCTGTTCCCCTTTGTTTCTTTGAACACAATTTAGCAGGAGGACAACACCAGTTATATTTTATCTGCTCTGTTTGGCCGAATGATAAAATAGTTCCCTATTTGGGCTTCACAAATGTCAGCCATGAGCAATGTTTTCCAGAAATCCAGTAATGCCCAGGATAATTCACAAAACAAAAGGGGCAATCCCGTCTCACACGGGAAGTAGACAGGGTTTGAGTTAAAACTTGAAATGGCAGAAAAGTGGATCTCTGTTATTTATTGCCTGTTTGACAAGCAAGTTCCTACTTGCAAGTTGTATGCATATGACACGAACCTGCTCTGAATTGAAAAGCTACAAAATTGAATTAAAAACAATCTCAAAGGTACAACTGTTGAGCTTCACCTCACATCAGACTGCAAAAAACAAAAAACCAATAACATGCAAAGGCGATTTGTCTAACTTGATACAGTGATGACATCTGACATTGAGGCAAAAAGAGACTTAATGTTCAAAAGGCTGAACTGTGAGGATACCCTTTTGAAAGGCAACGTGCCTGTGTTAAAAGGGGAGAGAAAATAAAAGACAAAGCTCCATTGATGAGTGTTTTTCATGCACTGGAAAAAACAAGATACCCAAAGCACTATTTTTTTATTTGACACACCGTGTTAGAAACCCTGAATCAAACATAAGTTTTAAGAGGAGTGTTCTAAACATGATTGATATCATTGAAGGAGAACCTCCATCCACCCTGAAATAAACACATTTGCTACAGAGAGGAATAAAGTTGTACGAGTCAAAATTATAAAACATGAACTTGTACAAACTTGATGGCTTATCTTGGCTGTGAGAGTGAACATAGATCAGGAGAGGTAAGAGGGTCATTCTCCTAGCTGTGTTTCCCCTATTCTCCCATGTAATTGAATTCTGGACTTGTAAATAAATCTCTTGTAGAATTGAGAGACATTAATGTCTCAAACACTCAAAATCAATAGCTGTTGAATGAGTTGTGCAGGACAATAAGAACAAAAAGTCAAAAAAGAGTCAAACAGGGCAAATAGCCAATGGGGCTACAATTACAGAAACAGTTTATAAGTTGATGGATGAGCAGCTGAATGCCTCTATTATAACTCTGGCCGGCCTTTAAAGCCCAGCAGCTAAATTAGATGAAGAGTGGAAAGACTGAAGTCCAGCCTTTATACTGACTGACTGGCACAGAAACTCAGACGCTTGCTCTTTGCAACATTGTTCATGGTGCCAAGTCTTGCTGAGTCTGCTTCAAGAGGAAAAGCAGCAGCTCTCTGTGTTAAAGAAGAGAATTAAAGCCACAAGTAATTTATACAGTTTGATCGGGATGGAATGGTTTTAAGGGTCATAAGAGGTCACACAGTTCCTAAATTTCCACGTTTAAGAAATAGAATACATACAAGTGTGGAATAGTAAGGAAGCTATGTAGAATAAACAAATAAAATGTTGTTCAGAGCAAGATAGAGGAATAATAGTTAGATAACTAAGGATAAGCGGAAGATTGAAGTAATAGCTACAAGCCACATCTGTTAAGAAGTGATGAGCAGTTTTCTGTTTACCAAATCAGTGACTATCATTTCCTTTTGAATTTTTTTTTAAATTGAAAAAATACACTGAACAACTTTGTCTATATGTTTTAGTATTTAGTTCGAATTTTATTATGAAGTATTTTGGTATTTTTAGCATTTTTGTCGATGTATTTCAGTATTTTATTATTGAGATTTTTTGCATTTCTATTACTTAAGTATTCCAAACATTTATTTTCTATTTTATTCTGTTTTATTTTAGATTTTTAAGCTGTAGACTAAATTCATAGTTCAACACTTAACTTTGTGCTGTTTGTTTCTTATCTTTTTCAACTGTTGTTTACATTGTTTACTACTCTATGCCTTTAATGTACCCTTGGGAATAAATGGAGTTTTTTTTTATCTGAATGTTGACTCAGAATGAAGTCTATATCCTGATCAGAAAAAATAAAATTGTCACTAAGTGCATTTATCCTGGCTACTCTGTATTTACAACACAGTCAAATATGAAAACAGAGAAAAAAAAAACTAATTTGAGAAAAAAAAATTCTCTGGGATCCCCAGAAGTTTGTGATGTCAAAATGGGGTCACAGCCCAGAAAGGTTGAGAACCACTGTACCAGATGATGCAGATGAGCCCTCTCACTTAAAATCATTTCCTGTTGTAGCTGTCACCTCTTACCTGCACTCAGCCCAGGAGGATTTACTCATTAACACATCAATAGATTATGCAGGTTTGTGGACTTCACTGCATATGAAGCACTTACATCTTCAGATTCAAAGACATGGCATATCATCTTGTACTGCTTCTTTGCCTCAGGTGCCCCTGGTGTGGTTTCGATACAGTCCTGGGAGGCTGTCCGTGGCATCCTGCGCCTGGCCATCAGCACAACAATGTTCCCAATGTCAGCGATGTAGGATATTGTACGGAGCGCGTTGTCCATCATTGTCTCCTGTAAACATACCAAGCAAATTCACACATCAGAGAATATATCATCCTTTACACAATAATCCTGTTCTTGTGACAGTAAAGGGCTCAGTGCTTTTAAAAATGTGTTTTTGTAAGCAGAACAGCAGAGAAACAGACTGCTGAAATGATGTCATCTGAGTATAAAGCTGCTGCAGAGATAATGAAAAATAGACTGCAACTGAATGACAGCAACCATGTTTATTCTCCAGGGATATGATCACATTTTTGATTCACAACTGTGAGCTAGGAAATCAAATTAATTCAGCTAAACCCTGTGTTTGAAACAAAAAAAGCATAGGAACACAGAGACGTTTTAATAATTCAGTGCCTTGGGATCTTATCCAGAATAGGTGGTGATGTCATTGATGCAGGTCTGGATTCACTGCTGCACAGCTAATACAGATGACTGGATCATGCGTAGATGATGAGTGTGTGATTTATTGTTTGCATGACAGAGTAACTCAGTAAACTGGACTGATACCGGCAGCTTAACAATGAGACAAACAATATTCACCACTAAAACACACACAATCAGGATTTAACAGAATAAAACACATAATTACCCAACCACAGTGAGCCTTTTATCTGTGTCTTTTATGATTCTTACTTTTTAGGGGTGTTTTTCAAATGTTTGCTTACCCTCATGTTTCTGTTTGCATTTTTATCAGGATTGAGGTATCTGTGTGCAAGGTACAGGTTTTCCTGCAGCCTCATCCATTGAAGACATGGAGTGAGACCACCCCAAAGCAACAATAACATACAGACATACATGCAGGCCTTCCACGAGTGTGTGATCTGATTACAGCAACAACATCCACATAAATTAGATATTGAATGCACGATCATCCGTAAAATAACGAACAGTAGTACAAAAAACTGGAGAGAGCTTTGGATATCAGAGTGTTTGTGTTGATGAAACTAAGTGATCCGAACTGTGTAATCATGTTTGTTCACTCAGCCAAATAATTGTTCAGTGTTATAATGAAGATTATATGAGGCATTGTCTCTCCACACAGCTATGGAGCTTTTATTGAGAGTATGTAAACTTACATAAAAGCCAACCATGAGGGTGGAACTTGTATTTGATCGTGTTTACCACTTAATACTTTATTTATTTTTAGGTTAATGTCCTTTTAAGCTTGATGGTTTTATTTCTGTAGCATTAATCAGTGTTTTTGTTCCAGCCATTTTTTGTATTTGCCAGATTATGGATCAGAGTCAGAAAGCACCACCCTGCATCAAGTATTGAAGGGCAAAAGAAAGCTTTTTAATCAGAAGGTTTCTTTGAAAGACTACAACAACCAGTGGAAACCAGATGGAAAAGGGAAGAAGATCCACACTGCATTGCAGCAAATTGGTTTCTGCCAGGCGGCTGCCCACACACACACACACACACACACACACACACACACACACACACACACTCAAACACCCCATTCTGACAGCTAGACAGTGGCTCAGACTGATATACCGCAAATGACTCATCTATCACATGTACATTTTAGTGCTACAGTGGGCATGACGCTCTATTTATGATGCAAAAGAACTGCAAAACTCTGCACAGCACTTCTGCTGCTATCAAAGACTCAACCTCTGATGAAGACTTGAACTTCTGTTTCACACAGCTTCTTGAAGTAAAACTACAAGGCAAGAAAACTTTGACAAAGTACCAGCAAGAGTGAGGCGTAGCTGTGATAAGTGTGCGCATATATTTTTTGTCAAGTCGAATGTTGCTTTGATTGAGTACGTTGTGAAAAAGTGCAAAACCAAAAAGACCCAAGGTAAAAAGTAGAAGAGCTGGGATTGGAATTTGATGCCTGAAAAGAAAACTGTGATTTAGATCAGCTTTTAAGATCGTGTTGTTTTGTTTCTTGGTATGAATTTGTCTGTAAATGCCAAACAGTGCAGGA
Organism: Thalassoma bifasciatum; assembly: GCA_008086565.1. Taxonomy (NCBI): domain Eukaryota; kingdom Metazoa; phylum Chordata; class Actinopteri; order Labriformes; family Labridae; genus Thalassoma; species Thalassoma bifasciatum. Next base: position 2,164,593 of record RPOG01000009.1, read on the forward strand.
GTACTAAAAACTGCAGCGACTCCTGAGGCTGGCTTTCAATGTCGAGAAATAAGTACACATTTTTATAAGAGAATTAAACATGTTTATAGTCTGGACTCCAGACCTTATCTTATTCATTATAACTATGTGGGGTTGGACTATATGAAGATTTATGCTAAATAATTATCGGGGTGTAGAAGATTTAACTAACAAGCTGAAGTGCTGAAGCTGTTTATCAGGGAGGAGGGTTAAAGTCTCATCTCCATCTCTTTGCCTTTTTCTAGTTAAGCTGGGGTTCGAAGCAGTTAGCATATGGTGACTATTGCTGAGCTTCATATCAAGAAAGCACTGGGTGATGATATACAAACTATGGGCATGTTTACTCACTTATTGTGATTTGTGATCCAGAGACACACCAGAGATGCCTGGTGTGTATTTTCACCCCAAACAACACTAAAGTTGAGGTTCCAAGACATATTCACTGAGGAAACATAAGTTACTCTATTAGCTGCAGAGTCTTATTACTGCTATCAGAAAAAAGATATCCCTAACCTTTTAGTGAGCCTTAAAAGACACTTCATCACAGAATGAATTCATCATACATTTAAAACACAGCAGTCTTTAACAAATGACTCATTCAGCATGGATGTGTTTTGTATCTTTTGGACAACCATACTTCTGTTAAGGTATGAAAAAATGATTTTGTTCCAAATGTCGACAGATTGTACTGCACTCAAACAGCTTGCTCTGCTACGAGGACAGATGTTTCGTGCAGCATTTCTAGGCTTTGCAAATTCGAGTACTGACATCATGAGATTAAATAAATAAAAAAATAAATAAACAATCAGTGGTTTCATAACAAGCGGTGTGTGTCAACAGTTAAAACGCCGTTATGTCAGCAGTTATGTCAGCAGTGATACAGTGGCACTCTTGCTATGCAGCCACTGTTTGTCTCAATGTGTGAACCCATTTTATTCACATGAATGGGAGGGACTTTTTTTGAAAAAATCAGGCATAACTTTTGCTCACTGGTACTCACCTGTGAGTCTGCATTCAGGACTTTGATCCTTTGGGTGGAGATGAACAGATCCACCTCAGTGAGGGTTGTAGCATCCCCGTCTGCACTCTGCAACAAGAGAAACCAAACAACAGAGTTTGTCAGATCTCTCTGGACTTCAACTACCCAGGGTTGTGTTCTTTTGTACTGGCCTCGTCTGTTCACGATAAACACATACTCAAAACTGCTTGAATGGTGTATGTGTTAAATACAAAAGAGTAATAGTTTACGTCTCTAAAATGCATGCATGGAGAGTTAAAGATCCAGCTTGAGAAATGTTTGTTAGATGGACAGGTTGTTGAGTCTCGAGGTGAGGTGACAAAAGCAGAAAAAGAAAGCGTTTGACAGTGGTGTTAATATACATCAACTGTCCTGGCAAGAGGATGGTGGGCTGGCACAGAAAAACAAGACAGCTTAGCACTAAACCCTGACCAGCTGGTTCTTTTACCAGTGAGGGCAATACAGCTACAACACATAACAAGCATGCACACAATTGTTTCCAACCACAGTGAAGGCCAATACAATTGTACTTGCTTTTGCCTGATTAAAACTGCCTGACACACTCTGAAAAAAGTCACTAGTAACATAAAATGTTTTTTATAAAACATATATTATATTGTGAGTAGCGCAGCATTTATTTATTTTCTAGAAATCATTAGTGTCTTTATTTTCATTTCTTTAAACTGCCTAACAGGTACAAACAAAGTACTATAAATCAATTTCTGAAGCAGCTTGTTTGCTCGTGACTACTCTATTGAGAACGAGATCCAACGAGCCTGATTTTTTTTTAAATACTACTAAGTGTTTTTTTTAATACATTTTTTTTTTTTTTTAGCATGAAGGCGCAGCTAAGTTGTAAATAATCAACCGTCAGCATCAGTGAACGCAGCCAGTCTCACGATTTAAGTCCAGTTGAAGTAATTTTTCTTGAGAGGAAGCTACAATCAAACTCTATGTTGTTAATTTTAGCTTGTGTGATGCATATGTGAACTCAAGTCTCCTCACAAAAAGGTTTAAACTGTAGTAGTGACAGGAAATTGCATGAATATTGGATCATGCAGGAGTGGAAACCAAAAAATTATCCTTTCTTTAAATTTTGATGTATTATCACAAAGTTCTTCTAATCTCTCTATGTCAATTATTGTGTGACCTTAAATTCATATCAGGGGGGCTATAAGGGATAATCGTGCTCCACCTAAAGTGCTGACAGGACATAGACATGAACTGGATCAAAGCCAGATTTACTTTCTGCTTCAGATTGGAAAAAAAAAACATACCAGAAAAGCTTGGCTTGTGTTGAGAAAAGGTCGTTTTGCTTATTTTAAGAAAAAAAAACAGCACAAAACAAAATATTTTCATATTTGTTGTTCTAGCTGACACCCATCTTTTCACTATTTTAGACTGCGCAAACTGGCAATTGGAAATTTCAACCATCTCAAAATCCTTAATTACTAAACCAACAAAATCTTTGAAGCTCTTGAGAGGCTGAGCAAAATCTGTTGCCATGAAAGCATTTTAAAACCAATAGAATTAGAGATAAATCAAGAGTTTGTGTCACATCTTAAGTTTCCCTAAGCTGAAAAGAGAGACATTGTACAGTGAATGTGCGAATTGGGATTCCAACAGGTTAAGCAGGATGCTACAAGGTCCCATACCCACCTACCCTTTACACTGTATATCATCCCTTACTGAAACAACACACACATTTTGTCTACAGGAAACAGTTACAGAGTTATTGCACACTAAAAACTTCATTAAAAAGCTCTCAGTTCTTTGTAGAGATGCTTCTATAACCAATTGTAATGACTGAAGGTGAACACATTTGCTACCAAGGTACTCCACACATTGTAGTATTTGATCATGTTGGGTTGATCTTGTTAAAACACTGTATTTCAGATACTGAGACACTGAAAAGAATATTTTAAATCTACTTTAGAGCTGTAATCATTCAGAGGAACTTCACTTTGAGCTTCTGTACCTCGAGGCTTATGAAAGACTCACTGTCGAAGTGTTAGTGTTCTGAAAAAAATAAAACCTGTTGGTTCCTACTTTTAAAAACTTAAGGTTTCTTTGACTTAATAAACATGCAAAAGGTGAGAAAAAACACAAATGGAAGATGATACACAAAAACGTGAAGAACTTGAATGAAAAATAAAGGTGACAGTGGAGGGGAAAACGGCCACAGGGTCTTCCTTTTGCTCTGTTTATTACACACCGCCTTTTTCTTGATTTTGGCAGCCTTCTGTACCCTCTGGCAGGCAGGCAGGCAGGCAGGCGTTGGGACAGGACAAGGTCAGCGGATACGGGAGCACAAAAAACAGGAGGAAGAGGAGGAGGACATAAGGAAGGTAAATAAAGGAAGGTAAGACAGTAAAGCCCAAAACCAAACGGCAGGTATGCTATCGCTCATCTCAGCAATAGAGTGAGGGAAAGAGACAAGAAGAGAAAGAGAAGAAATAGGAGGAGTGCATGAGAGTGTTTGTGAAGATAGCGGTGGCACAGCCGTGTTGGTTATCAGATACAAATCAAAGCAGCAATTATAGAGGGTAATAATTGCTTTTTTCTGTTTAGAACACAACAAATCAAAAACGTGCAGACATGAATTGACAGTGTTCCTGCACTTTTCACATCTAATATACAATTAATGCTTTCATAGATGCTTTTTGTCGTAAGAATTCATCATTTCACAAGTTGGCTTTGTGGTCAAAACATTCAGGGAAGGAGGAAGGATCATACATCTTAAATTTCTAAAGATATTACAGCTACAAGACCCCCACAAATTCAATTAAAGCCCAGTCTGTATTGCTTATGCTGCTACCTCTTTCAACGTAAATGTCAAGTAAATGTCACTGTTAAAAAGCAGTCCACAACCTCAAGCTATACTTGTTAAACTTCACAAAAAGAATTCCTTTTGAGAAATGTTTCCTATGAACATGGCAGAAAAACATCCAGAAAATATCGGCAGCACTAACGCAGGATATATTGAATGAATGGTTCCACCACAACCATGTTCTCTGAAATACAAAATCATTGCACCCCACTAATGGAAACTCTATGAACATACTAATAATTTATTTTGAGTTAAAATCTCCATCAGGTGTGACATTTTATCCAGTTGGAGGGATTATAAATGATACAAATTGGTTAAAACACGTCTGACAACGAGCAAATGAGCAACTACAGGGAAAGGGCTCAAACTGACCCTCCTACTAATGATGAATAGATGGAAATAATATTTCATTATAGAGAAGCTGCCATGATCTCTTAATATCTAAAGGGAATTTCCAGATATAGACCATGAAGATGTTCAACTGTAGGTCTGACTTTTTATCCCTATTACCATTTCTTTCTGTTCTCAGTGCTCATTGAATAGACTTGAAGCTCTATTGATGTTATGTGACGTGCTGAATTTAAAGTGAAAACTTCAAATAAACAACACAAAAAAATCAACAAACTCACTGAAGCCAGACAGGGGATAAAGCCATGAGCCAGGATTTAAACAGCACGCTCTGGGGTTTGTTCACTGGGCTGCATAAAAAAGTTGAGTCACTATTTTGGAATTAAACAGCTTAGATCAACATGGCGGCAGTTTTGCACAGCTAATGTGCTAACAGCTTGATTAGTTCATCAGTTATTCTGGTCTTGGCGTGGGCCCTGCAGGGGTTCAACTTACACAGATAATCTTTCCCAGTACTCTGTAATCTTTCAAAATCAACTCTTCTGTACTTTATAAAGTTCACGCTGAGCCGCTGACACTCGCTCCATCTGCCATCGACCAGAGGAAATAATCTTGACCTTCATTTCATTACTGAGAGTGAGACTGGATTTCTGCCCGAGCCACTGTGCCGAGCTGTTACTGCTGATATGGAATTAGTGAGGAGAGAAAAAAAGAAGGAGCAGGGTGAAAACAGCCCAAAGGGAAGAATCGTTGTTTGGGTTCACAAAGTTTTCCGTTTCCATGATCAACTCTCACGCAAGACAGACATCTGAGGTTTTCAGAGACATCTACAGCTTGGCTGAGGAGGGAGACGATGGAGAGCAGGAGGGAGTGTAGGCGAATGAAGTTCTATAAATATATCATCAAACAGAGTGAATATCGTGCCAAAAATTCTGCATAATTAACCTATACAGCCTTTCTACACCTCGTCTAAACACTACATCCATCACTAAAGACCCAAAATGCCTGTTTGTGCCTCCTGTGAGCCTGTTGAGGTTAACCTTAAGCATATCAATAGGTGTGTTCACTTGTTAATGCATGTGATTTGCTTTTCAAGCAGTGGCCTGTGCCCACTTCATGGTCAAAGATTAAATGTGCTTTGACGTATAGTACAGCCACTCATTTTTCCACGAGGGACATATCAAGGAGATAATGGACGACTTCTTGTTCAATGGACCCGTTCCAAGCAGGAGAAAGCATTAAAGGATGAAAGCCAACTGTTGCCATGGTTTCATCCTGACGAGACTTTTTGCAGGGAGGGAAATTGTGCATGACAGAGTGAGTGAGAGGAGAAGTAGATGAAGACTCGAGAGATATAGAAATTCTCATTGCAGTGAAGAGGTCTTTCTGCCAGAGGCGATCAGATCTCGCTCTGTCACGTTCCCCTTTCTCATTATTCAATCCAGAATACTCCTCAACTGGGTTAAAACACCACACATTTGTTTTTTTGACTGTTGTGACCCCATTTCTTCAGCCCCACATGGAAGATGTGGCAGAATATATGTGTTTTGAGTCACTATCTATTGCTGAATCCACATTGGTGGTTCATGCTTGTGGTACCAGTGTTGGTTTTATGTTGTTTTTCATAAAACACTGTATGGCCTCTGCTAGATATGATCATCTGGAATAAAATGCTGGGTCTAATTTGTTTCGAAATATATATTTTTTTACAGTTTTTAATGGTTCTAAAGAACAAATTAGTACCCCAATGCAGACATTTCATTTTGAAGACATACCTCCCAACACTACTCATATTATGAAAAAAAGAGAAATGTTTGAGTGTTAATGCATAAAAATCTTGTACCATAAATGCTAAAAATGTCCTTTAAGACATTTAAGTTTCTTACATCAGTATAGAAATACTTCCACTCATTATCAGCCATTCTTAGACATTTCAAGCGAACACATGTAACTTATTTTCTGGAAAAGGACCACTGCTCTTCAATTCAAAGAGATTTCATATCCCATTAAAAGTCAAATTATGAACCAATGTCAACCCGTACCAAACACAAGGACTCTTCACGACAAGGCAAATTTGAACCGTTGTGACCATTTAAATAAGCTAAAACATCTTTCAGTTGAATAAGACTTGCTGCTGTTTTCTGTTGATGCTGCTCTATGTTTGCTGATTTTATGCGCTTGGAATCAGATCAATAAAACCCTGCTCCAGCACAGAAAGTTCCTCCATCTCTCTTTCTCTACTTTCCTGAAGCTTCAGCTTTCTAAAAGTAGAATACCGCACGGGAGGTCATTTAATATTTAGAAATACAGCCAAGCCTTGTGTTCACATGGGAGGGAGATAAAAGAGACTGGTGTATGTGCAGCAACTGTGCTCTAAAACATCAGCACTGCATTATGTCATCTCATCACGAAACAATTTGCTTTGATCAAACAAGTCTTATTTCACAGACAGGCAGAGGGAAAATCTTCAAGTCTAACCTCTGATGGAATACAGAAATGATGAGCAGCTGCTGGACACAAGCACTTCAGAGGGAGTAACAGTGATGAACACATCAATCAAGCTAATCCTAATTTACAGGAATTGCACTCCTTCATGTTTCACTGGTACCAATCCACAGTTCTTCTCCGAAACGGCAACTGAATGTCATCATCACAGCAACATATAAAATAGCAGGGTACACGAGTCATCAAGAGAAATATAAGGTTCACATGCCAGCAGTCCCATTACCACAGCAGCTGTGTTTCAAACACGGGCTCTGCAGTCCAATCCAGCCAAGTTTTATCTGTCCTACTAGACCACTTATGCTGAATACACTTGACCGTAAAGTCTTGCTTTAGACACAGGCAGCCCCATTATCCGTGTAAATTTCATAATGAGTAAAGTGGACCATACTGAAAACCAATAAAAAATGATAACTGTTGTGTATGAATAGTTAGCCATTAAAACAATATGCTGAAATTATAGCCCTCCACTTGTTCGTCTGAAATGGATGGAGAAAGTTTGTGAAAAAATGTTTAAATATGCATTAATAACTATGATTAGCTGTCGGACATATGGCCTGCACGGCAGAAAATCAATGCTGTTCAAACAGAAACTAGACGACTATAACATAATGCTGTCAACCCCTGAGGAGAAGACAGAAAGCTGGTATTGTATAAAATGCTCTTTCAGAGTGGAAAAGCAAACCAACAATGTTAAATGAAAACTATCATCTGGAGTTGAGCAAAAACCTTACAACAACACCTTTTGGAGTCTAAAAAGGTTTAAAAGAACTCTAGTTTACATATATCTTTTGGGGGCCCTCTGGTGATTTGGGTTTCCTGCACAAAACCTCTCTTTCAAATGTAAAGTGTTCATGTATACAATAAAAGAGACTTAACAGACTAGAAAAGCACATCACTTTGATGGTTATATTCCAATGAGAGATATTTTATAATACATTTATTTCAGTGTTAATACAAAGTACTCAAGCATTACTTTATGGTTGTCATATAAATTTATTTCACTTTCAAAATTTATTCAAGCTTCACCTTCAAAAACAGTGTCAACAAAAATTAATACCACTCAGCAATCAGGGACCATAGAAATGTTTTGACTGTTGATCTTATCTAGAGAGCCACAAAGATAAAACAAATCCGATCAGAAAAAACTCAAACAGGGGGTGGTTAAAAACTCAGTTCAAACAAGGAGACAACAACGCATTCATCCTGCTCTACTTTGATGCTGGGGGCTTGTGTGAGGAATAATCCGAACTTAAAATGAAAGTCGCAGACTGTCTGTCTTCAAAACTAGCTGCTGAGCATTTTATGATCACTTTTCATTTTTTCCCCCTTTAAACTTTGCTTTGTTGGTATTGTTCATTCTCTTTGGTCTTTCATCCCCTCTTCCATTCTAACCCTTTTGAAGATCTATCAACCACAGCCCTCTCTCTGTTTCTCTTTTTTTCTCAAACCAGAGAGAAAAGCATGATTTTCAAATGCAGCAGAAAGACAAGGAATGGTCTCTCCTTTTTCCTGGTATCAAAACAGGAAGGGTTGCTTTGTATTTCTTGTTTTTTTGTAAATGAAGCTGTCGACAATTTAAGCTCATTTGTTTTGGTGCTGAACCAATCAACTACATTTAGCCATGCAAACTCTTCCCCATTAGTCTCTGGAGTCATAATTGAAGTTCAGGTACTATTCCTCAAGCTCCTTTAAAGTTCCTTTTTTGCCACGATACTCTTTTTTAAGGGTTTATATCCCCAAAATACAGCCTTAACTTTTATGGTTTCATGGCTGTGTCTTAAAGTTTAACAAATGGATTAACAACAAAATAGCAACTAAACAAAATAAATAAAAATGGCAAATAATTAAAAAGATAAAAATGAAAAGAGATTCTATAAATCAAACAGGGCTGTTCAATTTTAATGGAAAAACAAATACAATCAACATTAGCTGGCATACAGTAAAACAAGATGAAAAACAAAAGTCTGCGTATCTACATGGATGTTAGGTCCACAATTGAGTTGAGCTGATTTTTAACATAATCAACGAAAAGTTTCCAGAATTTTTCAAACACTTGGTGTTTGGCTTTCTGAATATGTGTTATTTTTCTAACGGGAAGGCTGACATCTAGTCTAACCAACGGGTGGTACTGGATCTGTTAGTGACTTTCCAATATATTGCAATACCTTTTTTTAGCAGACAATAGACTGAGGTCAATAAATTTGCATTTGTTCTTAGTGTAATAATGGTTTTCTGTATATATTGCTAACCAAAACAATTTGGGGTTCAGCATGATCTGTTTGGGAATTATCTTCTCATGATAAAATGGTTGCTTTTTCTTGCATTCCCACATACAGTATTTTTACAGTTGCAATGATCCTGTGTTGGAAACTAGTTTCAAGTTACTGTTTTCTGTTCAAATAAAGTAAAAAAAATTAAACTCCTACAGAGGAAAAAAACATAACAGAGAAGAAAGGGAAAAATACAGCTGCGAATGTATGTGCTTGTGTTTGTGTGAGTCAGTGCTTTTGGATGAGAGTGGGTGCGAGTTTGATTACCTTGACCCTGCTGACAGCCTCCTGAGCCTGCATCATGCGTATGTTCTTGGAGGGGTTCCTCTCAGACAGCAGCTGAGTGGAGCCCAGGTAGTTAGCAGCAAAGATAATTCCATCAATCAGGTCTTCTGGCTCGCAGGGTCCTGGGACTGGGCCAGAGAGAGAAATGGAGAGAAAAGGGTCATTAACAAAGGCGGGAGGGAAAGGAGGTCAGAATGCAGTTAGACTGAAAGAGTCAGGTCTGTAGTGGAGACAGTATTGTATCGAGGTGAATTGCAGCCAAGCAGTGATGTTCAAAGGCTTCATAGATCAAGATAGCTGTCTGGGTGGGATGGAGCGCTGAGATGGCCACTGGCTGTGAGTTGATGGAAGTGCGGAGCTGGTGGGAGGCTGGGCTGGGATTAATCTGCGTCTGTGATATGGAGATGTGCACTCCCAGCCATCCACTCAGGGACTCAATGTGCTGTCATGATCTGAAGGAGCAGACAGGAAGCTAAGCCCCTCACACATTATTAGACCAATCAACCGGCCAGTGATGGGGAAAGTGTTATATCGGCCTTTGATGTGACAGATGGAGGGTAGAGTAACATTTTCATTCCACTTGATTTCCAAACAGGTGTGCAGGTGGATTAACTCACCGTCGACAAAGCTTGGGAAGGATGCAACCTTCTTTGTTGGCTGGAAGACAAAAACAGCAAATCACAGGTAATGAGTGTAAGTGGATTCAAAGTGAATTAAGCATGTTAATCAAGCTTTAAATAAACCTGGTATCCAGCTTAAATCTGCCACATTCATTGAAATGTACCGCATAACACCGATGAGTTCATGCAATCAATCGGCAAACCAAAGTATTTCATTTTTATTTCATCATTTTTTGAACCCTGCTGATTCAAATGAAGCCAGAGAGAAAAAATCATAAATGAGAAGATTCAGAATTGACTCTCTTCACATCATGTGCAGTCATTTATGTCTTCTAACGGTGATATTCTAGGACAGAGCTGGTTGCATTTTATTGTTTTTCTTCCAGGATTGCACAACAAAGGTTGTGATTCTTTGACCTTCCACAAACACGCAAGTCAATCCTCCTACCGTGTGCAACAAGATGCCCTTCTACTTTTTGGCTGGTAGTGGGTTTTTCACAAACTGCCAAGACAACAGATCGTTGCAAAAAGTATGAGCGACTCAAAGCTCTAATTCAACATGGCATGTTTTGAAAGCAGTTTGAGAAATCACATTTGCAACTGCCATAAATGTCATGACATTTCTGCCTCCGTTTCAAGCAATACTGCTTCTTTCATCAAGTGAAATTAAAGACAGATGAAAAAAAATAATTTTATCGCTGTAAAGAAATTCTTTGGTGCTTTTAGCTAGACCATTTCAGCAATACCCTGACCATTATTCACAGGCATTCACACTATAATACTTCCATTGTCACAAACCTAGATTGATACGCCTTGCTCAAGGGCACACCAAATGAAGGCACTGAGATGGCGCATAGTGTTACTCATCCACTTCTCACATTGATATTGCCTTGGGGTGTGGTAGATGTAAAAGAAGGAGGAGGAAGCTATAGATGAGACGGCCGCAGAGAAAGCTCTGAATAGTGAAGTGATTCATTAGATTCAAAGACTCATCCCACTGGATCTATTGGCTTCTCTTACCAGCTTGCTACACATTCAGAAATTTTACTTCACCCAAGGACAGAGAGGCGTGGGTTTGAGCCTACACAGGAAGCATCCACTGCAGACATTCCAGTGAAAAATGACTCTCATAAAACAGCAAGCACACACATGGCTCAATTACTGGGGATGCCGTAAGCAGAGGACATGAGCTGGGGTTGTAATTACACAATTACTAATTTACTCACACAGACACACAGACACACAGTCTCTCTCTCACACACACAGTCACACACAGTCACACACATGCACACGCATAAAAACAAAGATCTTTTTTCCACAGCTAAAATGACCTTGCAACAGATCTTAAGGATGATCAAGGAAGCACTGCGACAGAAAATCGTACCTCTGGCACATTGTTGTTCTCCAGTGGGACATTGAGGTCGGAGCGCTGCTGTTTTCTGGGTTGATCTACACCATTGCTCACCTGGCAGGTCAACACAGAAGAGCAGGTAAGTGTAGGTAAAGATCAGAATAGGATAATAAATACAGCACAGTTATTGTAGAAACAAATCTAAAAACACCTTACTGTTACTTCTATGATGACTCTTTATAGTGGCAGATGTTTTGTTGTGTCCTGAGACATGATTACAACCAGGCTCAAAATGCTAAAACTTGGCATATGGTAAGCTATGTTTTTCACTTGCCCTTTAGCCAGTCCTTCTTTTGTCTCACTTCAAATCATGTGCATGTATCTGCAAAGTGTACATCCAGCATTTAATCACAAGATTATATTTATCCCTTGGATATCCATCTTGTAGTCCACAACTGCTCATTAACATTCTATTGTGTAACTGGATGAAATGAAATCCTTCAGCCAATAAAACCTCCTCATCCCCAGTGCAGCACAAAAAAGTGGAATTGGAGGAATGGTCTATCGTGTTCTGGAATAGAAATTAATTATAACAAACATGACACTTGTGGCCCCTTACGCAAAAGGAAGCTGAACATTAAGTCCTGATTACTATTCATGATGCTGCCTGACTCAGTTGCGCAAACAAGCATTAAATAGAGGAGATTTGAGTTATTGTTTGTTGGGATGGAACGCAAGTCTGAAATGTTTAACAAGACACATTCATCTATAAGATTTAGTGTTACTCCAGGGAAACATTGTTTATGCCTTTGCCTGTAAGGTAAAGAGACTACATGAGAAAAGTTTTTCATCCAGAGCTTCACTCCTTTGATGTTTGGTAAACTCAGTGACATATAAGAATTATAAATATGAGACATTTACCTGTAAAGAATGATATTTACCATGTAATTTGATTGTTGTTTATAGTGATTATATATTATGGCTGAATGATTTGCAAAAATAATCTAATTGTGATTATTTTTTCTCTATAATACAATTGCTATTTAATGTGCAATTATTTTTTGGTTATCCATTTTATGTGTGACTTTTGTACTATTTTTTATTGCTACTTCTTACCGTATTTGCCACTTTTCACCACTTAGAATGTTGCTCTTGAAAAGGAGGTTTCAACAATGTGGCTCTTTAGTTAAGCAGGGCTGAGAAACACTGGTGCAGAGCATAAAAAATCTATTGCAACAATTTTTATCTGGTATTCTGACACATTTCAGGTAAACAAAAAATGCATTGTCTGTGATTAGAATATTGTAACTGGCCATATTGTGATTTAACCTAATTTACAATTCATTGCCCAATCCTATTATATATCACAAATAATCAAACATGAAGGCGTTATTGTGCCTAAGAAAAAGCTCACCACACTGTGCAGCAAACTCAACTCTCTTCAAACACCAACACAAAGTGTGTGGATGACCTCCTTCTGTTTAAAACTCTTTTCTTATCATAATCTCTCAGCTTCACAACATGCCACAAAGCTCTTATTTAACTCTCTGATGTCCTGGTTCATTCAGAGGTCATGCTGAAGTGCTGCACAGAGAACATTTCATTTGATAACAGAGGACGAAACATCTGAGTGAGACTGGGACTCTTCCAAATCTGCAGTGTGCTGTGTATTCTCCCATTTTAATCTGTGCTGACTGACCCAGTTCTGCACAATGAATGTAGGAGCACATGAGCACACTGTGGGGCAGGTGTGATCAGCATGCTCCCCTAAGGAGACTATCTCTGCTCTCCTTTCACCATCTGACTTTCAGAGGATGGGGGAGCTTTTGAGTGTGTTCAGGTCTATTGATGTATCACCATTGTGTGTGTGTGGGAGGGGGTGTGCATGTTTGTGTGTGTGTGCATTCATCGAGTTCTAAAAGAGAGCGATGAGGAGGGGGACATCTCAAGGTGACATGGGGAAGGGGAGATGCTGCAACTCATCTCTGGGAGGCAGGGAGCAACATGTCATCTGTAACTCATCTTTTGAGCTTCACCACAAAGCTCTTAAATCACACAAGCTGGCAAGAGTCTCTTACATAAAGCATTTAAACGACCTGGAAGGGCAGTACTTTTGCTGCAAAGGCTGTGATTAGCATTTCTTAAATGATGTTGCTAGTAAAAGATAGAACAGAAGAAACAGACCACAGATTGAAAAGGTGCATTTCTTGGGTTTCATGTATGATTATGTTGTTCGGTTATACATGGGGATAGCGAAACCTAAAGTTACTGCTATCTTGTTCATCTGACACCTGAAGTGTAGATGCGGTGGTTACTCAGACGAACCAAAAAATGTGCTGCATTTGTTCAAAAAATAACTTTCTGCAATTAATCCATAAGGTCTTAATTAATTTTTCTGACATTTTTTAAATAAAACATTTTGAAATTTCAAAGGAATGAAAGAAATTAATTGTAACTCAATGATTTATAAATGGTGGTAACAATGATGCATGTGGGCTCAATGACACAGCACTTAAAAGCACATATGAATAGAAATTAATGAATGGAGGTCACTTTTAATTTTGTCCGAACATTTGCGCTCTCCTGAAATCAAAGTGTCTGATTACGAAAATTAAGAGAAAATGAGAGCAATTATCCTGTCTGAAAAGATTTTTAAATTTGGAGTATCTCATCTTTCCTCTTCTACTCTTCAGTTCTTTCTCAAACCAAATCCTACACCCTCCCCCTCTGTGATGGAGTGCACTCTGTCAGAAACTATGGTCAGAGGTCACACTCACAGATGAATAGATTCCCCTTCATCAAGGTGTAGAGTATAATTACAGCAGCAAGCTTTGGGAAAAACCTCCCTCTCTTGAGTAGAAACAGGAACTGTGTACGTCTATGGATTCATGTGGCTCCTTGCAGGAGTGAGATGCTGCTGTGCACCAGCAAAGGGTGGGCATTCTTAAAAAAAATCTTTATCAATCCTAATTTTATTCTTCTTTGTTAAATCATATTTGAGTTTGAACAAATAAATTACCTCTTAATGTTAACTAAATTTCAATTAATTTAATCCTAATGCAATAAAACAGCCTATCCTAAATTCATGCAAAAAAAGAATATTCTCTGAAATAAGTTCTGCTTTATCTGAGTCACTGTCTTATTTTCTGGTCCAGGAATCACCAAACCTCACAGTCTGTAATTTTAATTATGAGTAAAGTGTTTCACACTCTTTACTTGGAGAAATGAGCACCACTTGGTATCATTGATTTTTAGAAAAATGGCAAGTGCTGGCATGTCTTCCCCTGAGAGCGATATTGCTGCTCTCTCTTTAAGTTTAGCCCCTTTTGTCTTCCTCTTTCCTTGAAGAGATATCATCTAGCTTTGTAAACACTAAAGTTCTCCATGCAGGCTTGTGAAATACAATTGCTCAAGCATCTGAAGTGATACGACTGTGAAATATGCATATAAGGGTGCCAGTTAAATACATCAGTAGTTTGAGCCCTTGTAATTTTACAATGTGGCTCATATTTGGATTTGGTTCAAATTAACCATTAAATCTATAACACCCTTAAAGGTAAGGCCTGCAGGAAATTTCTTTTACCTTTCATAAACAACATCGAAACTGGTGCAAGCCCGTGCCCACTGCCTCCAACTGTGGCTTGTAACCTTAGCTATATGAACACACTCACCAGCCAATCAGCATCATGTTTCTACGTGGGAGAAACTCAAGAGCCGTACACCTGACTTCCTGCAGGTAAATGAGGTATCCTGCAACTATTGCATAATTCTCACTCCATGTTACAGCTGCTGTTGTAGCTGCCAGGGATTGTTTCTCCCATTCACCAAAATCAACACACAAAGTCGTGGGCACACTGGGCGCTCTGTGATTAGCTGGAGTCGCAACACCTCCTCTCCATCCAGAAACGTCCCGAGTCAACCAGAACATCAACATACAGGTAGAAGTGGGGTTTTAGGCAGACACGGACACTGACACACATGTATAGAGGCCCAATGATTGAGCAGCGTTATTCCTGTAAAAACTGCATTTTATTTTTTGGGAAAATCCTGCAGACCCCACCTTTAATAAATTTGTTTTTTGTTTGATAATTTTTGGGTTTGTTTTTGCATTATCTCTTTGGTATAAACTTACAGGTACACATTCAAAGACTAACTGTCTTAAAACAGCTCACCTGCTCCTGTGACCATCTCTGCCTGTCTTCAGGAGAGCGTGGATGTGCCTTGATGCCCCTCTGAAGCTCTGGATTGTTATGATGCATGGAGGGCAGGTTCAGGGACTTGGGCCTACTGTCATGGCGATGGTGGACTGGTGGGTAGGGGGCTGGGTCAGGTTTGGGGTGAGAGTAGTCACTTGGGGTGGGGTCCTGTGCCAGCTCCTCTGGGCTTTGGTCAGTGCCGCTGCTGAGACTCCCCATACTCATACTCATCTTGATCTCTGCAACTATTTGGTCAATATCCTCTTCCGCCTCCTCCCCTGTCTCCCCCTCTACTACCAGAACCTTCCGGCTACGGTACGGTGAGACTCGCACTGAGTTCCCATTGTCCTCCGGTGCATAGTAGTCTCCAGTGTAGGCCCTGCCATGTCTTTCCTCCTCATCCCCATCCTCATCCTCCTCCTCATTAGGGCAGTAGTCCTCACTCTCGTCCTCTTCCTCCTCATCCTCTCGGGTGTCTTGCAGAGGGGGAGGGTGGTGGTGATGGTGCTGATGGTGATCCAGAATAGGTTCAGGTCTTCCGTTGTATATCTGTTCATCTGGATCTTGTTCCACCACTTCACAGCGTACCTCCCCTTCTCCCTCAACCCACTCCTCCACCCTGTGCCTCTCACGGCCCTCCCGCTGCTTCTGCCTCACCTGATCTTCCTCTTTCCACTCTTCTCTGGCCTCCTCATCTCCCTCTCTCCATTCCTCCCTCACCCCCTCCTCCTCTCTCCACTCCTCCCTCACCCCCTCCTCCTCTTCCTCCTCTCTCCACTCCTCCCTCACCTCTTCCTCCTCTCTCCACTCCTCCCTCACCTCTCCCTCCTCCTCCTCCTCTCTCCACTCCTCCCTCACTTCCCCCTCCTCCTCCTCCTCTCTCCACTCTTCTACCACCTCTTCCTCCTCCTCTCGCCACTCCTCCCTCCCCTCCTCCTCCCTCCACTCTTCCCTCCTTGCCTCGTCTGCTTCCTCGTCTTCCACCCACTCTTCCTCTCTCACCTCCCCTTCAACCCCACCCTCCTCAGCCCACCCCTCCTCTGCCTCTTGGCCTCCATCAGTGTGTGCTTCGCTTTGCTGCGTGGAGTTATTGTGGTCGCCCTGGTTGTGGCTGTGTGCGTGGTCACAGTCTCCCTGGCTGCTGCAGTCCATTCCTTCCATGTAGCTGTCGTCCTCTGGGCAGTAGCGGATATAGTAAGTTGTACCTTCATCCTCCTCTGCCAGCCCTGATTTATGAGCACAAAGAGACGTGAGTTTTTTAATACATGGGCCTCGTTAATGGAAATCACAATAGATAATTAATTACCTAACATTCACATGTATTTATAAGAAGAGGGAATCAAACAATTTTATTCTGGGTTCAATCTAAGGCTTGCCTCCAAAAATTAATCCTATTGTTGTCTCTGTTGTGTACATCTTATTAGCAACTTAATTCCAAGTCAGCTTTGTTAATGCTGCAGAGGAAAAGATGTTTTAATACAAAGGGATAGTTTGCCAAATTGCATCCTTGCTCAAATTCACACCATTAAAAAGAGTAATTCAGGCAGCAGTGGCATTTCATCAGAATGAAAAACAGCTTCTTTTGACAGTTTCTCTTTGTGTCTGTTTTGTTTTGTTCTGCTTTCCTGTGCTTACAGCTAAAAAATTACACCACTGCTTGACATTCAAATAAAGTCTTTGTGTCCCCTTATACATCAGAAAATAGTGGAGTGGAAGAAACGATAATGACAAGAAGAGGATAGAATTAACATCTCTCATCAGTATTAAGCAATTATGAATGATTAACGTCATAGTAACCATCATCATAGTCTTCGTCATCTGAAGAGTTATTAATGTAGTCAGAGCTCGAGTCATCATCCAAGCTGTCTGCTCCACCATGGAAGTCCACCCCAACATGCACATCTTGGTGGTGCTCAGGTTCAGGCGTGGGGGGAGTAGCTGGCCGCTGATCCTCCAGTTCTGCGTCTGCTTGGTTGCTGTACTGCTTCATGTCCACCTCTGCCTCTACGTCTGCTACTGGATGGTTACGACTCACGTCTTGAGACTTTGGAGCACTGTATTGTGGCTTACAAGAACGAGGAAGGGGTTTCTGATTATGTGACTCTTTGGGGTAGCGGACTGGGCGCCGAGGGGGGAGGGCTTTGGGTTCACATGACTCTATGGGATGAGGGTTGGGACAGGAGGCAAGGCCGGGAGCAGTCAAACTGTTTCCTCCGCTGGTCCCTGGCCTCTTCCTGTGAGCCATGATTGGCTGCTTACAGGCCATACATCGTTACTGGTTGGACCCTAGGAAACGAGACACAGACACAGGGGCACCAGGTTAAAACAAAGTCAAATACAACTTTAAGTTTCCTTGTACAGCTGCATCCAGAATTAAAACAACAAAAAAAGAAAAGCGAATTTGTCTGTTTAAGCAAGTAAAGATTTTTACCACCCTGTAGGAAAATAATGGACAAAACTTGTGGTAGACAAACCAATCAATCCCACTGATTAACTTTGACCACACTCAACATTTTTGTGCTTATTTAGTACAATTTTCTCTAATCACAGACCACTGGAATCAATCCATCCCCCAAGCTAAGCTTCATAACAATAGCCAGAATGAGCAAAGCGTTGTCCAGGGATTCAGCCTTCACTTGATGAACTTAACAGAACACTACAAGAGAAGAATCAATACTTAAATCAAGGTCATCTCCACATATGTGCCCTGAAATCCCAGGGTTTTCAGATTTAAGTTAAGAATTGTATTGACTGTTCGGCAGCTTGCTCACTAATATTGGTCAACCAGGAAGATAAAAAAGTCTTGTCCACTACTATTCCATGTTAAGTGTACAAGAGACAACAGATTGATGACTGATCAAAATGTAAAGCCTTTGTTTCCAAGTGAAAAGTAAAGCCAAGATGTGATTAAATTTCACATTTTCACTCCAGTCAGTGAACAGTGAAACAGTTAGGATGGGAATTTATAGGATTTTATTGAAGCCAATGCCCTTATTGATTACGCTTACCAGTCTGTGGTAAATCCTCTGTGATAAATTAGGAGATGTATAACAAGTTGAATGTATTCAATATGACTCTCTTGTGAGAGAGAATATTCTTTGCTTGTAAAGTAAAACTTTAACATAAGGTCCGTTCACTGGCATGATGTAAAGAATCACTAAGTGAATCATCAAGCAATAAAAGCTTCTGGTGTCGATGGACTGAACTATTTGTTATCCATGCTTAACAGGAACTAGTTCTTGATACCCATCCCTCTAAACAGACCCAGATTGAACTGAATTAAATTATTGATTAAAGCAAAAAAGAGTGAGATTTGCAACCTCACTTGTTACAAAACCAGACACTGAGTGCTAGCGTGACTGAGTTTTACTGCCTACTGACAAACAACTAACTTCTCTGAAAATGAAACAAGTATGAGACATGGTTTTAATAAGTTTTTTTTCCAAGCAACATAAAGGAAATTTCCAATCATGCAAAGCAGTTACGAACATATAAAAATCAACCACATATTTTCGCTGGGAGGGCACTCACACAAAATTTTTCCAATAAAAAAAGTGTGCGTTCTATGTTCAAGCATTCTCTGTGCCCCATCATCCTTTTTGTTGCCTTCCTAACTCTGTTGTGCCTTCCAGTTGCCATTAACAACTGCCCTCAGAGGGTTATGTTGTTGCTGCTTTCCCCCATTTTCCTTCAACATAATGAGATTTTCCATCACCAGCGATTACATGTTAATTAGTGCTGTATGGCTGGGCACTACACCTCTTAAACACAATGACGCGAGTACAAAAGGAGCCCACACACAAACATGAATAGAGTTGGTGGTTCTGAAGGTAGAAAAGCCAAGATTGCATGGGCACACAAAGCTTTCGGCTCTTGCTGTCATATTGTGAAGAAAATGTTCTGGATTAGAGCGTTTCCCATGTAGATAACTGAATAATACACATTTCTAAATACACACACACTAACCCATGTCCCCACATGTTTTTCACACCTGATGAAATATGGTACCAAATCATCCAATGAGAAAAATCTGTTCATCTTTTGAACACGTCAACAACCAACTCTTAACCCTAGCTTGTAAAGATATATGAAATACTGACTCTCTCCTTACCTGAGGTCCCAGCCTGGGAGGAAGTATACAATAGCACTGGTTTCTGCTGTAACAACAGCCCCATCCTCCCCTCCCTCCTTCCCTTTGAGCCCTCTATGCTCCTCCCTTCCCCCACCAGCTGTTACACCTCCCTGCCTCCTCCTTCTTTCCTCAATATTATACCCCAGCATCCTCAGTAGAGAGCCAACCCCACCTCACCCAGTTCCTCAGAGCTGAGGGTAAATATTGGTAACTATGGGTAACTGCATCCCTTGGGGATTGATACACTTTGACCTTCTCTTTGTTACTCTGCCTTGCTTTACATATAACGCCTGTTCTGGTGTTGCTCAGCTGCTGCTGTGTTTCTGTTTCACACCATCATTTCATTTTCTTCTTAGGCTGCCATTACAACTGTGGTGTAAATTTGGAAATCCTTTAAGTCCCTAACCAGGTGGCTTTTCTCAAATCTGTTTTGTCTGGCACGCATTTCAGATTTGGCAGGACTTATTTCATTTGCATGCATACATACACCAGTGGTAATGCCAACATCAGGACACAGGGGATCTGTCCAACCTGTTTAGCACTGTTAAAAGAGATTCAACATGGGATTCGACACACAGGACAGCCATGTCTGTTCTCACTGGTTGTGTGAGAATGCATGTTACATGTTTGCCCTTTCTAAATATGAAGGGTTTTATTTGGTTGAAAAAAGGCTTTTAGTTTTTATTTGAGCCAATACCTAAATAAAAATTCACTGAATATTTTATGAATTAATCATGGCTTGGCTTATGTGTTTTGTCATTACACAGAGATTCTGAATATTATATAGCAGGGCCTGTTGCTCAGCGAAGTAGTCTTTGTTTGATTTGGCGTCTGCATGATACATTCACAGCTACTGACTAACAGAAGCTTATTGTTGCTATGCCAGTAATACAAAGAATAGATATGTTATTGATCGATGTGGATAATATTATGATAAAAAGCATACATAAAGGAGGATTTTGAATTGCATGGGCCTCAATCATGGAGAGTCCAGCTCCTCTTACAACAGTAACTGTTTCAGATTACAATAACCAGATGAATATGATACAGCTCTGAAAAGAAAAGCATCACTTTAAAATGTCACATTTCGTGAAAGTGATAGTTTAAAGTGGAAAACGTGTAATGACGGGGAAACTTTTCCAACATGAAATTGATTTAGTTTTTTCCCCCTGGTGTGTCAGCAATATGCTTCCTTAATGAACAACTCAAACAACCCATTGGAAACTAACCACTATGCTGATGAGAACGTCATGTAGTCAGCTGGAGACATGTTGACGTTTCATGAAGAGCAGTTGTAGGGACCTGTCTTCCTCTCTCAATGATGTTCCCAATTACAGTGCAGTGTCTCCTTGTTAGTCACTTGTATACTTTCTATTATGTTTTATTGAGTACTAACTCACAATGTGAGACAAGGTAAAAAGAACTTCGTAGTGCTATTTACAACTATTTCTTCAGAAGTTTTCCTTCTTTGTTATAGGATCGTTATAATTCAAAGTTACAAGAATATGACTTGCTTGTTTGTTTGTTTCCCAGTTTTATTAAGATTAGACCAAGATTTCTGACTAATTTTCTGTTTGAACAGAATGCTATGCATATGCAGTCGCCTCCAAGCCACTGACTTTGATAGGTGCACATCAAAACAGGAACTTCTAGGTACGCGCTTGATGAATACTGCTTCAACAACTGGCTTATCTATTTCTTTTAGAGATTTGAAAACATTTTAGAATATTTCAAAATGTATTGGAGCCTTTTGTAACTCATAACCTTTTATCTCAAACAAGTGAGTTTTGTCTGAGGGTTTTTCATTTTAATATTACTTTTGATCCTGCTCCTCGCTGTGCTTAATGAGTTGCATGAATTTGTTTTCTTCTGTTCAACAACAAGGACATTGTGATTTCATGGTAAGTATCATAAGGTCTCAGCCACTTCTTCTTATACAGCTGTAATGCATCAAAATAAGTCATTTTTGAAGAGGGTGTGTTATTGTAGATGTGGGCTCCTGCTACAAGGTCTCAAGGGTATTTTAAATTTGTATCTAAGTTAGTCTGTCCTGGACAAGCTGTTTCACTGTTATGCATAATGTATGCAGGGATGCAGCCACATGGGAGCCTGGACAGAGATAGAGTGGCTTCAGGAAATGAATCAATGATTGGTGCAAAAATAAAAATCAGGATTCAGCTGGATCTGTGACTTCACACTTTCTTTTTCTAAAACCTCACCTACATACACTCACTAAAAGTAAGTTCATGTCTCCAACATGACGGCCCCAAAATGTAGGAAAGCTACTATACTGACACACAACACACACATACTGGTATTACGATTTGCAACACACCAGCCTACTTCCCTGCTGTCTGTTTTAAAACTGCAGCTGGGGTCCACTTGAGCTAGGCTGTCTCCCCTGACAAACTGATTCATGTCTGCCACAAAACCCTTCATTGAAAGTAGATTGAAGCTTCAAATTAACCCCAGACGCTCCCCCCTGTTTGGCAGATACGTGTCTTTAAAGTGAGAGCATTTGTGCCTAAAAGCAGGACTGAGGAGAGGACAGAGGGCGAGCGGAGCGGCGTGAAAGCAGCAGATGGCTCAGTCGGGGTGTGGGCCTCGGGAATGCCAATGCCTCCCTGCACTGAGCTCGAAGTTATGACCTCTGTTCACACCGCTGAATTAGACAGTCAGGCTTCAACAGTGAAAAGGCAAGACAGAACATAAGAGAGTCTTTTGGCCTGCAGAGAGTTAAAGAAGAACAATGAAGAGGGGGATTATCTGCCAAACTAGAGCATGGCTTTTTAAGTTGTCTATGAAGGGAATAAGACAAAAATAAGAATATCTACTGATCCCGTTAGAATGGACAATTCCTATTAGGGTGTGGGAAAGTAATTATTCAAATGAGTGAGGTATTAACAAGAACAGTGGTGACTTGTCTCCTACTTTCCATGTTTCTCAGTGCTTCCTTCAAAGTTGAGAGTCTCTTTTTATCATCTTTCTGTGGCATAAAATGTTGACTTAAAAGAAATCTGTCACACTAATCATTCAAAGCATTTACATAAGATACAGAATGATAAATTGGGCATCAGATAATTTGTCAGACTGTGGGAATGGGAACAATAACCAAAGAATTGTTTGAATGATGTCCTGAAGTAGCATGGGAGTTTTTATCTATATGGTTCACAGGCATCACAGCCAATGTTTTAACTAATGCTGCAGGTCATTTCTTTACAAACTGATTATCACATGCTAAAGATTCACTATCTTCCCTTCTTATTCGATTCATACCTGTCGCACCTAAACTGCATTAAACCTCAGAGTCAGGGCTGGGTTGTGGATAGCTCAGAGCTGTAAGCATGAGCCGGTGCAGACCAGAAGGAGAGATTGCAAATCTTGGAGCTTAGAAAGACATACACAGCCAAATAGAGAGGATACGTTTGCCAAGTGATTGTGGAGGATGATGCATGTCAAGTGAGTAAACAGTGCAGCTTGAGTTGCCCGCCTGAACTCACCCTCAGGCGTCACTCCATGGAGAACCGACAAAAAGTGGTTCACTTCTACATAAGTTCAACCACTGGTTTTGAGTTGAAACAAGATTATAAGCTGCTGTTGTTATGTTTCTGAGAAATCTTTGAATTCAAATGCTGTGATGCTGAAACAAACATCTTCATGGCTGCATTCAGGATCAAGGTATGTTTTGTTTGCATGTCTTATTCTGAAATGTCTTTCAATATTCTGTTTTTGTTAAACACTACATCTTTTTGCATGAGTATTGCTTCACAAATAATGTCTGACTTACTGATCCACCGAATGATTAAATGTACTTGCTGTATCTTGCAGCTGTTTTAATAAATCATTTGATTTAATAAATCATCCCCCCCAAAAAAACAACCTACTTTGTCACTGTTTAGAAAGCTTGATTACGAATGTACAACAGTTAAGAGGTTTTTAAGGGAGCCATATAACATGTTTGTTGCTATAACGAGAGTCTGCTTGTCAGAACCTTATTTTCTTTATCATACAGCTATCATGTGTTTTGTTGTCAGTTTCTCATGGTTTGACAACTTTATACCTTTTTTGTAACTGGAACTCTGTCAGCTTAGACATGATGACAGTTCCAGCTTGAACATCCAACTTCAGAAGTATATAGTGTGGACCATTAATCTGCATGAGTCTAAAATTATACCAGTCCACTTGAAAAACTATGGTTAATCTGACATCTGTCTGTTTACTGTGAGAAAAGAAAGAAGGAAAAAACAGCTGAGAAAAGGCTGGAGAAGTTAAAATCAAATAGAAACTCTGAGAGACTCCAAACATTTGATCAAACACAGTTTGAAAATAGTGTTTTATAAATGAAAAAGAAAATGTCAGTAGCAACGCAGAAAAACTCAATCAAGATTAGGGATGATTCATGCAGCCGTGTTCACCTCATTTCACTTTGATCTCGAATAACAGCTCTGCAATCCCATTTTAAAAGGGCAATGGACAAAGCACAAACTGATTGCAACTGACTATTTTTAATGGAAGAAAAACATTTTACATATGCATGTTTGTTAAGTAGATTGTTAACAGAGAAACCTTTGGGACAAGATCTACCTGCTATGCAGCAAACCTTGTCAGGGTTTCAATCCGCTGGAGCAACCAGCTCACAATAAAAACACTTGGTGAATGCAAAAAATAAGTTCATACTGACACAATGGAGAGTGCAAGCAAGAAATCCATTGCAATATAGCTAACATTCACTATATAGCTGTCAGCATGTGACATAATGGTTTCTTAATGACCAGTACATCCGTGGTTAGTCTTTGGGGTCAAGCTGTAACTCTGCTTGAGATTCATGTTTCAGCAAAAGCGAAAAAATGAAGAAGAAAAATAAAACAATCGTCTGCTGACTATAAAGCTAAAAGCCTTCAGTCAGGGATAGAAAATGGAGGAGTTCACTGTCAGTTTGCAGAGAGAGAGTGTGTGATAATAGGGAGAGAGAATCTTCTCCATTTCATTTCTTTTAAAGATGGAGACCTGGCTTCCTGCTGATACTCAGCACAGAGGAAATTGCTGTTTCAATTGAAGTGCACTGTGTGCCTGGTGCTCTCTCTCGCTCTTACTCTGTCTTGCTCTGCTTGTGCTGCACAAATGGGAACACACAAGCAGAGAAACTAGAATATACAGTTTTGTGCTTAGAGATGGTATGTAAAGTACTGTTTTGGTATACAGTTTACTTCATCAAACAACTTTGTGTCAGACAGCCCTTTTTAAGAGAATCCACCATGGAGGGTAAACTCATCCAAACTCACTGTAACCACCCTTATAAGTAAAGAACGGGCAAGGTCAATCTTTGGAGCTGTTTCTTAATCAACATTGCTTATTACCCCTGGCTTTCCTGTTATTCACCTGGTTGTTTTAAATACTTGATTCAGACTCTGTCCCCACTCTTGACATCAGTTATTGATCTATTGGAGAGGTTGTGCTCAGGGCTAATCTGCTTTGGCCAGTAGGTGTCAGACAATTTGCAAAAGCCACAACACAAATCTAAAACTGAGCAACGTGAATTTAAACACCACAGCATGAATACAAAAGCTACATCATGAAACAAAAGCCACCACTCAATGTAAATAAAGCCACAATGGAGGTTAAACGAGTTCAACTTTTAGCAGCTTCCTCAAGGACTTTTATTCCAACAAACCAGCCTATGCAACGGACACAGAAAAGCAGTGAGAGTAAATAAAACTGTTTTTTAAACCTAAAACTATGATAAATACATCTTTGTAAGGATCTAATCGTGTGATGTCTTTTGTAGGAGAGATAATATTCAAAGGTAATGGCTATATTTGTGTTGTGTTGTTGCATTTGCATTTGTGTTGGAACTTTTGTTTGTGTTATAGTATTTGCATTCGTAATGTTCAGTTTATATTCCTCTCGTGGGTCTCGCAACTTATCTGACACCTACCAGTCACCGTACTAATCTCGCATCAAACTTATGAATAGAAAAAAAGTTTGGCATACTTGTTAAGTTTATAAGTTCACCTCATCGCCGCAATATAGCATTAATATTAGTGTCTGTGTTTTTAAGTGTTTAAAATTAATATTTTTTTATTCACTGGAACTATCTTCAAATCATTATTTAGAGTCAACTTGTTTGTATCTTTAGTTGGTAGCTCGGTAATAAGCAGGGTAATTCAAATGTGAGTAGGCAGTGCTGTAGAATAGAAGCCCTTTACAAGAGTTTTTAACCCTGTTGGGAGTATTTTTCTAATACCATGCTTATTATGTTAGCCTTGCATTGTGAAAGTCACTAAACATTGGGTCATCGATGACAAGCATTAAACATTAGCTGCACTTTATTCAAAGCTGTGCTCTTGCAGCCGCACTCGTGTTCTTATGCTTTGTTTTTGTCCGCAGTCTGTCAGAGCACCTTGTGAACCCTTGTTTTCAGATGTGCTACATAAACAAGATTATTATTATTATAGTTACTAAAAACGGTGAAACTTGAAAAGGCCAAAGTGTGGGTGAAAGTAATACACCAAGCAGCTTTCTGTCTTTATATTCTACTAATTTGCAGCTTAACTTGAAAATCCAGCTATCTACCCAATGAAAATGCTCCAAGGAAATGAAATGTAATGATGTTTATTGCATCCAAGGACCAGATGTAACAACAGCTGTTTAGAATTTGACCTGAAAATACATTTGAGCAGTATGGGGAGATATCTGGATCGTCTGAGATACTCATTATGTGAAACTTTAAATTTAGTGATGCATGAAACAATCCAAGCTGCCTGTCATGAAGCTACAATTCATCATCTTAATAAGGGTCAGCTCTGATCACGTGCTATTGTAAACGTTTAACTGAATAACATAAAACTACCCACATAACACTTCCACACCATTAAACGCATGTTGATGTACTGTGTAATAACCTGACCACAGTGAGTGATGCTGCTTGTAAATAAGGGAAAAAAGGCACAACCGGAGAGAGACGGAGCGAGAAAATGAGTTTTCCTTTCAACTGTCTCATTGAGATTCAGCGTTTGTTCTCCCTCCCACTTGCCTCAGGACGATGACAACAAGGGAGCTCAGGGGACAGGAAGAGGAGGAAGACGCAGAGACTTGGTGAGCAGCAGGAATGGCAAAGGACCACAGAACGCGTCGCTCGCTCCTCCACCATTCTGCCTGCCAATGTCCATCTCGCCACTTCCAAGCGCAGCACAGACACACCCTCCTCCTTCACCCTTGACTGTTACCATAGCAACTCTTTGTTTTCCAGCACATTCTCTCAGAGGACGTCTCAGCCAATCGTCAAATCACCCTTTCTAGACACCAAACACACACGCTTGCCCACACTATTCAAACAATGCTACTGTGCTAATGTGGCCTTTTTATAGCGCTTTTGGAAACATAAGAAACAGCTTCTCCAGTGTCAGCTGTGTTGAGTGAATTCGCTTCTCAAAAAAAATGGAGGCAGAATGAATCCACCAGATGGACATTTTTCTTTCTGAGTGGGCAAGCATCAATGGGCCACATTTTCTCGCTCCGAGCAAAAAGCCTCCATGAAGACTTGGTGGTGTAAAATGGCTAACAAAACAAGCATTAAGGAGACAGAGACCTTTGCCAGTAAAACAGAGAACGTCACTACAAACAAGAAAAACACTATTAGATGTTGACGTCGGCCAGTCCACCACTTTGGGGATGAAGCTGTTTGAACATAATGGAAAACACACAGACATGGTGTTATCATACTTCTTGACTGGCTTGTGTTTAGCAACTTTCACACAGAGAAACTAATACAGTACACAGCACTATCCATTAACAAAGTTGAGAAGGTCACAAGGGGGGGAGCAATAGTTAAGACCTCTCTGCTCTTCTTGGAGTCTGTTGCAGTCTTATTCTATGTGGGAAATAAATGTGATGCTGACTCTTTACACTGGACCAGGATGTGCAGAGATTCTGTACGTTTACATGCAGCTTAAGTAATCAGACTATGAGCTTAGTAAGCACAACATTGGACTATTAAAATGCATTTACACAGCTTAGTCAGACCGAGAGCAGACGGAGCATAGCTTAATTGACACGCATATATAATGCAATTGCTATCTGGCTGCGGTCAGATTCAGCAGGACTCAGTTTACAGTGTGAGCAAATTGCACCTGGAAGAGGAGGTCGATGACCATGATAAATAGGTTTGCTGCGCTTCAACACAACAAACAAACACCATTATAAATTTGTAACTGTAATAATATGGTATGTATGACACATGAATAGCTACAGGTGTGTCCATCTCAGCCATCATTGTTAAAATGTTACTTCCTCTTTGGATGAACCAGAATTAGTTTGATATGCACACAGCTTTACTTATCAAAACCGGACACAGCCCTGCCTATGAAAGTGGAGTCAGATGTTCTCTGCCAGCAGTCAGACCCTCTTTTCAACATGTAATGGCAGAGGAGATTGAACCCTCTGCTCTGACTTTACAATCGAGCTATGAATCTAGTCAGAACGCTTCATGCATGTTAACGTACTGACTATCTTGCTTGTTAGATCCCTCTGTGAGATGACCACTTTGCAAACCTCACTGAAGGCCTAAAATCTCAAAAAGCCAAAATTCAGAGCAACAAAAAAAGTAACTGTATCCAGCTCTTACAGCAGAGACCAGTTTAATGTCTTTGCCCTTGAAGACAAAAAGTCTGACAAAAATTTAAAACATATTCTGATTTTCTTCATAATCTTGTTCTGATTTCTACACTTAGTGCATGTGACTTCAAATTTTGCAACACAGCAAACTTTCAAACCCAGTTTAATCAGCTGTGTGGACACTTTCAGTTTTATGCTCTGATACTGGACAGGCAGCACATAGGGCCTGGTTGGCCTACATTTGAAGAGGGAACATGAAATAATCTCTAAAGTTTGCCTGGCGACAAGCCTGGCTAGCTAAACATGGCTAAATGGCCCCAGAGGGTGAAGGATACTGGGGTGATTTCATAGGGTTTAATTAAAGCTGTCAGGAGTTTGGCTACTCATATGAGGCACTTATTGTGACTTTAGAAATATATGAAGCTTTGTTACATTTTATTCAAATTTACTCAGAATTAATCATCAAGGTAAAACAGTTGAGCCAGTCACCCTTAAATTCTTGAGAACCCCACTGCTGCAAGTATGACGGAAAGCCTGTTTTCAAAAATGAAGATGAAGAAATGAGAAATCCTCCCACGGCTTTCACTACAAAAAAGGTGACAGCAAAATAAACTGGTAATAATCCAATGGCCAGAAAAAAGTAGGGAGATGAAGATGATAGAGATGTTTCTAACTGAAGTATTTTGTTCATTCCAATAAAAAAATCTATTTTTGTTTTGAAGGGATTAGTCTTTTTCTCCAAGTTCTCACGCAACAGGATTAACTTTGTCTTGTATCCAATGATTTTGTACTGGTACTTATTCTTTCATTTGTAAATCATCACACAATGATGCACATCATTTGACAATATGGTCATAATTTCACTCTTAACAAATACATTCATTAGACATCATAAGTGCACAATTTAGACCCGCTATTGCAGTGTGCAAAAATGACCAATTGGCCCAGAGGCACTAGAATACCTGATCATGCAGAAAAAAGATCAATGCAAGGAAAAAAGTCCATGAAGAACTTGCAATTCTTATGAAAAGTACAAAATAATAGAATTGTCTATCCCTGACATGAACAAAGTTGAATTTTCAATAATTTCGACAGTGAATGCTAGTGTAGCAAGTTTTAAGGAGCAGACTTCACTGAAAATCTTGTCTCCCAGCACTTACTTTACTTTACAAGGTATTATACACTCCGATTCTCCTGACTTTCCTGTATTCTCATTGATACATATAACCGACCTCTTAACAAATACTCAAAATTAAACACAGATCATTTCCTGAGTAATGACTCTTTTATTTCTACCACTAAAATGTATAGATGAAAGAAACAGTAGGTGAGCATAGTAACCACTACTTGCACATACTTGGACAAATCTTACATTTTTGGAGATACCCATTACATACAGAATGCCAGTTACTTCAATCTGATGAATCACTTTTAGAGCTATTTAGACTACTCGTGAAACTCTGTAAATACTGAGCTGAACTAGTGCTTTTGTGTATCTGAAAATCTTCTCACCCTGGATTGAGTGAAGACACATGAGGAAAAGCATCAGGGTGACCAGCGGTATTTCACACTATATAGTTCTCAGCAAACAGATACAGCACAGAACTGTCAATAAAACCACCCAATGCCGCTCTGCTTCCTCCTGAATTGTCACTTAACGTCCTGAGAGATGAAGGTGAGGGTTGCTCCCTGGCTCACACAATGGTCCACCTGATCCCTCAGTTTGAGGTATTTTACAATCCTGCTTCTCACTGACCTCTCTCACAAACAGCTCACTCTAATCCCCATTCCTTGTCAACTTTTAATCAACAGCACTTATTTCTCCGGGGCTTTTCATCTCATAGCCTCTGGCAGGTCCTTTCACAACAAAACAGCAGCAGTGGCTTGAAACTGCCCAATCAGGTGAGCACTGTTTTAAGTCCAGGCGATAAAGGATGTTTGACAGCTGCCTCATAATTGTATTTACATCGGACAATACAAAGCTACATGAGAGCCTGTGCTGACATCAGACAGCAAAAAACAGGATGTTACTTCCTCCTACAGAGCTGTCTTCCACATTGACAGAATCTTCAGAACATGTTAATAATATTCATTGAATGCAGTGATGGTCATTGTATTCAGTTGACAGCACAGAACGGAGCACGCCATATTGGGCTGGGCAGTATCCTCTTATCTTGTTGAGAGACAGACAGGCACAGTGGTAATGGCACAGTTCACTTATGCAGTATGGTTTCAGGCACATGAAATAACTTTTGGGTTCGGTCAATCACGCAAGCCCTCGGGGAAAATGGGAGGAAAATATTCTTCAGGTTTCACACACACACACACACACACACACACACACACACACACACACAGCAGTACACACTCCATCAGCCCACATTTTCCACATCTATATATACCCACGTCTTGCCTAAATGTGTGTGTGACTAAAATGCCTTGAAACAACAGACCAAAATGTTGACTGTCATTTAGCGTAAATTGAAAACTAAGCATGCTTTTTCATTTCCATGTATCTAACGTTCCTGTGCCCTTGAGAAATACAATATGGGTTAACGTCTGACTCTTCTTTGCTTTGCAGTGATGTGATTTGCAAGACCAGTCTGCACACGTCTGCACATCCTGAATCAGACCATGAGAGCATGCACTGTGCAAAGCTTTGTGAGAATTTCTGTTTGGTTTCAGTATCACTGCTGGCCAGCTGACAGACTGAGGATTAATCATGCAAACAGCACATGCATGGCCACACAGACGGACAGCGCCATTTCTGATGAGAACAAAAGACTGATGGACACTAAGAGGCTGGGGTCTGATTATCAGCCCAGTCCATGTTGCATAATCATTTATATGTGCATTAATTTATGTGCATGTGTGCATGTGTGTATGTATAAATTTGTGTATTAGACCTATGCCGTGATGCTAAATGGTGACACAGTGGATCTATTTTGTTGCATCTCACTACCACAGTGTGATACGTTCGTAGGAGTGTGTACATGTGTGAAATTGTCACATCAATCTCGCTGAAGCAGTGGCAGGTTCAGGGGTGTGTGTCACACCTCCCAGCATCTTTGATGCTTTACTGAACCCAAGGGAAACACACAGAGTCAAGCAGGAAGATTGAAATCTGCCCACCTCTCCTCTCCTTACCAACACAAAGCACAGCCTCATGTTGCAGAAGCAGCTCTGAATGTTCTGACTCCAACTGTTCTTACAAATACGCAAACATCAAAACATGACAATATCCATTTTTATGCTTTTTCTCTTTTGAAGTGCGTTTACTTTTGAGATAAAGAAAAGCCATCTGTGAGTCTCTTCATATCAACTATAAAGCTATGCTAATGAGGCCAAGGATCTTTTTAAATGTGGAAGGTTGAAGAAAGCGAGACAACAATATCAGAGAGGCAAGTGCAGCCTGGCAGAGAGAAGGCAAGCCTGCTATGTAATAATGTATGATTCAAAGCTATTCTAAGATTGTGGATTGCTAAACCTAGATTTCTTTGGGGAAATCTGGCTCAGAGTGCTCAGTAAAAACTGTGCCAAGCAGGAATGCAGTTTGTGCCTAGGTTTGGTAATGAGGCTGGCTCCTGCTCAGTGTTACACCTAGACAAGGTAGGAGAACATGGATCTGTTCGGACTTAGTGTCACCACATCACATCTGTTCTTTTTGCTGTGGTTTGACATATGCCAGTGTGAAGGCTGTGCAGACGAGCTCAAAGAGAAACAGTAATCTGTATTCACTACTGAGGTACATCTTTAATTGCACTTTTCTCTTTACTCACTCTGAATCCTAAAAAGCAGATATACAAAATCAGGATATTAACCTTAAAAAGGAGTGAAGATTTCATCCCATTCACAGGCCATTATCTACGACAACCGACTTATAGCCCCTGAAAGGGCAAAGTCATAAAACTTCAGATATTAAAATGATTTAGTGTGAAGAAAACTGTCCTTTGAAAATGAGATTAATTAAAAGAAGAAAGAAAAAAAACAGCACTACAGTCAGGCCACTTATATCTAAGACATGAAAGCAGATTAAAATTAAAGAAAACTATAACTTGTATTAGCCTTAAGAATTTCTAATGGTAATGTCAAACATATTTTTCAATGTGTCTATTGTCTTTGGTGTGACATAGGTGAAAAAAACAAGCTTGAATCTGAGGGGAAGTCGTGCAACTTTCATTATTTTCAGGTAAGAAAAAGCAATATGATTGTTGAAAAAGAGCAAAAAATAATCTTCAGAGATAAGATGCCAGACTTTGGGGATTATTTTTGTGTGAGAAGTAGTATACCATAAACACAACTTTAACTCATATTGCAAAAACTTTGTGTCATTATTCTTAGTTGTGTGCAGCTCTCAGCCAGAGTTAAGTCCACACCATAAAGCCTGTTCAAACTGTACAAGTCCCATAACTTCACAAATGTAAGATATTTAAGAATTGCAAAAGAAAAATACAAAAATAGATACATAAAAGCAATTGAAGGGGAAATTTAAAAGGAGACTTAACTATGAGCCAACACACTAAAACAAAAACAATGTGAATAAACCTAAAGGTTTTTTTCTTGTAGCAACGGGGTGTTAATGGTTTCATGCTCCCCTGGTTATCATATTGATGAGATAAAATTCAACATCACAATACAGGTTTCTTTTCATAGAGTAATTTAGTTGCATGATACAGTCTTTTAGAAAACTTCATCTCATTTGTACAAAATTGTGCAAAGTTCTGATTAAAACAACCAAGTTGAGGAGGATGGGTTTACTTTTATTGCATGTCTGCATTTGATCTCTCCCTGGAAGAACTACGCCTTTACTTTAGAGTCAAATTTTCCATTTGTGTTTGTGTGTATGTGTGTGTGTGTATTACTCCCAATCCAGAAAGGGGGTCTAATAATATGTTGTAGACTTTAAAATCCCTCTCACACACTCATGGGATTTTGAGCTGTTTACATCAAACTGACTTGACTTGGAGGCACAAAAATAAATTAATTGGCATATATGCCTGAAGTAAATATACATTTTCATCAAAAATTATTTTTTTTAATAAAAAGGAGTGTGAGCTGTGGCTTTCAGAGTAAATGGATTTGTAATGTTTTCTCCAACGGTGTTTATGCTGGCTCACTGAGGGAACTGTCATGCCTTTATATCCAGTATTTAAAGGTCAGATCTGAAGAGAAATCAATCAATGCCAAAGATGGCAGCTTGTAGATACATTGCCTCAGTCATTTCACAGTAAAAGGCTGAGTAATTTCTCTGCCCTCTGGGGTAAAGCCAGGGATCATAAGAGACAGCAGGGACAGAGAAGGGTCTGACGTGGCTCAGCAGAGCTGGCTGACCAAACAGAGCAAACAGCAGCACTGATCCCATGATGACAGAAATCTGGATTATTGCAGCTCTCATTTGAATCCCCTTACATCACCTCACTCTGAATCTGTCTCTCTGCTCTCCTCTGAAACTAAACTGTGGACCTTTTACAAGTTAAATCCCCACATTAAGGGGCCTTGTGGATTAAGGGGCTGCCTCTCAACAGTGCAATCACCTGCTGTGGTTTCTGGAAGAACAAAACTGAATCCGAACAGAACCTTAGTCAGAATGCTAATATTCCCCTTTGGGTGAAAACACCAAAATCTTTTGGCCCATTATAGATTTATTATAACAAACTTAGCCTTTTTTTTAGCATACACCATTGCCTGTCCATGTATTCTTTCACTATACCCCCTGCTTTAAGTTTGTTTCCACAGAAAGTCATTAGAGTTCAAGCATAAAAACTAAGTACACAGTGAATGTGGAAGTGGCATATGTACAACTCCATTTGTGCTGGTTAAGCTTGTGAAAATTCCAGATGCAAAGTGAGGCACACGGAACAAAAGGGTCGATTTTTGGTCACTCAATCAATACCAATCATCAAAACAAATTGCACCATCCTCCCCCTCCCCCTAAAACCAGCAAGTCTGCACCTGGTGCTTTGCTATTAAAAAGACAGATTCAAGGACCTGTGGAGATGTATGATTTCCTCCAGAGGATCTGCTCATGCATGAAGTTAGAGTGCAAAAAAGACCAAAAAATGTAACAGGAACAGCAGGAATTCACTAAAGCTTCATCAGGAAACAGGAATGGGAGGGAGTTGTGTTGAGTTCAAACCAATCCTCCGTCATCACGTAAGAGTTGCCAAAATACTTATATATATATGCGATGAACTCCTGAGATGTATACATCTATGAGTTAAAAGCGCGCAATGTGCCAAAACCAATAATTGCTAACAACTTGTAATGTAGAATCCTTGTGTGAAAAGGGAAAGGCTTTTCAAATTTCAGTGTTATATTTTGATTCTTGTGTTTTTTGATGTTTTTACTTCTAAATA
Organism: Thalassoma bifasciatum; assembly: GCA_008086565.1. NCBI lineage: Eukaryota > Metazoa > Chordata > Actinopteri > Labriformes > Labridae > Thalassoma > Thalassoma bifasciatum. Next base: position 2,199,135 of record RPOG01000009.1, read on the forward strand.
TGCATTGTGCATACACTCCACTTGAGGGGGGATGCTCTGTGTAAATGTATTATTTGTTTCATTCATGGCCTTCTCTGAGAACCTCATACATTTACAGAAAGCTCATATTCTGTGCCTCTGAGCTTGTGAATTTGACTCAATTTTACTAAGCATTGAATTTCCATGCAACATTACAATGCGCACAATGACGCATTATTTCAGAGCATATATACCGACTGTGGATTCTTTAGGCTCTCTGATAATTTCCATCTTAAGTAGGAGCAGAATGAAGAAGAGAAGCAGAGGGAAGCAACAAATGATTCTTCACCCAGCTAATATCGTTTATGATGACAGATGAGTCTTACTCTATAACCTGGCATCAAATTATCTCATAACTTTGAGGTTAGATATCAGTACATACTCAGTGTTATATCACATAGCCAATGTACACATTTTGATGATTTATAACAAGATGCAGGATTGCCAGATTCTCTGTCCTTGCCTTCATCTTCAAAGGATTTAATCAAAATAAGTGAGGCATAGCAGCAAGCAGACTGAACTCACATCCCTGCAATGCACTCGATGACTCAAAATTCAAATGCAGCAATCCCCAAAACCAGTGGAGGGCTAAAATTTTCTGAATGAATCATAACAGCCATGGATTTCCATATCAGTGACATGCAGGAGGCTGGAGACCTATTTTAAGGCTGATTACAGACACACCACAGAGTGAGTTATGGTCGTGAAGTCACAGTTCCTTTCAGACTGCATTGTGGGTCACACTCTGAAAGCCAGAACAAATAGTCCTGTTCTGCCTCACTTCAGATTTTAGAGAAGTTTGATTTCAACAGGAAGGGTAAACATGAGGGGCTGCATGGTGGCGCAGCAGGTAGCGCTCCAGCCTCACAGCAAGAAGGTCGCTGGTTCGATTCCCCATTCGGGCAAGGTTGGCCTTTCTGTGTGGAGTTTGCATGTTCTCCCCGTGCATGCGTGGGTTCTCTGCGGGTACTCCGGCTTCCTCCCACAGACCAGAAACATGCCCACAATTTATTCTAAATTGCCTGTAGGTGTGAGAGTGTGCGTGACTGGTTGTTTATCTATATGTTAGCCCTGGGATTGACTGGCGACCAATCCAGGGTGTACCCTGCTTCTCGCCTCTCGCCCAAAGACAGCTGGGATAGGCTCCAGCCACCCGCGACCCTGAATAGCAGGATAGACGGTTAAGAAAATGGATGGATGGGTAAACATGTGAGGAGCAGACATGTGCAATGGATGGATGGAGTCGATAGATTAAGAGTGATATTAGAGTGACTACAATAAGCATGTATGTGAGCATCAGGATGATACAGAGCTCTATTAATTTCTCTGTCCCTCCAGGAGAATGGAGCTGTACCAGGGTGGATGAATATTCTAGCAGTGTATTAATAAATGATGAGGGGAGGCGGTGTTGGGAAGCTCACAACACTTTAGATTGCTCAACTGTTGTTTTTTTATTCCCTTTCTCTCCACCCTGTACAGTATGTCTTCAGTGAGATTCTCCCATGATGCTCTTTCCTCCTCCATCAGCTTACAAGCTGCTTCTCTCTGCACCACTTCCCTCCACCCTCTTCACAGCCCTAACTTCTAACCCTGTGCTCCAATCAAATCTGTTTTATTCTAAACATATTGGGCTTTCAATTATGGTCATACTTCAGATAAGTTTCATAACAACTGCCTTTAATAACACCACAAAGTCAGAGTAGAGAGTTACAAACATGGCATCTTATCGGTAATCTCCGTGATAGTTTTTTGTTCGATTAACACCAAGTGTGACATTTGTGCTTTTAACATTAAGCACAAATATGCTTAACATAGTGTGAAGTGTTTAAGTGGCACTATTAGGAATTAATGCACTTTTTCGACAAGTAATGAATCAAGCTCCACAGTCAGTGACCATGACTTATTACGAAGGCATTTTGTTTTTGCTTTGGATATACATATAAAAAAATCAGGACCTTAATACTTGTTGATTCTGCTGCAGTACCATCGAGAAGCCTTCTAACTGTATCCACAAACTTCTAACACACACACGTCCTGCTGGATCTCCGCACACAATGTTACCATTTGTCTCTGTTTGACCACTGCAATTGCCTGTTTCTGTAGTCACATTGACTTGTTGTATGGAGAATATAATCACCAGGGACAGGCACCCTGTACAACTCTACTTAGAAAAAAAAACAGAACAGAACTACCCCTTTAAAAGTGAGCGATAACATCATAACACAGGTGCTACAGTCCTGCCTTGAAACACTGGTAATAAAGAGGCTGCAGATACAGGCTTAAATATAACCATAAACACTGAGGGAAGTCATTTTTAACTGTGCTAAATAAAACTCCTCATGAAAAAACCTCTAAACTCTTTCATACTTTGAAAATTTTTTCATATAAACTTTATTTGTCTGTGTTTTATCCCAGAATGGCTTAACTACACTCCATGGCCAAGAGGTTAAAATATCTGACTGGCTCAAGGCAAGGCAACAGCTTTGACTGCACCCATACGTCAAACACCAAACACAGGAGAGTGGTTGTCAGCCATATTTTGTCTACATTTCCAAGTCTAAGCTATGATTTTAGAAAAAATTGACCATTTGTTGACTTTCAGATTTTCTCCCAAACCAACACACACGCACACATTTATTTTTCACTGCACTGTTGAACTGTGATATTGTGCAAAGGAAGAGTGAAGCAAACTTACTGATATCTGTAGGTAGACAGAGCAGCTCTACTGTTTGCTCCAGGCGATGACCTAAAAAACAAAAGGAGTGTGAGCGTCAAACTGAGCATCAAACTGACATCTCACATGAAAGACTCGCAGCTCAGAGTGAAGGTTGAGCTTTGATGGCTTACTCCTGACAGAATGTGCAGCAGGTACGAGGAGCCATGATGAGAGCATGAACTTGTTCATAAGTGTGATGATCCGATTAAAATTCAGAAAGGTTACTGCAGAGAGAACCATTATTTCAGGGGGCTGCCGATACTGTCCTTCTCTTCGAAACAACTCTTTATAGTTTTTCATCATACTGACATCATACTTTCATACTAGTAATGTGTCTTTAACGTGTCTTTCACATCTAACGTTGGTGTGTTGCTGTGTTTTGATCTTAGTAACCGTGATCCCGACTTGCTAAAATCTTTTTTCTAGATTACCGCTAAACAGACCGTCTACAACGGATTTCAATTCACTTCATGATTTTCTTCAAAACAAGATTCAGTAAAGTTTCCACAATGTACAGAAACATTTACAGACTTGACAGAAAATTACATCAAAAGCTTTTACTCCAATGTAAGGATGAAAACTGAAAGTAAGAATTGTTTATAGCTTTTAGATAAAATTCAAGGAGTTTTATTGTCATACAACCCATGTAAAACATGGGTGGGACGAAATTAGGTTACCCTGGTCCTGGAGCAAGCCCAATCATAGAAATGAGAATAATGAGAATAATAAATATAAATCTATACAAATATACAATAAAAAAGAGAATAAAAGTAGAACACAATCAACTAGCTTTTTTAACAAATAGACAGACTAAAATAATTAACTGTGCAAAAAATTGCAGTGTTCATTTGTCGGGGGGTGGGGGGGGGGGCACTAAAGGGGACCACCAGAGTTCAACAGTCTCACAGCTTCAGGAAAGAAGCTGTTCCTCAGTCTGGTAGTCCTACTTGTTGTGAAAATGTCAATATTTTAAGATAAAAAAGTGGAAGTTTGAGAAGTAAAGACAAAATTCTGAGGAAGCAAAGTCAAAATTTTGAGATGAGAGTCCAAATTTTAAGAAACCATTTTGACACTATGTGAAGCAAGTCTAAACTTTTACATTTAAGGTCTAAATTTTGAGATAAAGGCAAAAATCTGAGATGAAAAAGTCAAAATTTTCAGGTACAACATTAACATTTTGAATAAAAAGTAGAAATTGTGATATAAAAAGTCAAAATCTTAAGTCAAAATTATGACAAATAAAGACGACATTATTAAATAAAACGCAAAATTTGGAGAAAAAAAAAGTCTTTGAGATAAAAAGTCAAATTTCTGACCTTAAAATACAATTCTTTCCATTTATAAACTGGACTTTTTAATCGTATTTTTAGTTGTAATGACTGAAAACCGAAAAGAGCTATCTTTCACTCTTAACTTTTAAAAATGATGTGGTGCAAAATACCCTTAATTGTGTTAAGTGAAAAAAGATAAAATACAAAACAGTTTAAAAACGACGAAGCTCAAAAAGGGATAATAAAAAAAAAATTCAACAGGAAAAAAGGATCTTTCCCAACACTTTTACATTTAAAGGATGTGTATGTAAAACAAATGACAACAGATCCTGTTTCAGTCAGGAGCAAAAAAAATGCAGGTTTTGGTGATCACATGATCATGATGTCTGAAATTGCGATTTCGATCAGAAAACGATAAATCTTTCAGCCCTAATTGGCATCATAAGCTGTTTGGCATTTGCAGAGCAGATTTGGCAAATTTTTCATGGATGAAACCCAAATATCCCACTCTGCTGCTCATTCCACAAATGCATGTTCCTGACAAATGTGGTACTATTTAAAAGGGAAACAAACAGGCTTTCCAAAGAGATGAGACCTATTGCTGGAAAGCATTTTTACACGAATGATCTACCAAGCACAAATTGCCTTACTTTTTGTGCTAAGTTTGAAGTGATAAAGACTGAGATGAGGCCACATCAGTGCAACAGACACATAAGAATTTTAAGACTGATGTTGGACAAACCCCAGTGAGACAGCAACATTAACTCAGCAGTACTCGCCCAAACACCTTACTGCAGTACTTCACCATCTGCCACTAAGCCAGAGCCACATGTCACATCACATCCTCACATCCTGAGTCCCCCCTGTGACAGCCTCAAGTTGCTGTCCCCTCACAGCAGAGGGATCAGATCAAACAGGTATCACACCAGCAGCATACACACTGCTGATGCCAGTATGATAGGTCTCTTACAACAGCCAGTGGGGCGAAGTGGTGACGACAGGAGGTGGAAATGCCATGTGTAAGATGCCAATTGTAGCTGTGTTTGTCGAATAGGGCTGCAGAGATATACTGTAGTTTAAAAGGAAAGGTCTAACCATGGCATCTACTTAACAAAGCAAAATCTTAAGTTAGCTTACACTGAATTTCAATCTACACTGTTGAATTAAGATGTTAAACCATATCAGGGCATAATTTTTTTGTTAAAATATAACAACACAAAACAACGAGCTGAAAAAAACCCCCATATTTTTCATAGAGTATTGTAGTTTATCATGTGAAATAGTTCACATGTGTGCAACGTATTTATAGGGTTAATTTGAGAAGTTGTTTCACTCATGTGATAAGGTAATAAAATGGTTTATTCATGTGTCAACAGCTGATTGTTCTCATTTAATCAGCCTGTTACTCTGGGCACTTTTTTTTATTGCATATGACTTGTCTTTGACACTTCCCATCTCAGATTTCCACATTGACAGTTTGTATTATTCAATTAGACACTTGCATTAGTACTTTGCTTTTTTTTCAGCATTTACTTACAAGCAGGTTGTATTCTTGAGTTTTTTACTCATTTTGTTCTCTGGCACAACATTTACTCTTTGTATCAGTGAAGTGATCCTTATCCTACCTTGCCTAAATCATGTAACTCTTTCCATTTGTCCATGCAAAATTTACTAATAGGTGACAATTACAGAACGTGCATCAAAACACTAAGCCTAACCAAACACTACAAAGATATGAAAATGACACCTGATAACGTTAACATAACAATAAAATCTCAATAGAACATAGTCAGAGAGGACAGCGCTTTACATCAAAAGAAATGAATGAAACCTAAATTCACATAACTTAAAATCCTTTACCCATGTCATCTGACTTTTATTGTTTGTCACTATCAGCCAGTCTGTGAACTCATGTTTTATCAGCTGTACTGTGCTTGAACAAAATTAGAGCCACAGGCTGAGACCAACAGAAAAAACGACCTTTTATTACTTATTGAAGACTTTTACAAGAAAGAGAAATATCTCCAGAAAGACAAAACACTGCCATTTAAAAGCAGCATTAGCACTTAAAGGAGATATTATACTAAATATTAATGTCCTTGTCCCTCCTCAGCAGACCCTTAGCCTGTGGGGGTTGTTACTTAAGCTGCTGTTACCTTACTCACAGGCACTAAGCTTGTAGCTGAGTTCTTGATCTATATTCACCAGGAGATTTTAAAATTTGTTGAAATATCATTTTAAGAAAAACAAGAATCACCAGTTTCGCAACACAAATATTTGTATAAAGGTCAGGAGTTTTGTTTCAATTTTGTATCTCATTATGACCAGTTTGGTTTGATTGACTGCTTTATTAAAAGGGTTTATTAAAAGTTTTGGTTGTTGCTGAGGAATTGCATTAGTGAAAGAAAACCTCATAATCGGAATTTGAAAACAAATTAAGAAGAAAAATATTATAATATTTTTGAAATTAGAAATGACAATTCATTATTTTTTTTACTAACTGACATGCAAGATTAAGCGGGTTACTTCCCAAACAGGACGCCAGCCTATCACAGACAACTTCACCCACTCACACCTACAGGCGATTTAGAGTGACCAATTAACCTAATAAGCACAATTTTGGACCTCATGATGAAAGACAGAGCAGCCATGGGGATCCACACATGCAGAGGGAGAACATGCAACCTCCACACAGAAAAGCTCCAGTCAGAATTGGAAACAGGAACGCTCTTGCTGTGAGGTAAAAGTGCTAACCACTGCACCACTGTGCTGCCCAATTATCTTTGCCCTAATTTTTCATGTTTATATACTCATCAATGTTTTAGTGTTTTTGCCTCAGCTATTATGAGTGGGTGGGAAAGAGTAATATTAGGGTATGACATATTCCAAATTAGGGATAGGGAAGGGGGGGCAGAGTAGAAGTACATGGGTGGTTAGCTGCAGGGAGAGGAAAAGTGGGAACTATTCTTCTTGTGTACCTATAAAAAGCGAGAGATATTCTTCCAAGTAGTGTGTCCTTTGGTTTCTTCAACAGCTCTTTCATCTTCATCTACAATTCGGTGAGATTCTCCAAACCCATCTCATGGGCTCCTTTATTCTCCTGCACAGTGTTTTGGGATGTGATGGAGGTTGGCTCTCTCTTCCTTTCACTCGTTGTTGGTGTTTTTACCAGTTGCGTTGGACTGTTCTTCCTTCAGTTTGGTATTGTCCACTTTTTACTGCAACAGTTGCAGCTTGATTTCGAGCCAGCTTCTGGTTGGTCCCAGGTCTTATTCAACCCTCAAGACCTTTCTCTATGAGTCCAGTTCAGAGACCCTCTTTTCCAAAAGTTTTAGCTGCAGGTCCTGGATCTTTCTCCCTCTTCATCTTAACGTCACAATGTTGTTCATTGGTCTTTGTAGCTATGCGTTTTGCTAAAGCCATATTCTTCAGCATAAGCTGTGTGTTATTTTCTGCTTTCCTGCTTTTAAACTGCTCAAACTTCGGCTCAGGCTCAGAGCTCACTTCTGGCCTGGGCTGAGTATCTTGCTCATTACAGGCTTTGGCTGAGTTTCCTCTTAATTGTGCCAACAGAGAAGCCAGAGCCTGGTTGTCTGCACTGGTCTCACTGATCCGCTCTTTCTGCATTTTTAAAAATAAGAATTTAACTTTAAATAATGACCCTGGTTATTTTTGGATTGTTTGTTTTGTCTAGTTAAAATCAGCTAACAGCTTAACTATCCTTCAACATCATGAAATGCAAATCAAGAAACAACCAACAGGATCCTTTACTAAATGATAATCTTTGTGACCTCTGTTAACAACCTTGTATGTCTTAAACGCGTTCATGGCGATCAATCAATTACAATAATATTATCGAATTAAAAATATAAAATGCATATTTACCGCCACGACTGTAATTTTGCACCACATAACATTTCTCATATTTCAGTGTGTTTGAGGCCACAGCTGCTGCTTCGAGAGGGCCCTTGGAGTTTTGGCAACTTTTGCTCCAGTGTAAACTTGTGGGAAAAATGTATGAAGTGTCTGCCAGTTTGTCTATTGAACAGAGTCTTGATTATGAGACCTTAAAGAAAACTGTGCTTTGGGTATATGAACTTGTGTCAAAACAAAAATTCTGAACCAGTGATAAAGCTGTGAACCAAACCTATGTCAAGCTTCTGCTAGAGAAAAGCGTGCTTTTTCACAAGTGGTGCCAGGCGTGTAGAGTGAAATCCGTAGATGATCCAAAGGAATTTGTATTAATTTAAGAGTTTAAGAACTCTCTACACAAGCAAACTATTATTCAATTAAATTGAAAAAAAGTTTCCTCACTCACAAAAGCTACCATTCCAGCAGACGAGTTTATCTTGACACATTAGTGTTTGTTTGACTCTGGTATTGCGCGGTAAGGCTGCTGCGCCTGTACCAAAAATTAGGTCACCGAAACCTGTGCATAAAAGTGTACCTACGGCTCAGCTGAGGGCCACAATCACCTGAATGTTTAAGATGTTGCTGCTCACATGGAAGCTAACGTTAGTCCAACTAGTGTTGAGTTTACAGAAGGTCCTTGATAGGCTACCTGAATCTCTGAAATTGATTCTGTATTGTTCATTCCTGAAACTGCTGCACTTATGGCATAAAAATGCACTGATCTGTTGGTCTTGGTAAAGTGCCACCTTGAAAAAAAATAAACAAGGTTTTGCTTGCTTTGATTTCTATATTCTTTCAGTTCACGATTCATTGATTCACTCCAATACAATTGTTTAAAAAATTGATTCACACTGTGCTTGGATCAAATATTGATATGCAATTAAAATGTGATTAACTGAGATGAATCAATTAGATGAATTTTCTAATGGAGTGCCAGCGCTACATATCTTTTTAATGATTTTTTTCCTGAAAACGTGTTTGAGTGTTTCAATGAAAAATCTCATCTGTCCTTTAAGTGACGGTCATTTGATGTGAATAATAGCTGTGTAAAATGTAAACAAAAGCTGTTACAACAGCATGCTGTTGATCGCCTGTCTGATTGATGAAACCAAAGTATTCAAGTAGAAACACTGACATCATCATCAAAAACAAAACAAAACCGGAAGACTTACTTTTTCCATAAACATGATTTCCTCTGCCAAAATGAGGAAAAAAATAGATATGGACTTGTTATCTGATTTCCAGTCTTGCAATCAAATCAAAAATGGTAAGAGAGTTAACAAGTGCTCATGTCCTATTTATACCATTTTATTTCTATTATAGGCCATATTCCCACACGGCAACACACTCAGGGTAAGTACTTCTGTATTGCAACCCAAGCAGCCTCATGCTAAAAACTGCAGTTCTTCAAATTTATTTCATGGAAGAATTGGTACAGACTACTCTTGACCACAAATGATACATATAGGTCTGTTTTCATTTGTAATCAAGGTTCTCAACTTTTCAGAACCCCTGACAATATGAATCTTACATTTTAGATGGTAGATAAGTCTCAAATTACAACAAGCATTAAAAGACTTCAGCCACTGTTTTGGGTGTGAAGAGAAACAAATTACACTAATCTTTCCTTTAGTTAGTTATAATCACAGTTTTTATCCCATCTTACTACTGCCATGGCTCATCATAGCCCCCCTCCTCCTGATAAAACCTTGGAGCCCAGGTTGGTCCCACAGGTCCAATTCACACTGCAGCACACTGCAGGTGTTTGAAACAAAATACTCAGCAGATCACAATTATGACTAACTCAAAGAGAAAATAAAATATTTAGAGAGATGACACACAAGGCAATGGAGGCATATCAGGCTATTGTTTGACCACACACATATTTTTATTATTAAATTCTATCTACATTTGTTTTATAACATGTCTGTTTGCATACATAGCTGATAGTTGCTCCCGTTTTTTCTGCCCTCTTCATTGCTTGAACAATGTAACACATCTCCACATGATAATCACAGCATTTAAGAGTGTTTTATTTTTTGGAGCCAAAACAATCGGCTCTACAAATTCAGCTCAGATGCTAAAGCTGAATAATGATTCATGAAAAAGAACATTTACGGAGACTGAACATGTGTGGGGCCTTGAATACAGTTTAGAAACATGCTTGAACCAATCATACAGCAAAGCAAGTCATTTAAATACAGTCTTAAGAATGTTTATCACAATAATTAAGAGATATTTTATAACAAATCTTAGTTGTTATGTTCTTACTCTTACTTCGTCCAGTATCAGGCAAAAACATCACGTCTTGGATTATTTTGATACGTTTAAATGTTTTAAACAACTGCACACATACTTAGTCTCCGGGGGTATTACAATGTGATACTATGGGAACTGAACCAGAAACAGAAAAGCTATTTTGATGGGAATCATCAGCAGACATCGGTAGTGCACATACAAGTGCACACCAGCAAATATCCATAAAACCAAGCTGACAGAAACAACAGACTTGTATGCACACCTACACACCCCCTGCAGGAAATCTATGAACATTGATCTCCATCCTCCCACCCTCCTCTCTCATGACAAGTGGAGGCTTACAGTACCCTGTTCACTCCAAAACCCTGCATAAGCTGTTCTCTGGTATTTTGCACCCTGTCAACATTTTTTACAAGGTTGCTCACTGCCATGCTGTCTTGACCTCATGTCCCAAAACAATAAATAAGCTCCATTCTCTGAAATACAGACCTAAGGCACCCGGAGATGGAACGGAGGATGAAATGAGAGGGATGAAAGACTCAGCAGAGATAAACAAGCTGCTGCTAGTAAACAGTCCAGATGGGATGTCTTTACCTTCAGCTTTACTCTGGGTGGTCTGAAGAATACAGTGTAAAGGAAAAAACCTAAACGCATCAACTTGGGACACCAATCCAATTAGCCTTTTCAGGTTGAAAATTTGACGCAAAATACTCTGTGAATGAATGCTATATTTTTCATTTTCTCAAGTTAAACCCTCAATAGCTAAGAGAACTCCATCCATCCATTCTCTTAACCGCCTATCCTGTTCATGTATATAGAGACGAACAACCATTCACACACACACACTTACACTTACATGCAAATTTAGAATAACCAATTAACCTAACGTGGGCATGCTTTTGGTCCACGGGAGAAAGCTGGGGTACCCAGAGAGAACCCAAGCCTTCATGGGGGGGAACATGCAAACTCCACACAGAAAGACCCACCTTGCCCGAACTGGGAATCGAACCCGTGGCCTTCTTGCTGTGAGGCTGCAGTGCTACCCGCACAAGCGAACTCCCAATTGTAGTTTTTCAAGTTCATTTTCTATTCAGGTCAGACACACCTCTATTTATTTTCTCATTACTATTCCTCGAGTTGTCTCAGCGCACCTGAGGTTAAGAGGTCAGCTCCAATTTCAGCATGTAGCACTAAATCCACAGACGGTTTCTGAGCTTCTTGCTTATGTGTGAAACATTTCTTGTGACCTTTAAATTGCCCCTGTACACCTGACTCACAAGGTGGAAGAAATTGTTTGATGCACTGTCCCTGTATATCATTTAATACTACAAAAAATGTGTCTAGTGTTGAATGTTTGTGCAGTGCTTCACAGAAATATTGTCAGAACTTGCTTTAATCCATACCGAGAATTCTTCTACTATGTGATTAAGGAAACGTGTTATCAGAAATGACTGTGCAGTTAAAACGTGAACTTTAACTAGAAATGTAATATAAGCCGCCTGTTTCTAAGTGTTTGATGGTGAAAAGAACAAATCTATACAGTTTGTTCTGCTTTTTGGGGAAGCCCTGGAGGTACAATCCCCGATCGATGTGTATAACTTTGATTAACCCCATGTTAAAATGGCTCGCTTTTTCATCGTGAACTGATTTAAAACTCTCAAAATACCCGTTTCCATGAAGGAGCAATACTTTCTGACTAACCCTTCAACTGATGACACCATGATGTGTTTTTTTGATAATATGCTATCTGTATGGAAAGGCGTGGCTTTATTTTGGAAATTCCCATAACAATCTAGCTTTTTGTTGGTTTCTCTGAGGCTACATAACCCAAATAATAGACTGGCCATTAAAATGGATGGAAGAGGAAACAAGTAAACCTGTTAAACCTGTTTTCAGCTCTAGAGATACTCTGGAAATAAACTAATAAGTTGTGACATCATTCTTAATATCCAGAGACCAGAAAATAAAAGACCCAGAATAGGGGGTAAACCCTGTAAAGTGGCTTTCTGACAGCATCTAAGCATCATATGATCTTTCCTGCAACAGTATTGTTACCCATGAGATGGGTGACTTGCAGCAATAGATGGCCTACATACAGAATACAGCAAAAAAATTGGGACACAGATATGAAGGTACCTGCTGTGTTCAGTCTTGAATGTATTTTGAAGGCCCTCCGGTGTCATTTTTAAAAAAAAATCTGCAACCTTCACCAGAACACACAACAGCAGACAGCACAGAGAGATGACTGCATGTCAGTATCTGCCTAATATGCCGTCCCCACAAACAGCCTTATCACCTTTCCTCCAGAAGGTTAATACTAATGTGCTGTCCATAGCAGCAAGGAGGCATTTGGTGTTGTGGCACAAATGTCAAAGACTACAAAAGATATTGCCAAAAAACAATTTCAGTAAGGCACATCAAAACAAACAATGTCAACGGAGTCTAAAATATCATCATGTAGAAAAGAAACTAGCTTTATTGGAGTTACTATTCATTATCTCCTCCTGTGAATGTCACCTGACTTCTTTGGCAAGGTTGCAAGCCAAGTTGCCATGTACCATAGCTCACTTGGCAGGCTAAAGTACCTCATGAAAGCCAAAAATAACACTGGCACGACTTGAAACTAATGGACAACCTCTATGGGGGGCAGTAATGAATTTTTGTGCAGAGAAATAATGAACCTGACATTTTTACTGGATATATTTAACAACCCATCACAGCAGGTATTGAAACAGCACTCGTTATAGACAGAGTTTCTTGTTTGCACATGAAGTATGTCTGTTTTTAAACCTGCAACTGTTTTCTTTTGGTTCTTACATTTCAATCTGGTTCAGCCGACAACATTTGAAGTGCAGAACTTCATCCTGAGAGACGCGACTTCCCTGAAGAAAAATTGTTAATACAAACATACTGACATGTCTGCCCTACTTAGTTAGAAAATAAAGATGTTGACCGAATTGTCACCCTTTCCCCTCCTTTTCCAATACGTCTCACACACCGTAGAGAAAACACCCATCTTGTGTCTCCTCATCAACTTTATCACACAAATGATGAACAATCATCTGAACCATCAACAAACTTGTCAGGATATCGCAATAATGCATCAAAGGCTGGTTCCTTGAAGCAATTCCTTTTTGCCACACATCAATAACAACAGCTCTCTGCATTTTATATGAGAATACATTTACCTCTGCGTCTAAAGATGGCATTGTTGCTTTGAATTGCAGCAATCTATTGAGAAAATAAATTTACCAGATGTGAATCTGTCTGTGTAGCTCAGCGATGACAGCAGCAGATGAGGCTCTCTGCACATCTATATGCTAATATCATGCTTCTCCTCAAACAAATGTACGAGCAAATGAGCTAACTTGGTGAACGCATCTTGAGCAGAAGTAATAGCACAAATGACAGCAGGAGAGTCATCCTATGACTCAAAAAATGGGTAAATGTAGGCCATACACACACATACACACACACTGCTGCTACTACTGACACAAACACAAGTCCACAGCCTTTTAACAATGCTTACTGTGTGCCAAGGTTATTTCTGAAATGTGTGCTGTTTCCAAATTAGGTCTATGACAGACTCTAACATTCTCTTCAAATGTTTCTACATGAAAGGCAATGGTGATTAAACTTAACTCAAAGTAGGAACGTTTTCATCATAGCCTGAGCACCCAATATATCTATCCTTGTATTGGTCAAATACAGGTGTAAAAAGCTATGTTTACTTCTATGCTTACAACCACCACATGTGTCCAGTTTTTAACTTGCTTTGAATTTCAATAGTTTCCTTCATGCACATGCAAAGTGACGGTTTCAAAAACAGCGTTAGTAAGACCACTAGCTACTGGCTATGAACAGCTTTTCTGCCCTCTGCAGTTGTGCCACACCCCAACATGCACAGAGGTACACACTCATAAATGACAATTTATTTAACTCTGTAAACACAAAGCAGCAAACAAAATATTCTTCATATAAGATTTGAATTGAAGATTTCATACAAAATAAAATATGAAGTCTTGGCTGGAAGTCATCCATCAGGAACTGAACAAAAAGAATAAATATAAAGAAGTGTAAATTGCTTTGCAGCGACGGATGGTGATGGATGATTGCTGATGATTGCTGATGATTGCTGATGACTGCCAAAAGGTTGTGAGATGACCACAAATGCTCACATCTGAACCTCGGGTCATTTTCAGATTCTGAAATGATTAAAATGTATGTGGTGCTGCTTCATCAGAAACGTATTCATAGTTTTAATGGTCATTACATTTCCCAATTACTACCTTTTTAGCCTTTATCCTCAATATAGTGAGGGGAGAAGTTTGAGTCTGAAACCTTCAAGGAAATTAGGAGTAAACGCAATGGTAGGGTACAGGTAATGAAAATTGCACATCTGGTACATTTATCAGACGTTTCGATTATAGCAGGCAAGATCACTAAGGACAGAACTGTGGAGGGACTGATGTCATTTTGACAGATCAGTTCAGGAATGAAACTGTTTCAATGCCTTCCTCTGCTCTCTCTGTCTTTGGGTGTCGCCTCAAAGCGATTCTTTAGTGCCACCCATGATTAATGCAGCTATGAATGGGTTTCTCTTTGACCAGGGACTGTGGAAAAGGCTTTCTTTCATTCTCTCTTTTTTCCCGTCTTTTTTTTTAGCCACTCTACTTTCCTTCCAATGTGACCCGATTTAGTCACACAGTGCGAAACTGATTTGGACTCATTTACATGCTAAAGCCATATGAGAGGTAAACTCATCACCTCACTGATTTATGGGGACACAGCAGAGCAAATCATCAGCAGTGTTCACCACCTTGTTCAGAGCAATTTTTCACAAATGCAACAAGAAAAAAACGGTAAATGCTCTCCATGCAGTACCATAAATCATTATTCCATATTTTTAAATTTGCAAACAACATAAAGAATGAGCTGCTGTCCTTTTAGATCTTTGTTCATCTCAATTTTCCTGCAATTATGACATCTAGTCACATCTCACATGGAACAAGTCTGAACAGAAAGTGTAAAATTGGTCAACAAGGCAAGTTGGAGAAGGGTACTAAATAGTCTACAAATATGCAGATTTACAACAGGTTATACAATTTTCAAATACCACAAATGGCAGTGACAAAAACGTCGAACCCCTAAAATGAATGATAGTTCTAACAGTTCAAAGCAATCAATCAACCCTGTCAATAGATCTATTCCAGTGAAACTCGAATGCACTTGACTTTAAAGCATCTCTTCTTGCAGTGACTTCAACCTTTAATTTTGGTCTCCAAGCAAAATTAAAAAAAAACATAGACAACAAAAGTGTAGCAAATTTATCACACATTACAAAGTCACCTTTCTTGATTATTCAATAATCAGGTGCTTTGTGGATCCTATTTAGGATTTCCAGTTTCAAACAAGTAATGATCCTCTCTAATCAATCAGCCATCTTCAGTGTTGTTACATCTCTTTCTCATATCAACACAACTCAGCCAGAAACTCAGTGATACAGTCCAGGAAACAGGTACAATGTGCAACTTTTGCCAATGGAAACACAAAAAAGAAGTGTTTCAAGCAGACAAGTTGAGTCAAAGCCTGCCATTTCATGCAGTTTAAATTAGGCTACTGCGGTGTTGGCCTTCACACTTCACTCAGTGCGGTGTCCTTTTGAAGAAACAGGAAGGTGTAAACTTTCCTGGATGCCAGGAAAATGTCTCACAAACCTCTTCATGCATCAACCAGTCCCCGCCTCAGTATTGATTACTCAAAGGTACAGGTCAGTGATGTGTCACAAAATGTCAAGGGAGTAACTTTGAGTGTTTGATGCTCTCTAGAGAAAACCTTTTCAAACCAAAATGGATTTTACGTCAGGACCACAGGCACAGGTAGAAAAGCTGTTAATGAAAATCATGGGGTAATACTTAAAGAAGCACAACATGTCATACTGAATGCAGCTAATGCATCATGTGAAAGTTAGTTTGCTACACATCTCTGACACGGAGAACTCTTTTTGTAGTCGTAGAATAGAAATTGTGTCAAAATGACTTAACACACTTTCAACACACCAGCTGAAACATTCAGGCCTCCCCAGTTCTTGTCTCCTCAGACAAAGAGACAACTATCAAACAATACTTCAAAAACTGTCTGCAAGAACCGTCAAATACAATGGATTTAATAATGTCAAGATGGCACACTTCAACCACAATGTGCCCTAGATTTCTCCAGGTTTCGTTACCTGTTAGTTTAAGACCATAGTAACATGTTGTACCCTGGAGCCAGAAGTCAAGTCTTCAGCTGCATCACAGCTTGGCCCCTCAAAGACAGATCAAGCCTCTACAGATCGATTCCAGTGGATAAAAGCTATGGGCGATAGCTGTTTCTGTATCAAAGCATTCTTTAGAGGGTTTCAAAAACAGCATGACAGAGGCAGAAACACAGATCACACTTTCAAGGAAAAAGAGAAACCGATTGAGACAGTTCTGTCAAAACAACTTAAGTAACACTGATGCGGCTGTCATATTCATGTGTTTAATACTAGAACAATGTCAAGAGCTGGACAAAAAGGGCTGACCAAACTCTTTCCTGGAAATCCATGCATCTCTGAAAAACCACTGACTCTTAATGAGACTCTTGATTTGTATATTCCTGGTATGTAGAATTAAATTACGGATAAATTGTTGACACTTGGTTTTAAATAGCTACAAATATCTCTAATCAGAGTTACATATGATGTGATGATCACACAAGACAATTTGAATAGAGAAGGTCAAGATTGTAGATTAATGTCAACCTGAATATTTGAATGCATAATGTAGGTTCTTAAGAACAGCATCAGCATCAGTTATGTGGCGGTGACTCATTTTTCCTCACGACTTTCACTAAGATCCTCTAATCAAGACTACATTTAAACCAGAAAACCACTCTGATGAATAGAGGATTGTGATTAGTAGACAAACCCAGAGGAAAAAGAACCAAAAAGCACAGACGCTTGCAAGCTGAAAACAAGAACATATAAGTCCTTACAAAGCAAACAGAACTGCCAGTGAAGCTGTGCAGTGCGAGACGCTGAACTAAAGGGCATGGGCTGGTGAGATATATTAGGTTACAGGGCCATTTCAAATTACCTTATGAAACACAACCAGTAAGGATAGAAAGGTTCAGCATATTTTCAATCAGTACATTTAGAGGTGAAGTGCTTCTGTCAGCTCTAAATTCATTCTCTATTGAGCACTCTCACTGGCCATAACAAAGTCTATACCTGAATATTATTCTAGATTAGACTTGACATGACTGTATTCAAATGAAAAAAGGAAAGCACTCAAAGACCTCTACTAAGGCTGCATAGGCCCCCAAATTTGATATGAAAATCATTTTTTTATCACAGACCCAGATTTGATTCAACAGATATAGGATGACCCATCCTCAAATATATACACATACATATACATATAGTTATAAAGCAGTACCAAAATCAGAATACTGGGTCAAAACCACAATACCAAATTCATAGATACGAAAGAACGTGATTAATATGCTAAGGTCTTAGTTTTAGTCTGTTTTGCTGAGCTATAGTGATGATATCATTCTGAGATAAATCCTCCACAGACGCTGAATAACAGAACTACTTCTGGGACAATATGACAACAGCCATGCGGTGATCTAACCAGGATTGAGGCCAGGGATATATTTTGAGTCCCTACAAAGCAACCTACTTTGGGCGAAAAACAATTTTGGATTTAAATCACAGTTTAGGAACAGCAACCAAAAATGTTGTCTCAAGATTGAATCAATTTTAGTTGTGATACTCCGCAATACATCTCTGGTGCTAAAATAGTAAAATACAAATCAATACAGAATCTAAAGGTACCTATAACTAAGGATAATTTAAAAATATAACTATCAATATTGGCATGAAATACAAGGGGCAAGTTTTAGATTATTCAAGGTGATCAGTTATTGAACAAAAAATTGGCAGCAGTGTTCATGTCTCTGTATGTGACCAACTCTTTTCTATTCCATCAGTAGTTTCTAATTGAATTTTCCCTCTAACACATGAGGTTAAAATTATTTCTGCATTCATTTAGTAAAATTTCTACCTAGCTGCCTCATCTGTAAGGCCTCAGCATGTCTCCATTTACATGTTAACACAGAGCAACAGCGTGCTCCGCAGCCTGTCCTCTACATACTAAACACTGTGTTGAACAGAAATTTGTCCACTCTAATTGCTCACACTAAGCTTTTCTATGCCAATAGAGTTGAATCTAACAGCACTGCAGCACCACTTAAGTTACAAAAGCCTCATCAAAAGTCATCATTTAAATCGCTTTTATGCCTTTATAACAACTTTGTGGAAAAATGGAAATAAACACCCACCCTGTTCTAGCTTCAGGTTTTATGATGATGATGGAATCTTTGTTTTTGCCAAAGGACAAACCTCCGCCCACTACAATGTTATGCACAGACAGAGCATGACTATCAGGCATTTTAAACCCTCTTATGCCTTATCCATAGCGTAAATATCATATGTAGTATTACATAATGGATTACTAGTTCTCGTGTGGCACTTGCATGCATAATTTTTTCATGTTAAGGTCATGATTGTACAACTGAACATTGGAGTGCTTAGATGATCTGACTTGAAATGCCAGTAAAATTAAGCACACATTTCGGTACAGTCAATATATCTCAGAATTTGTAAAACAGAACTGAGGCTGTTGCTCTATTCTGTATCCTGCCCCTGAGTCCAATTTAGATTCCTCTGACTGCAGCATTTATAAGATCCCAGCAGACTGCAGGGAGAGCGCTTGTCCTTCAGTGCAGGTGCTATACAGAAAACTATCCCCCTCTATAGAGATGGTAAAGCAAAGCGAGACCACGAGAGTGCAAGAGACGAGAGGTGCACAGGAGGTCATGTAGAGGAAGAGGCAGGAGAGGAAAGAAATGAGGAAAAGGAAATGAAAACTTCCCTTCCAGAAAGCATCAAGTAAACATGTTAGGTGCTTCCTGTAATGCCTTGTTGTTTTCATCATGGTCCTCAAGAGGCCTTTCACTTTCTCTGAAAGCCATGGATGACTCTTCTTTATCTGCATCTATTCTACACAGCACTGGCCATCCTCAGTGGTGTAACAGCCTTTGTTCTCGCCTTTCCTGTCTGCCCCCACGCCTCATGGTAAAAACCACATTATTTCATGTTTATTCTACCTCAGAGTTGACCTATATGAGTTCAAGTAGGTTTCATCTACATTTTATCCACCTTTCCCTTGTGGTCAGCCAAGATATTTCAGGGTACTTAATAGAGCAAATGGTCTACAAATTAGAAGATCAATTACAAGAGTTATTGGTTTTCAGGTTTCTGTTTGTGGTTGCTTTTGTTTCAAAGGTTCCTTTGAGCACTGCGGTGCTTTACCTAAATATTAACACAGTTGAATGAAACCGATAGGTAATCCATATTTCAGTGTGGTCTTTTACAGACACCAAGGGATAAAACTGGGGTCTGAAGGGAACCAAAAATCAAGAACTTTACTGTAAATCATGAATCCCATTTATTTCTATACAAGCTGTAATCAGTTGATGAAACGCAATGAACTAGATGAGCACAGAGGCTGAAAACATTACATTGTACAATGTACAGCAGACTCTCAGAGCTCTTTACTGTGCTATCTCTGAACAATAAACAGCCAGGCACAGCGCCTGTCAGCAACTGCCCTCCCCTGTGGCCTGGACTGGCACAGGGTGGTACAGCAGGCACTTAAGGATACACAGGTCCACCAGAAAATAAAGGCTACAGAGACATACATCCCAGGTACATATTTGAGGGTCCAGCAACTCAAAACATGGCTTTCTACAAAGGCTAGCATACTAAGCACAGTTTTCCACTTTATCCTTATGGGCTACATATGTCACTCAAATGTTAGATCATATGAAGCAATGTATTTATATGTATTTATATTTAAGGGGTTGAAAATGAAAGAAAACGCGCAGATATCAGAGTTAAATAATATTTCCACAAAGGCAACCCATTATATATGCCCGAGGTGCTTTTTGATTAAACAATGCAGGTGAGAACTGAACCATCGAGGACATCTAAAAATTACTGACCTTCCTCAACTCAGAAGACACCAAAGGCCTATAGTAACAAAACTACAATCGACTATTTAGGCGTACACTGCGCATCGATGAATCATCGATAATTGCAACTTAATTACAAAGTAGACTTCACAACAGCTCATATATTAATGGTGAGTGTCCCACAAATACACGAAGTCTAAATAATAAAGCTTACTTTTAAAGAGCAGTAAGTATTTTTGGTCCGAGCTCCCCGTCCTGTTGTTACCACTGATGGTGGGGGCAAATCAACATCAGCGCTGATCAGCATCCATCCACCGCTCCTCCGGGAGGAAGACTACCGTAACTGTCGGTGTTAACCCGTCATCACACGTCTCATAACGATATGAAAAGACACAATGACTTACCTGGAGAATGTCATAAGCCGATCGAGTCACCTTCCTTTCAGAATTGTGAGGATTGGGTCTGGCTGGTTGCGCATCACTCAGTGTGTGCTTCACCGACAGAAAGCGTATGGAGCACAGTGCCTGACAGCTCAGCCCCGGAACGAGCATAAAACATAACGAGCCCACTGCGGTTGTCTGGTCCGTGAAAACACCGCGTGCTCGAGAGCAGCTACCCCACCCGACACAGACAAAGAGTCACCGTGACAAACCCCGTACTCCACTCATTACACCCCACGCAAAGTAACAGTGTGCTACTAACAGAATGAGTTTTTCCCCCCCTTGATTTTAAATATTAATTTATTTTTCGTTGAATGTGTTTATTTCAAATCCCTAAACTGTAGCCATAAGTAACAGGAATCTAATGGCCCACATTCTTGAGAATATTAATCTATTACTGTTTTGGCTCCAGCCTAGACATAAATACACCATTGTTATCTATTTTAAAGCATCTCTACAACATACTTTTTCCAATTAGTATTTGGTTAAAATTAAAAAATAGCAAACATCAGCAAAGTCCAATAAACCATCAAAGTTTTGGAATATTTTTTAAAGAAAAATAGTGAAGTCTATGCATTTCCATTTCTTTATTATAACAAAGAACCCTAAAACATCCCCCATTTTTAAAAAATAGATATGTTTTGAAAAATACCTAGAACCACTGAAAACAATCAAAGAACCAAAAGCATGAATATATGCAATAACTTAAAAACCTTGCTGGAATATATGATAATTACATTTATTCTTTTCCCCCCCTGTATTTGAATTGCTTTAACACAACTTATTTGTTCTGTTCATCCTTTATTTCTACTAGTTTCTTTTTCTTTTCTTTTTAAGGTAAGCTCCTTTTTTGTTCTGTAACAATAATGATCAAGTTACCAGTAATTAAGTAAACATATAAATAGCCAAGGGCAGCCAACACTAGCCTTGAGTCTTGCTTTGAAAGTAACACAATAATCCCACAAGTCACTTTCAAACATTATTACTTGCATAAACAAACTTAGATGTATAACTGTACAGTTACATTTAACCTTATTTTGACTGAAGATTGCCCATTGCATACTGAGTTTGAATGCATTTTAAGTGGCTGTGAGGAAAACACATATGAAGTGAATTGCAGTGACTCACTTTGAACAGAGGACATGTCCAAACTGCCATGACTATTTGAAAGCGACTTCGGATCTTCTTTTTCACACTATGTTCTTGGACATCCTTTTACTGGATACAAGGTAACGTGTTACTCACACAGTGCTGTTTTTTGGCACATGAAGTGTTTTAACCTTTAGCTTGTGCTCTAGCTTTCTTCTGCTCTTCCGTCAGACAGTCCAACTCCTGTTTCCACTACTACTAATACAAAAAAATCACAGATATCGTTTTCAGCAGAGACAAACACTGGTCTCTCTTCTCACTGCTAAACTTGGTCAGCCAACTTGGTTTTGTCACAAAAACAGCAGCGGGCCATAAATCAATCTGACCAGGACGCTAGGAATTAGCATTTCAGCATATCTCAATTTAGCGCTGAAAATCTCATTTTAAATTAGGGGTTATTATCAGGCTTATCTAGATACGAGACTTTTACAAGATCACTTAGAAAGTCCCCGGGATCTGATCAACGATAATTTCAATTCGTGCATATAACACAGTCTTTGGGTGACACCCACCTCCATCACGCCGCTACGTTTTTCTGCACTTGCTCCCTGATTAGCTTCACCTGTGCATGACTGATTGACGCAGCCAGCTACGATAACCAAGCTATGGTGTAGGCAAAATGTGACCATATGGTGGCAAGCCTCGTTCTCTTGCCTCCTTTTCTATAAGCTGGCCAGTTTGTTGCACTATTTGGTTTCACCTGCACAATGAGCTTGCAGCTTTGGACACGTGGCTGGCTCCTCACATGGTAAATTATCAATGCAATATGGATACTTTGAGTCAATAGAGTCATAACTAATGTTTTCTTGTTTCCTGCCTGCACAACTATAGCATTTGGATAAATGTCACAGCCACCACCCACTGCAAGCTTGGCCATCAAGATATCCAAAGTGGGGTAGTTCTTGAAGTTTGTGCATCGTTGTAACACCTGTATATTGACTTTTTTTTCTTTATAAAGATAATAATCAAGATTTTTCATCACTTTCAATGGTTTTGGTTTGTTTGTCTAATTCTAGCACAGCCCCTTAGTCAGAAGTTTAATTAGCTAGATTAATCTGCAACATAGGCTACATGTTCTTTAGTATTTTAGAAATATGAGGATGAATTTAAATCCACCAGTAAGGTAAAAATAAATAGATAAATAACTGACAAAACCAACCAAACAAGAACAAGGATAATTTCCTAAACAATCACCCAAATTTTCATCAATGCTTCTTTGGTGACTGATTCAGCTGTGATCAACCAGCTCACCAAAGGGAGGCCTGCAACTGAGTTTTGATTCTCCTTCTGAAAAATAACTGTAGAAGTTCACTACCAGCTTGAAGGATTATTAGCAAAGGCTTTTTTGCTCTAATTTATTGGAATCTCAGCCAGAGATCAAGTCAACTCCTTTTTTTTTTTTTTGCTACAGCCAATACATTTTTTGCATGTACAGGTACATTATAGAGAAATTAAAGAAACAACAGGTCAGCTCACATAAGACACAATTCCTCAGTCTCAGATTTCAAGTCAAGTCTGCACTGCCATCCAGTGGTCATATAATATCTTTGCAACATAATAAAGCTCAATGACCAAGATCACACATGGACATGTTAAATACGCAAATGCCATGAAGACCCAGTTGTTATTGGGTTAGGCTGCAGCTTTAAATGAGTAGAACTGGGTCTTAGAAACAATTTAACTTCAGCATAATTGCACTTAGTATTTGAACTGCAGTCTGAATTGTGTACTACATGCAAATTCAGGTGAGAAAGACTTAAATGTGCTTTGATGGTGTGATACTGATGCACTCCAATATGATATAAAGGCTAGGTGAACAATTGTGTATTTTCAGTGGGATGGATAAACAGAGAACTGGACACTCAACTAGATCTGATGTCAGCAAATAATGCTGAACTGAGACTACTTAGAGACCCCTTGAATTACAACTCCTTGCATCATATAACTCCTGTATTCATGTATAATATGAAATGAAAGGGACAGATTTTGTTGGGTATTTCATTATTTCACTCAAAATAAGCAGAAGTTTTGCAAATGACAACCACTCTCTGACTAACAAAAGGGAGTATTCGTTAATAACAACTGTAAAGCGTTTTGATTCCACAATCTGTTTTAAAAACTTTACAAAAAAATTAACTGTTTTGAATTTTGGTGGCACTTCTATGGTTTGCGTCAGTGCATTGATGTGTCATTTCTAATTGCTGTGAAATGCAATTTGTGCTTTACCTCCAAAACAATAGGGGGCAGTAGTGAGCAAGTATTTCTGGACCTGAATATCAGAAAAATATACTTGTGCAGGCAGGAGCAGCAAATATATAAACGAAAACTAAAAATAACACCATACACCATTTGTGTTTGCTTATGAAAACATACATTCAAGCAATCAGCAAACTGATTTGTTGATCAATGTGTAATGGTGCAATGATGTTTGTGGAATCAGGGCATCCAGCAAGCTGGAGTGTCATGATAGTTTTTCTTCATTTGGATGATTTGTTTTGTGAATAGCAGTGATTGACTGAATACACACTGTCACTTCAGCAGTGATGTACAGTCAGTGTGAGTGTTTCTGGCTGTATTTATTGCTTTGGAAAGGGGAGCTCCAACATTGTTATGATGCTGAAATCCAAAATAACTGTCATTAAAGAGGAGTTTAAAATGAGGGAGAACATACCAGATGACACTTGCTTTTTGTGTCTGCTGTAGCTAAACACCTCATTGTGTTTATTTTACTTGCTGGTTGTTCATCGTCAGTTTATGTCCATCTTTATATCTCTTCAATAATGTATCAAAGTAGAGCACACATACATATTTATTATAGCCACCTACATATCCACAGAAACTGTAGCTTGGTTGACAAACCTGACCTGTCTGTGCTATAAATATCTGATACCTTCACTAAAATGCTCTGAACTCAGCTTTGGTGGTGTGCCAGTTCTCAAACCTTGAAAATTGATGTTTCTCTTTCATCATCTATTGCCTGAATGGTTAAGCTATCTTTGTATTTTAATGGCTTGGCTTTCGTTTTAGTTCATTCTTAACTGTTTCTCCCAGCATCAAACCATTGGAATCATCACAAATGCTAAGAAAAAAAAAACAACTTCCAAAACAATGTACGATATAGCAATTCCACACTGTAGGGCAACACATCATTATTATACTCAATTTTCAATAGATTCAGAGTGCTTCATATCATAAATAACTTACAACCTGCATACAGTTAATGCATGTGGACAGTTTTTTGGAATAAAACAGTTACTCTGAAGATTTGTAAAGGAATTACTCAAGATTGAATGAGCCATGCCTGCACAAAGAAAAAAAAACTTCACTGATAGGGCTACATCTCACTTAACATAAAATGAAATTTGATCACTTGATCACTGTCTCAACAGATTTTTTTTTTCCACAACTGTGACTTCATTTTTCTCTGCATGTTGAATGTACCAAGTCAGTATTTTCGATTAGAATTGACGTGTTGTTTTCTTTTTCTCCACCCACTCACTTTTGGAGTTCATTGAAGTGATATCATCTATTGGAAAATCTAATGAGCTACAGCGTAAAGTACACATAAAACCTCTTCAGATTTATTTTTCAGAGGCCCGAAAAAGCATCTCAGTGTATTGACACTCTTTGTGTATTCTGAAGACAACATTTCAAGCAACTACACTCAGAAGTAATTTGTAGAATCAAAAATGCCCCTTTATGCGTTTGCCCTGACATTGATAATATGTAGATGTCATTTTTTTCATGCCTAAGCTTATTGTGCATTAGTTCAGCAGTGTTGCTGTTTGGCATACATAATCAAGGTGGCAACTGTTTTATAGTAACTCTAGTTATCATGGAGCTTTGAATGCTCGTTGACTTAGCTTATATTGTTAGAGTAAAAGGAAATCCTGCACACTGAGCAAATCTTTGTGTAGAAATAATCATGTCACTAAAACCGCCAGAGGAATAAAGCATGGATCAAGTTTCGTTGATGAATGTATTGTTTGAGTTCAGAGAAGTCTCTGTGACAGAATAATAAATATTCATGACAAAGATTGAGTGAGTGAAGAGGAGGGCGTGCAAGTGAGGAAGAGAGCTGATGCAATGAGAAGTTTGGAATAGGAAAAGCTGTTTTTGTCTATTGTCTCATACAGGGAGGGAAAGCATAATTATTCAGGTATGGATACAGTGTCTGTGTAATTGATTTTTTTTTTCCACCCTTGGCATGAAGCAGAATCAGAAAGGCTGCAGGTAGACTATCTGCTTTGTACAGCAGCACAGACATCACACAAGATGTCAGAGGTGCAATCACAGAAAGGGCGTCAGACAGAAATGTGAGTGACAGAACAAAGAAGCAAGGGTATTAGTGAGAGTCAATAAAGCAGAGCACTGAACTGGTACTGAGCTGTAACATGCAGCTAGACGAGATAAGGATGATGCAAATTGAAGAGTGGTTTCTCTTCAGAACACCATCATGATTTACTTATAGACTGTGGTTTCAAAAAGTATGACAGGTGGACTGTAAAACAAAGGCTTTTGTGCAACGCTAAAGAAGTTTAGGTGAACTACACAGAAGAGGAACACAGATATGCTAAAGATTGGAGCCTTGTTTATAGGAATAATTCACAACGGGGCACATAAGTCAGCTTAATTTGAGTTATGCAACTTAAAGTCATAGCTTATAATCGGCACCATGGGATACTTCGTTTGTGCCATGAGGTGTCTTTGTTAACTTCCCACGGTTTTGTTTTGTTTTGTGTTTCTTTACTTTTCCAGACACTGCAACGGCTTAAATAGGTTAACCCCATGGCGTTTGTACAGGTTGAAGGTTAAGAAACCCATTTTAAAGAAGTGGTAAATATTTTTCAACGACTTCTTATTTCGGCCCCTTTTCTGCTCCTTTTTTTTTTTTTTTGCAGACCGAGGTACTGGATGGAGGAACCATCTAAGTCTCCGCGCCTGGGTGATGCACACCACTAGAGGCCGCTGGTGAGCCATGTTCTGCGCGTGACTCCAGGCGAACGTGAATGGTGAGTAAATGTGCCACCTTATCGACTGTACAGGCCTACCGGCTGTAATGGCATGATGGTTCAAATGAAAACTCGCAGGCGTTTCATGACAATGTCACTGATCCAAAGCTTGACAGAGGCAAAATGCCTGAGCCAGAGGCTGCAACTTGGATAAGTTGTGCGTAAAAGGTGCGCAGATGAGGTGTGCTCACTGATGGACGATTCCTTTTGTGAAACAGCAAATGAGTGTTCACCAGAAATGTTGTCAATATTGTCACAAGTGTGTCATTCAATTTTCACCTGGTCTCTTATTACCTCTCCCAGTAGCGGTGAGCTTCTGTGCTTAACTGTGGACACAAACAGAAGCAGCTGTCTGTCATAATTAGCACTATAAACAGTCAGGGTATCTACTGCAAGCCTTGTGTATTTCACGATAACGCGCGGTTGCATTTGTTGCCGTAATGGGCGTTAATGTGCTTTATGAAAACAAGAATGGGGCTTTGTTTTTCCTGATTCTCTCTGTCAAGTTTCATTGAGCCGCACATCATTGTGTTGTGTAGTTTCGATGTACAAGTGTGCGTAAAATGCTGCTCAGAGACGGGAACCTCTGCTGAAACGGTCAGCAGCGCTGAGGGCGCGCGGATCCTTCACCGCCTCAGCTGAGTAGACGACCTCCTACCGACTTTCTTCACGTCACCCCGCCCGTCTGCCAGCCGTTTCCTCCCTGAAACATCTCCTGCGACCATCCCCTTTGAGCGCCTCTGGGCTGAAAGAGAAAATAGACTGAGAGAGGCAGAAGGTGAAAGTGGGAGAGTCAGAAATCCACGCAGACTCCCAGCATCACCTAGACTACCTGCTCCAGCACAACGAGGGGAGGAGGACGCACAAGTGCAGGCGCGTCCATGCGTGCCAGCCTAGCAAGACAATAAGCGTGCAGAGGACCACAGATCCAAAATTGGAATAAGAGTTTATTTGGAGAACTCTTTGGAAGAAGGTGCAGCTGTGCTTCAAGACCAAAACAGCCTAAATGAGTAAATGCTGAGAGGAGTCATGCATCTCAACAGAGAAGAAGATAACAGCAAAGGTGAGCAAAAGATTTCAGCGGCCATCAGTGGATGCATTTTTAATCCAGAATGTGTATAGTTCAAAGCTCTCGCGTTGGTTGCCAGATGCCCTTGAGTTTGCCATGTTGATGTCAAGTAATGAAACTGGGAGGTCATTCAAACAAGCTGATGGTGCCTGCTGTGCTGCTTCTGTTGTTGCCTGTCTGCCTTACACAAAAACGCACAGAAAAGCCTCACGCGGCAGCGAAGCGGGCTGTTGCATGCACCCCTGTCTGGGAGACAGCCACTTGGGCACTTGTTGTGCACAATGTGGTAGCTTTTTTTGCATGGAGTAAACGGAGCATACATGCACAAGGTCATCCATCCTCGGCCATACTGATGAGCAGCCCGCCGTGTTTGTGTTGCTGTGAGGTGCGTGTTTGTATTGTCTGTTATTGAGTCGCCACTGATGTCTGTGTTTGTGTTTGTGTGTGTGTGTGTGTGTGTGTGTGTGTGTGTGTGTGTGTGTCCTCCGCTGTGGTCAGAGGGGAGAATTGGAGAGCAGACGGTGTGTAATGACACGAACCTTCCATCAGGACAAGTAATGATGATGCCCCAACCCGGGCCACGCGGGGTATTTTTACTCCCCCATCTCTGAGCTGAGGTCGAGGTCACTAACACCTGATGCTGAGTAAGATTTGCATCTGGCTGTCTGAAACCATGACGCAGCGTGTCTCGTTTTCAGTTTTTAAACGAGACATGTTTTTCTGTTCACCACACCCACATGGACTAAGTTAAGCTCGATGCAAATGATCCATGAGCAGCATGGTCCCTGTCTGCAGTATTTGTGACACTGAACTTGAAATAGAGGCACTAATTTGTTGCATGCAACTGTCAAAACTCCCCATGTGGCATCAGCAGAGCAGTTCTGGACAGAAGTCTATTCGTTTTCTGGTTAAATAGTCAGACCTTTGAACACAACTATAAATCTCCCTTTAAACTATGTTTTTTCCTCCTCTTAGCAGCATGCAGATAATGATGTGATATCGCTGGCAAGGGAATACATTTTATTTTTTATGTGCAGCTGTCAAGCTTTATGGGCAGCTAACGTCTTAGTTTTTAGCAGCTGTAAAACATGCTGGAGTGGAGTTCCCCATGTGATGCCCTGTTTAGTGACACTCCTCCCTCATCCCCAGATATGATTTCACCAGGGACAAAAGATGAGTCACCATCTGCAACTAGTGATTTCCTGATTACATGACAGGCATGTATGTGTGCGTCTGTGTGTGTGCGTGTGTGTGTGTGTGTGTGTGTGTGTGTGTGTGTGTGTGTGTGTGTGTGTGTGTGACAGAGAGAGTGTGAGTGTTCATGAGACTGAGAGGGAAAGTGTGAGGGAGGTGTGCAAGTCAAGAAGCATTAGTGAGAAGGTGATACAGCAGCACAGCTCCATACTGAGCACAGGACTTCATATTTATAGATTTTTGAAAAGTTTATTTTATAGATACAACCTGGAACTATGGATAAAATGGCTAAACAACAACATGGTTGAAAACCGTGCTACCTTTGCCAGTGTTATACAGTCAGCATTCTTGATAAAACCCAATTGGTAAAGTAGCATCAGTAGACAATCATAGAAATAAAACTTATTGAATAATAATATTAGAGTTGCAGGAAAACTCTCCAACTAGGTTGACTAACATATGTTGAATTTCAAACGATTCGGTTACATGGACTCTGCGGACTTGTAAGTGATCCTGAAAAGTCTCCCTTCTAGATATATGCCTTTTCATAAGACACAATTTAAAATTAAATTATCAGCATCAGAAAAGGTTATTTCTAAATGCAATTTCTTAGCTTGCCAATGGAATTGGACAGGACCAGATTGATTTTCGGAACATCAAAGTTTACATGGCAACATTACAGGCTGGCCAGCAAAATTTAGCAGTAAAAAGAGAGATCCGTGTTTGTCTCTTGTAAGAAAGATTACTTGGATGAATTTTGTAGTAATGGTGGACGTTGGAGAAATACTGTCAAAAAGAAAAAGGACAGCAGAGCTGAAAATAGCTAAACAAGAGAGTGATCGAGGATGGCTAAAACATGAGTTAAGCTCTTTGTGTTGATGTTCAATCCAATCCACAAGCAGTAGTTATACTCTGCAGTGATGGGCTCAAACTTGAGGGTGTGAGTAGCGCAAAATATAGCCAACTACTAAACCACGCAACAAACAAGTGCTCAAAGTTTGCGTCTTGTCACGTTTTAAACTATAGCAGTTTGTATCTGTTCCCCGTCACTTTGCATCTGGTGAAAAATTGTCTTGAACAAGAAAGGTTGAGACAATAAGATCTTCTCTCACACAAAGAAATTGGTAAGATTCATGTCCTCATAGTCGGTAACTCTGAAAAACACTAACTGTTTCAGACAGTCCTCACAGCTCCTTTAAGTTAAAGATCTTTTTACATCACTATAGAGGTGCATGCTATTGAGGAAAAACTTAAAATTGATTCTGATGGCTGTTCCTCTCTGTAGCAGTTGCTAGTTTGACTCCTGGCCACAATATATAAACTTATATAGGGTGCACAAAACCAGTACTGGTTTCAATGTTTTTGAAAAATGTCATTCTGCCCTTTCTTTATCCCCATCTTCGTACTCCAAGAACTAACCTTTGTTTAAAGGACATAACCATACCCTGTTCAACTTGAATGCAACTAAATATAATGAAGTGAAAATCTTCCATCACAGCAGTCCTGACACAATAAACTGAAATAATGAAAAACTCGGAACCAAAAGGGGGCAAGCCGACTGTTTTTAATCCACATTTAAACCATGAATCTGTAATTCTGACCTACAGCTGTTCAGCAGAGTAACTTTCTCTTTGTGACACATTCAAGATGGCTGAAGTTCCCTAATGTTCTTTGAGGCTAAAGCCTGTTTCAACACTTTAACCCTCAACTAAAACAGATGGTGTTTGAAGCTTATAGGCCGTCTTCCGTGTCACAGCAAATCAGAGCAATAACTCAGATTCATCACCAAAAAAAAATCCAAGCCTAGCCCCCAGCTTTAATTGTCATGTGGCATTACACCAGATTGTCTAGACAATGCTAAAATAAATTTAACACTTTCTCCTGCTGTGACAACCTTTTCAAAATTAATTTTAGGGACGCATGTGTGAGAAAAGTGTCAGAAAGAGGAATTTGAGGAACATTTAACTTTCTCTCAAGAAACAAAAATGGCCCGTATTGGAGCCTTTGTGATTCTGCATATTGATCAAACCAATTTTAGCTTTGATTCACTCTTTTGAGGTTTGGATATAGGATCAGCAGGGAGATATCAATTCATGTTGGTGTGATACCCACAGCCAGGTAGTTGTTCGAATATTTTAGCAGGTTTTCTTGCACCTGTTGGCTCTTGAAATACTGATAAGCTGTGGTTTCAAATGACTTTTTGATATCGAGAGTTACTAACGTGTGTAATTCATAGTATAACGAACACATAGTCAACCAACATACCAGATCATAAATAGATTTTTGTGTGTAAAATGTGTGGATGGTACACGTGCAGGTTAGAAAAAGACAAACGTTAAAAATTTTTTCCAGATAATGTGAAACCTCTTATCGACGTATCAATTTAACCTTGAGGAAGAAGAAATTGTTCCATTGTGGATCAGAAGTGTGGAGGAATGCAGATTATCTTAACTGAAGATTATAACTCAACACCAGACAAGACTGTGAGTAAATGTTAGTTGCTCTGACCCTCTGATGGACTGACAGTCGTTGAAATGTCATCGTGCTCCAACATGAGCTGGGGGAGGCTGTAGCTCTTTCACTACACTTGACATGATAAGCAGGGAAGGATTTCTGTTACCTCTTCAGTCTGCAGAAATCATGTTTAAAAAGTTTTCATGAGAACAGTTATTAGACGGCAAAGTAATCACAAACAAGAAATGCCATCAGAATGCAAAATCTCGAGCTTTACAGGGGGACTCAGAAAAGATGGGGGAGTGTTGGCAGCTTGTCAATGCTATAAATATGAATTCAGTGTGTGTGCACATAGAACAATAGATTAACTTTCAGTTTTAGAAATCTTAAAGGTATTCTGTGATTTATTTGTAGCTAAGTGCAGTGAGTGCATTCAAATTTTGAAGCTGTAATGCAAGTTCTGGCTCATTTTTACCAATATTGGTCAAACTGTTCAGATCTACACTGTGCTGTGTGAATTCAACGTTCAAGTCTAAAATTTAATGGATGTCAGCGTGGACGTCTGTTGAAGACAACAGACATATTATTTTATGATGAATAGGAAGAGTTGCTGCAATGTTGAGTTCTGTTGAAGTGTTTTGTATTTTTCTTCTGCTTCCAAGGCTTTACTCTGTTATTGTTCTGATCACTCCTTGAACAGCCTTTGTGTAAATGTCAGGTGTATTAGTAGACCTCCTGGCAGGTTGCAAAAGACAATCATTATTAATCTAGCATGTGAACATCCAGAGATAATTGTGTAATGGTTACAGAACTAAGATTCAGAGGAAAATGTTTAATTAATGATATGGCACAAAACTAATGGGCAGGAATCTTATTATTGGTTTGAGACAAGCTGCAAGAGAGAGGACACACAGAGAGAGTCGTAATTAAAGGAATGTGAAACAAAAGTATTCACACTTAAGCTCAGAGCCACGTGCTGGGAAGCAAGCCATCCAGATTTATAGACACCAGGGAGGAGACCAAGACGCCATGAAAGGGGAAATATTGCTCTGTTCTACTTAGCTGCGCACACATTTACAACCTAGAAGGAGTATGATAGAATATCCCATCAAAATGATGGCTGAATAGAAAAGTTAGACAGGAGGGGGGCAGAAGAAGACACATTGTGTCACACAGAGAGGCACAGAGATAGGTTTGTGTGCCATGAGTGGGACCAGATGAATAAATTCTTCAGTTTCTCAGAAAACTGTCACATGAATTTTTCTCACGGTGTATGATTTTAAAGGAAAGAATCTTGAGAAGAAAAAAAAACATTAGGGGGGACTCTAGGAAAACAGCCAGTAGATATGGTTGTCCAGTGTTTGTATTAACTTATTCTGCTGCGCCTTACTGCACCTGCTATCTTCTTTTTTTGCAACATCTGAGGTGCTTACCAAACCTATCCAAGCCTACGCACCACACCCTGCCCCATTCTAAACCCAGCACTGCACTGGTGCTGATGGTTGCCTAAGTAGTTGACCACCTGTCTGTTTTTGCTTGCAGAAGTTAAACAAGCACCTAACAAAAAAAGGTATCCATTGAAAATAAGGCCGCCCTCCAGGATTCTGAGGTGTAATCCTGTGGTGTTCACATGCTGAGTTCAGTTTCTGTTTGTTGTAATCTACTCTGATCCCAACCCTCTCATCTTTCTTTCCTGCATTTACAACCACAATCAGTTTCTGTCAGTCTGCGGTAATAACCACTGATCTTTGATGCACAACGAGAAACATCGCAGCAAACCTTTTAGAAAATGTGTTTGAAAATGCTCTGTATAAGTATTTTGCATTGTAGTCATGTAGAGTGAATTCATTTGATCAGAAAACTTTGTCGTTTTGTCTCTTTGGAGAGGTTTTGCTTGCTTTACTGATTCTTTTTTGACTTGATGATGGAGTAAAATATAAATTCCCTGTGTGAGGTTAGTTTAAATGTGGTAATGCTGCTCTGGTGGACTGATCAGCTGATGACCCTCATGGGAAGAGGCACCCAGTCCATTTGTTCAATCAAGAGAAAACAATTTCACTTGACTGTTCATGCAAGCATATTCTCAGCACAGCTGTCAATCATCAATGGCATGCCACTGTGACTCTTATTGTGCTTTACTTCTCTGTTTATATCTGTATAACATTATTTGATAAGTAGGAAAGTAGCACACAGATTATGTTTGAATTTAAAACTTGTTTAACTACCTGGGAGTGGGGCCAGATTTTCATTGAGAGCAAATTTACAGTGTGAGTCTTAGACCCTTAACGTAGTTTATTATAAACTAAACCTTTGTACTCTCATCTTGTTATAAAATTATATTTTAATACATATATTTACATCAACTAAATCGTCAGGTTAAAACCTTAGAGAAAGTCGCCAGGTACTTTTCATGGACCACCCACACTTTGTTTTACAACATAAAACAACAAAAACAATGTACTTAGAAAATAATAAATTTGTGGACAATGTGTCAGGTTTTATGGCAAGGCTTTAATGTCATTTTGCAGGCACTCTAGAGATTTTCCCTTACATCATCTCAACCATATTTCCTTGCTGGTGCAAATTCAATGATGCTGCACATACATTAGGGAAGTCCAAAGTCCAGCCTGGGGGCAATCATAGGCAGAGGTCTATTTTTATACATCCCCCAGCTTCAGCATAAAGTGTTTTTCTCTATGGCGTAAGGCGAAACAAGGTTAGATCTGTGTTTCATATAGTACAGAAAAAAAAACAGTGGAAAAAACAGGGCTTCTGTAATTAAAAGGCACAAGCCTGACTGCAAGGTGGGCAGGATCTATTGAAACCTTAATGATTATTATCCATCCTGTGTTTCTTGTGTAGCCGTGACCCCGGACTACGTGCCTTGAACATGTTAAAAGTTGTAACGAGTCATCCCACAAAATTCAGTAACAGCAAAAAGGCATATGAATTCACCGTTTTCCTGCCAATACCTGCTTCAAAAACAGCTACAGCTACTTTAAGGTACAGGCCTGAAATTTGCATCTGCTTGCAGTAGCTTTTTAGTTGGGTTTAGTTGGGAACTTGTGCACATGCCCCTACAGGCACATGAAGGCAAGTTCCCACTTATTGCCTTTTGGCTTCAATATTATTCACATTCTAAGACACAAAAGAAAAAAAAGCATTTGTGATAAATACTAGATCGTGGTCCTGCTCTAAAAAAATTTGACCACCCCAATCTCCCCTAAATGCAAAACATTTTGTGTGTTATAATATTGCAGATATATCTAGCACTGTAATAGATTGTTTTTAAGAATACACATCTTTATTTAATAGAGTATTCATAAATGAGTCCTATGTTTTGTAGTAAAAAATGTTATGGGTATTATCTCAAAATCAAATGTGACCCTTGTTGAAAACCTTATGAATGCCTTTGATGACATACATAAGTTGAACACATTTCTCCTCACATCCCAGTAATGTATGTGCATGTATTTGCATACGTTTCTTTATCCAGAGAAATGCATTGCATAATCCATGGTGTATTATATATTGGTGAGGTCAGGTGAGTCTGTTCTCTTGCATAACTATTTCAGCAGGATGTCTGTGCTAAAGACAGCTCTTTAATTGTTCTCTGCTTTTCTCTCTTCTTTATCTTGAACCTGCTTGCCAACTTGGCTTTGTTTTTGTCTATGCAATTATTGATAAGTTGCCACACAATTTAAAAAAAAAAACACACAGGGCCAGAGATGATGGGGAAGATTTTGGGATCTGGATGAAGTTGTATCAAGAAAGTAGTGTAGCAGTGTAGCAGCAATGTGGGCTGAAAATGTTACTGGCAGATACAGGGGGCTGGAGCAGAAAAGACAGAAATAGATAATTGGAGACAGAGGCAGAAAGAGAGAGAGGGAGGCAGTCTAGTTTTTAAGAGAATATCTGTTATGTCTCTCTGTAGTGAATGTTTTGAAGAGGAAGAGAAGTAGATATACACAATGCCTTTAATCAGTGAACTCACTGAGGCAACATTGCTCTGCTCTCCAGACAGTGCAGAGACAGAGAAGGAGAGAGAGACAGAGCAAAGAGAAGGAAGAGGCTGGATCTGCCTTTTTTGATGCTGATTTATGTGTATGTAGATTTGGAAAAAGATGCTTTCTTGGCTTTTTTTCGTTTTGTTGAATTGCTGACAATGACAAAAGTACATCAAGAAGCTCTAAAAAAATGTTTAACTGAATAAAGACTAACGGTGGAACAGTCTGATAATCTGATGAGAATTATAAAGATAGGGAGACGCCCCATGTACATTGGCCTGAGCATGTGATCGATACTTCGATGTGATTGAAGAATAGTGTTGAATTGTAAAATGAAAACCTGTTTTTTCTGTTTTCAATACAATGAAATGAGATACTTTCCATGTGACAGTGAGTTTTAAAGTCATTATTAGTGGTAGGACTCAATTAAAAAAATGAATGTAATTAAATTGAGGCTTCGTAATTAATTGATCCCAATTAATCATGTTTTAATGGCAAATTAAGCACAGGTAGCAGTATTTTTCCACTTCAAATGGATTTTGATGGATGAATGAATCAATTAATGAACATATATCATATTTTCCAGACAACTGGATGCTCCTGAATTAAGTTGCACCCACTAAATTTAAAAAGAAAAAAATGATTTGTTCATAAAAAGGCCACACTTGTCTATAAGCCGCAGGTGTCCATGAGAAGAGGTCTATCAATCTCATGACGTATGTTTTATTGAATACTGGTGCCAACAATGCTCTTAAACACACCTCTGTTCCACTTTTTTAAACTTAAATTTCTCATCAACTAGGCCAAGAAACTGTTTCATCTAGTCTTATCAGTGATCAGCACTGAAGTTGTTCTGTATATCATACGTGACATACACTTGATGCAACCCAGTATCTGTTTGACTTACACCTGTATTGGATGAATCCACACTTCATCTTTTACAACTGATGCCAAAGCAGAAGGTTGTGAGCCCTCTGTGTAGTAAGAACAGTGTTATGGATGCTCAGTTACATTTGTGTGCCAAGTCTAACCCTTTTATTTTGTTACTGCAATCACAACAGTTTGTGACCATTACCAAACAAGTTTTTGTCATACCCTGACCCCCCCCCCCCCTAATCCTGACTTCACCATGTAAAGACATTGTGTGGTACAGGTATTTAAAGCTCCTATGAGCAATTTCTAGGTTGTTGTGCCTCTACCAATATGGATCAAACAGAGCTGTACCACTGGAAACTGTGGGGGCAGTGTTGCTGTTACCACCTGAAACATAGCTATAGTGAGACACAAAGAAGAAACAACAATGGTGGAAGTTTCTGAAGAAAAACGCAATGTTTAACCGCCTCAACGACCACAGTCTCTGACAACGCTGCCTCCCTTTTTGTCTTTTTTGGAAGAGGAACATAAGCAATACCTCCTCTACAGTCACCATGTTTGTCTCTGAGTCCGTCGCTGTCTTGAACGTTTGACTCTGGGCTTGCCCCCCATTAATTAATTAGATAACAGCAATGCTAATGTAAAGGACGCATGGAAGTATGTGAGCAATGACAATATCATTGTTTGAAACATATGTATACATTTATGTGTGTAGAAGGATTATAAATGAGCCTTAACTGAAACAACAGTATACTTTTTCCCTTGGACATTGTAGAAATATATATTTTTGAATGAGTGTATTCTAGTGATCTGGGTTTTGGTATCCTTCAAAGTTGTCCGGAGATATTTTGGTTTTGTGAAGACATGACTAGCAAAAACCGAAGACCAAAGAGTTAAATCACCTCAACATCATGTTTGGTGTTGTCGCCTTTGCCACCTAGTCACTCATTGTCCTTTCTCCCATGCTGAATGACCACTGAGGCTTCTTGGATGAGAGCCACACTACTTCCAAGCCTTCTAGTTGACATTGAATGCCTGACCGTCAGCAGGTAACAAAGGTAACTCTGCCAAGGAAGCAATGCAACAAACTAAAAATGGTGGTACCTTTATTTTGGTTGATACATTGGGAAGAGAGATGGATATTTTGGCACTCCTGTCCCTATCCACGGTGGCCTTGTGTGACTCTGAAATGCTGTCAAGATGAGTAAGGCGGAGGGTTATTTGTGGTTTGTACTCTTGCCCAGAATGGAGGCTTGAGAGCTGTGCCGCATCATGAGTAAGAGAGCAACTTGGCTCCTCACCTTTTATTGAACAGGACACAAAAATTAATTGTTTAAGTGGAAGATGGATTGATGGAAGGATAAATAACAAAGAATAGGACATAATCCATATACAAGACGTGCACCCCACCTAGGCTGTGAGAAGAGAACAGGATATTATAAGAACAGATATCAGCAGTCTAGCCTGGAACAGATGGTGAGACAGAGCTACGCACAGACGGGATCTTCCTGCCAATACAGAACTGACAGAATACTGTCAGCATGTACATACACAGACAAATACAAACACAGTCTCAGGCTTGTATGAGTCTTGATGAGGGAGCGCTAATGATCTCAAAGGCATCATTGCTGTCACTGTCACACCCCAAACCCTTCATCGCCTCTCTGCTCTTTTGTTCTCCTTCCTCTCCTTTACAATTCTGCTTCTGTACAAATTCTCATTTTATCTCTCTAAATCTGGTTTCCAGCATGTCATTATTGTATCACTTTTTTACCATTATAATAGTGCATTTTATTACTGACAATCATGAAAGCCTGACTGAAACACTGCACTTTCATTTGATTCACTTTTGGACTCCTGTTCCCGGCAAAATCATTTATATTTGACTGGTAAATTATTCATTACAGGTAGTAGAGAAGCAATATAATTAAATAAGCTAATGCAAAGAAGCTCTCAGGGACTATTAAATGTAGCACAAATGTTTAGTTCACAGTTAATTAAGTTTATACTTTGTCTGACGCACATCAGACATCCGAACTGCAGCATCCCCCAGAGGCACAGCAGGCGCCGGCTGGTGTCCAGGTACCATGAGGACTCCTGGGAGCCTGTTTTATTCACAGGTGTGGGTCTTGTAGAGAGGGCTGTTGTGTGTAGATGCTTGACAAAGTCCACTTTGATAGACACACACTCACCACACTGTTTGCTCTGGACCTCCTCCAACAAACTTCATTGTTTCTCTTCTTTCTTGCAAACTTGCACAATGTGTCTAAGAGGAGACTTGGAGACTGTAGCATGTGTTTGCTTTCTTTATAAGGAATAGTTTCCAGAGTAGCAGACAGTGCATGACTGACAAGCATTCGCCTCGAATAAAAGTTTAACATCAACCTCACCTGCATCTGACTGGATGAATTTATCAGTCACGGTTGAAGGTCTGTCTTTTCAGAGCAACTGTTCTGGGTATCATGCCTCGTATAGCTGTCTTACAGTTACTCAGGGATTGGATCTGGGGTGAAGTGAAGTTCAAAAAGTTACAGAAACATGTTAAGTGCATTTGTCAGTCAGTGAAGAATCTAAAATCAATATTCTTCTTGGAATTCATGAGTACTGCACCCTTAGCTTTAAACAGGAGAGAGACCAACCAGCTTGATATTAGCCGGTAGTTCATAAGCTATCATCTATGTTGGTGTAGAGATGAATAAGTGTGTAAATCATGGGTAGTTCACTCGTTTAAGAAAGCACCATTTTTCTAAACAATACACACGCGCTCTGGAGAAACATGCTGCTATCCTGACAATTCATGAAAGTCTTTTCATGAAAAACCCTGAACATTTTAGCGACTGGAATTATAGCTCAGGCATAAATAGGGACAATATTTCCCCTCCAAACTCCTAAAATTGGTTCTTTTTGTTCCCAAGTATTTGCAGTGTTTTTAAAAGAAGATGTTATGCAACTAAAATATGTCTTTGTCCTGTTTTAAACGTGTGACAAATGTGAAATAAACATTCATTTTCCATAAATCAATTAAATTTTCCCCTTTTCAATCCAAAATTGGTGTTAACATTCATTGTCAACCATCAAATGCTGTTTTTACCTTAGCTGGTTGAAACATATATACACTGCACCAACCTTCTTTGTAATTGTGGTTTAATTAATGAACCAAAGATTTTATTTTATCGAAAAGACGTTCAGAGTGATAAGTTTAGCAGATTGTATTGCCAATTTTTTGCCACTCTATAGAACACTCAAAGCTAACATTTTTCTACAGTACATGATAACTCTACCACTATTTTGGCTAGAAGTGACATTTCTGACCTGGCTATTCAGAGTCTGATAATTGAAGCATCTTTACTCTGTCAACCTCCATCCTCTGACTTCTACATCCCCCGCACTGATGAAAGCCGTGTTGTGGGATGAAGTGGCAGGCCATGGACAGAGCCCCCAAGGATGATGTCTGTTACAGCCTTCAGCACCTGGTCAGTGTGCGCGTTGATGTGTCCGTCTCAGGGTTACTGGAAACATCTGAAGATTTGCAGCCGCATTCTCCTCCTCAGGCAGCGAGGGCACAGAGGTGACTCAGCCTCACTCCTGAAGAACACTCTGAACAGGCTGTTGCAGAGGCAGTGAATTAATTTAAGAAGAGTCTGAACAGGTTGCATTCAAATGCCTCCCTCTTGCCTTTTTTTCCCCCCATCTGTCTTTTTGATTGTGTGTGTTTTTCTCCTCGAAAACTCTTTCCTTTTGAAACGTTGTACTGGTTCATTACATATATCGTCCCTAAGTAACTATTTTCTGCAAATATCTCTCTTCTCTGCACTGATCTGCAGTCATGTCACTCTTGATAGGCGTGTCTTAATGTCTGTTGTTTGTTGTTTGCATGGCTGGCACAGTAAGAGAGATTCCTGGAT
This sequence comes from Thalassoma bifasciatum, assembly GCA_008086565.1. NCBI lineage: Eukaryota > Metazoa > Chordata > Actinopteri > Labriformes > Labridae > Thalassoma > Thalassoma bifasciatum. The sequence goes on from RPOG01000009.1 coordinate 2,239,476, forward strand.
GTATGTGGGTCAAGCTAAAGCAGAGGCGAGTGATTAATGGTATTGAAAGTATGCATTATATTTAAAGCCAGTGTGCGTCATACGGAGGGTCTTTGGGGGGTTTGAGACCCCTCAATTATCTCAAGGGACCACGTGAAAGCTTGGACTGCTCATATTTTCTTTTGGGGGGAGGTAAAATTTACCCAGTTAAATTTATTTTTGAGAATTTATTGAAACATAATTATAAAGAAGAATATTATCTCTCATAAAGCATGTGGCATGTGTACCTGTGTGTGTGAATGTGTGCCTGTAAGAGAGGGGGGGGTGAATTTTCAATTTGGTAGCAGGGCAGAGTTGTTCAGCTATCCTGTAGCTGTGTGCAGCTTTGATGATAACGATGCTAGACTAAGTGATGTGTGTTTAAAGTGTGTATATGCATTCAACGAGGTCCTGTATGCTGCAAGCTAAGACTTCACCTTGATTATGATACTGGAGCACTAGTTACAGTGGACCCCCTGTTTGCGGTTGGGTGTTTCACACACTGTTTAAAGCATATGTCGTTATAAAATGCACATATTAAGTACCTTTAAAAGCTTGGTCAGACCTTCACAACCTCTGATACAAGCCTCACATATTTTCCATTACAACTGAACACCCACCACCTGTACAATGGCACAGATGAATGTGATTGCTGTATCCTTGTCAGTTACCTATACAGCCTCCTTTTCGCAGGGGAACGAGATGGAGAAATACGAGTGTGTTTGTTTACAGGTTAGCATAATGGAGGGTCCCATCCCTGTGTAAATGAGGCTGTTTGCTCATGCATATGCGCGTGTCACTGTTTGCAATGATGTGTGACAATGTCCGCATCCATTTTTGTATCAATGCCAAGTTGACGGTCTCCTGCTCCGACTCTGCTCCCTTCTGTGCCTTTCTCCTTCAATTTCCTTCCCTCTGCTTTTAATGGATTGTTTTTATTTTCCCTGCATGTCTAAAACCATCATACTTTCAAAAGGCTGAAATTATAGTGGTGGATCATGGCCATGAAAGGAAAGAGAGGCAGACATAGAGGAGGACAGAGAGCAGTGATGGTACTCCTTTGAGGAATTTAGAAGAGGGTAGAGGAGCAGGCAAAGCTGAGGTAATTTGAAGAGTAATGAAGATAGATTGAAGAGAGTAGGAAGTTAATATATCTGCATGCATCTAGAGTACAAAAATATTAAAAATAAGCCAGGGCCCTCAAAATGCAATAGTTGTGCTGACATGAAGACAATGAATCTTCTTTTCTCACACACTCAAGAGGGTTTAGCCCCTGCAATAATTAAACCTGAATCAAATTAGTACATGAGAAATGAACTGGATCATGGTCTGTGAATGTACAGCTGGTGATTTTGCAAGCTAAATAGTGCTAGCATGCTATCACAATGATGGTAATGATGTGCTGATGATTATCCTCAAGCACACCACACTTCAGAGTGTCATAGAAAAATAAAGCAGGTGGGGTTGTCATTGAATGTACTTATGTTGTCATTTACAAAAAAGAAATGGATACAATGAGACTTACTTTCAATTTTGAGAAAGAGCTATCCCTGAGCCTAGTGGTCATTATCAGAAAAAAGCCTAGATCTACTCTATGTGCCCTCTTACAAACAGTTCATAAATCCACTGGAGAAACGAGCATTGAGTTCATGATGTAAGACATCTACTACTGGATTTTCATCACTTTCACACCGACCAGACTTGTATTTCAACAAAGCTGGAAACGTGTTTATTTTTGCAGTAAAAATTGACTTTTTTGAATGTCTCCGTGTATGGCTCCCAGTGCTTATCCAGCCACCTTCAACAGTCGCGCCATGAACTGCAGCTTTTCTGCATTAGCTCCTCATTTTGAGACCAAAGGTTGTTGCTAGGTTTGAAGACATTTAATAATAATTTTTTCAAATAATTTTGAGGGAGAGTTTATATGTCGATATTTGATCTCCACTTGAAAGGGAAAATCAGAGGTTCCGAAAAGCTTTTTCAAATCAAAGCAATTTATCTTATACCTTTTATATATCTCACCAAAAATGAAAAAGTCAGCCTCACTGCTGCACCAAAAGACTGTTAGGAAACAAAGACTGAATGAATAATCCTCTGAGAACCACCAGCATCTGAAAATCACAAAGCCATCCATCAAAATATGTTAGAAGATATTTCACCCTGGACCAAAGTGACAGACTCGCTGACACAGTGCATGTCATTATCAAGCCAGAAGTCTGCGTCAAACATGTATGAGAGAATTGGAAAGAAAAGGAAAGCTGGAGAGCCAGAGGGTTGTATGGTGCTGGTTGGTGGGTTTTCAGGTTGTTTACTTGGTAGGGTGGATGGATTGGTTGCTGGAGGTTACAGAGAGAACTAGACAGCTGGGCACAGGCTCAGTTAGTGTTTATTTATAAATAAATGCTTTGAATAATTTAGAGGAACCATCAAGAGACCACGTGGCATATTCCCAGGTTAGGGAAACAGGAGATACAAGAACCAAATCCTGAATTTTCAGTGTGCTTTCAGGTTTATCATGTCTTTACACAGGTGTGCCTGAGGATAATAAGCTGAACTGGATCTGAATGAAAAAAAGGAAGAGACGTCAATATCCCTGACAGAAGGTAGATAGATATTTTAAGATTATCTCAGATGATATCATTATACTTCACTTCTCCTTTAAAAGTGTGACAGGGGGGAAAAAAATCCTTATGTTGTAATCTCTGCACTCATCAATCTCCCCTCTGTGTCTGCTTCTTTGTGTCTCACTATCTCCATATGCCACAGCATTTGTAGTGTCTGCTCCTCGTGATGTTGCCCTACATTGCCGTGGCACTGAGGCCCAGAATCATAAAACAATAGTGTGCTGCAGAGATCACAGGAGCACAAATCAGACACTCAGAGGCAGAGATAAATGGCAAAAAAACAGCAGATGAGAAAGAATAGCAACTGTGTGAAAGGCAAACTGTCTGTGTTTGTGTGTGAGTGGAGCAGAAGGGTGTGTGTGTGTGTGTGTGTGTGTGTGTGTGTGTCTGTGTGTGTGTGTGTGTGTGTGTGTGTGTGTGCGTGTGCGTGCTTTATGATATGGTACACAGGGACAAGAGAGGATACAGAGACACTATAGAAGATAAACTGAGAGACTAAAAGGTGGAGAGGCAAAGTGAGCTGTTGTTTGTTGTCTTTGGTTAGTCATCCACAGCTGACAGATGGCGAGAATATACAATTCAGCTCCATTGTGGTGTTACAGTACAAAGATGTTCAACAAGCTAAAAGCACCACCTCACGTATTCAAGTAGAGGTGCATAAGTAAACAACAGGCAGAAAAATAGTATCTTTTAAGATAAAATCCACAGTGAAAGTTTTCATTTGAAGAGGAATCTCACAAGCTTCAGCAATCCGAGCTTTTTCCTTTTTTTCATCAGTCCTCCATGTTTCAACAAGTTACAACTTGTTACATCATCAGGCAAGATTCACTTGATAAAAGCTTTGATTCCCCATGTTTAATGTTCATGTTCTTTCATTGTATACTTCTGTTTGAACCTTCAGACTCAGGAGACTTTGCCTAAGTTGGGTCACAGCATGCCTTACATGAGTTAATCTGTAGTAGTGTAGATCAAATGGGCTCAGTTCATTCTGCCTCCTGCTTCTGAATGAAGAATATGTAAGAGCAACTTACACACATATTCACTCAGACTTGATGAGCAGCATGGGGTGACAATTTTCATACAATTTGAGAATTTGCATGCCTGTATAAAACATGCCCTTAATAAACAATAAAACAAAGTCAAACAATCAAATATGGTTGAAAGTAAGGAATGTTGACATCACATGGTGTGAGCTGTTGTAAGATATGTGATCAGTTTGTCAACCAAACAACCTAGTTTGTTTTCTGGTTGATGTGACTGAATTTAAGTTTAGATTCCCACCAGGTTGCTTCCGGACGTCCCTAATTGTTGCTCTTTCAGTTTAACCTGTGAATTTTGGGGGGTTAAAATCAATGAAAAAATAGTCATGAGAATCTGCAAAAGCCAAATTTTGAAAGTTTCTTATTGGAGGAGGAAGACCTGAAAGATTTGTAAATATTCATTTATTATCTGCTAAATGTTTGGACCCTGGAACATTAAGTTTTAAGTAACCCTGTGGAATTTCATGTCATAAAATAATAATCATTTTGAGTGTTATATACAGTGTCACTGAACTCTTTATAGCTTATTTGGCTTATCATTTGATAATTTGTGAAGTAAAGGGCCAAGTTTTGTCAGTATCTCTTTTATGTTAATGAGCAAGCAGTTTTCGTTTGTCACTGATGGTTGCAGCACGCTCCAAACATCTGGAGATCACTAATACAGTCATACACCATGATCAAAAATTGTGTTGCATTAGTTAAAAAAGTGCACAGACCAAACAAACAAAAAGAGGCTTCAATCATAAAGCATTCTTCTTTGCTCCCAAGGGACCAGGTTTTTCTGAACCATGTAGATCTTTGTTTCCACCCATGTAAAAACAATTATGCAGTAAGATTGTTTTACTGAGAAAAATCTTTGAGTGGTACATGAGGCAGTTTTATTCCATTTCACATTCTGTTTAATCAACACTTACTTAACATAACTTTAAACCAAAGCACAGTTAGTCAGCACAGATGCATATCAGAGGCGAACTGACCCTACCCAAAGCCAACAGCTAGATCGGTGAGACATTACTAACTTTGAAAAATTGTGCATTTCCATGTTATTTCTGCAACCTCTTCTAGGTCATTACTTATTTTTTCTTCTCTGATTTGGCCCGTCTCTACATCCCGCTGTCTCTTCTCTTTACTTGCTTTCTCTTTATCTCTCACTATCTCTCCCGGCTTTCTGGTGAGTCACCTTGCATGTCTGAGTAATTATACACACCCACGGGGGTACACATGCACAACGTTGCAGACATACACAAACATCAGCGCAAGATGCATTTATTCAAAGTGATGGAAAAAGTCTTCAAGTAATGAGAGAAATCTCCATGAAAAGCAAGACCCTTAAGTGGGTGTTTAAGAGTGATGGAGGTTATCTATACTTACTCATTCTGAGGGATGGTTAGATCTTTGTGAGAACGATCATGCTCAAACAACGAACATGATTTAAAGGCTCTCTGGGAGCCCTGTATTAAAAAAATATAAACATGGAGATATGACACTGGAGCCATGTTATTCCAAGTACTACTACAGCGATGAAACCTCTTTTTATAAGGTTTTTGCTGTGCATGCTTGGATATGAGGCTTATCTTAGGCTAAAAAAGGTAAAGAGTAATTTTGCTGTCATGAAAAAAATCTAATAATCGAGGGGAAAATCGTTTTAAGCTCTGGTGTAACAGTCCCTAGGTAGAACTCCCTGGAGGGCTTGATACAGGGCGCTTAAGGTGATAAACAATGATATGGTGAGATTGAAAGTTTAATTGCCAGCTGTCTTTAATTTCCACAGTAATAACTAGGCTGCATAATAACAGCTTGTTAAGAGTTGATGTGACAAAACCATTTATGTTGGAGAATTTATTTACCTCAAGATTCATCTCACCCCTGATTTCTTTCTTCAGTCATGAAAGTGACAACAAAATGTCTTATTCTACGACACAGCTCTGGACCCCAAGGAGATAATCATTCTGACTTACTTATATGAGTTCAAATGGTTAATGCAACACTCCTCAGATGAGGTGACAGGACCCCAACAACTGTTTTGCACTTTGCGTCTCAGGTTGAGGGGGATCAATCCTTGAACTGTGTGCTTTGCTTTTTAAAAAGCACATCCTTTCAGTGGTATATTCAGCCCAGACAACATGGCAAAGGTCAAGAGGCCTGAGATAAAGTTTATGTTGAAGTGAAAAAGAGAGGGATTGGGCAAGAGGGACTCGCTTATATCTGAAGGCTTGAGACTGAATAGTATCTCTTGACTTTATGACCGCCATGTCACACAAAAATTAATTGTAATATTTATTACATTGTGTTGCTTTAAGCAATTTAATTGGTTGACTTCATTTAGTAAACAGCTTCTTTACCTACATGTATTATGTCTGCATCGAATAAATGGTAGTTTGAGCAATAAATACACAACAATAACAACTAATTCTGTGCTTGAATCCTCTCTGTCTCTCTCTCTCTCTCTCACACACACAGAGGGAGAAAAAAATCATAGCTTTATTCACTCCATGGTGAGGTGCATCAGGTTACCCCTGTCATGCCCCCTGGGTGTTACAAAGTAGAGCTCAGTGAAGACAGGTTGACTTCTCTTATGAATTAGATATAACATATTAGAGAAAGCAGTGAATTAATCATGACACGGTACTCCGGCTCCATTCCAATAATAAAACGGTCCACCTTTAATAATGACTAATTATTTACAGGGTGCTTCAGGGCCAAGATTTAACAGAACCAAATCCTGATGAGCTTGTCAGAATGAAGCACTTCTGAGCTTTGCGCCTTCTTATTAAACATGATTCAAATTACTGATTTTTACTTTAAGGCATTGTATTAATCAGCAACCTAACCTTGAAATAAGTTTCCTTTGTTACTTCCAGCAAGTTACTTTATGAATGGCAAAGTCATAGCACATTGAAAGGTGTCTTGACATTGTATAATGTATTTTTTGTGTCAGCTTTGTGAGTCAAGAATCGGTAGCAGGGTGAAAAAGGAGGCCAGTAATAAAGCACACTGGATACTGAGACACTGTGAAAGAAACATTTTATCATTACATAGTTCCAAACAAAAACATAACAAAATGAAAAATAGACTGGTAATAGTTTAGGTGGTGGTCCATGCCAGCTATACCCGAAAAGAGACTTACCATCAGTACGACACATCCGGTATTTTATAATTACACTTCAGCTACAAATGAGGTTGTTGTGTCTGAGCTCAACACCTCCAGACGATGAACCAATCACCAGCTCAGACAATCAGGCTGCTGTCTGCACAGCAGTGATTCTCATTTTAGCCCATCCACTACCCTCTAAAATATTTTCATTCCTACCCTTTGTGAGTGTCCGGCTCTTAAATATAAAATTTATGCACCAGGAAGTTCACACAACAGTGTGAAAACTGCAGTCTTCTGTTATAGTATGATGGTTCAGGGAATGATTTCAGGGGCACTTAGGAGAAACAAAACTGAGGATTTAAGGCACAGGTCTGCAACTGCAGCCCTTAGAGCAGTGCATTTCTTTTGTTGAGACATTAAAATATGATTCTGGACTTGTTATGGATTAAATCTGTTTGGTCAGAAGGCTAACGTGACATTTTGAGATAAGAGACTTTTCTTGAAGTAGTTCATTTTGAAGGCAAACTCATCAGGTCTGCTCTTCAGCAGACAACAGTTTCTAGCTACTAAACTTATCTTAACATTATATTTGCCAAAAATTGCCCTGTATTTAATCATGGTAGAGTCATTATTAGTCTTCATTAATGTAGAAAAAAGACACAGCCTACACCTGATCTTTCTTAACATGTCTAGGGTGAACTGGATTGTGATATGGCTCAAAGACTGATTGATACTGGCCATGTCCATAAGAAGCAACAAGCAATCTGTGAATTTTCCACCACAACAGCTCAAGTCTTTGGATAATTGCCCTTTAGAGGTTGTAATGAATTAAGAGTTTCTCATTTGAATCTGCCAGAAACAAATTTACTCATGCTCCAATGCTTGTTAAAGAGCCAGAATCCACAATCAGTCTTATCACTTTCCGATACCTGGTTATTAGAGTCAGTGCTGGAGTCTACTCAGCCCTAAATTGGGAGAAAAAGCATTAGCAGGGTAACACCTCTTATAGGCTCAGAGAGCTCATGCTAACAACCAAAATTTTCTCGCATTCACAGCAACTTTATTGGGAATTTCTGCTGTGTCCATTTAGGTGACATGGTGACGGATCAGCAGGCTTTTGAAAGACAAGTGGGTACATTTGAATTGGTTGATTTAGAGAGATACTGTTAACACATTATTTGGCTTTCTTGTATGCCTTCATGAATTTTTTTTTTATTATCATGCCAAGTTTGAAGTCTTATATAAATCTGGCCAAAAGAAAGTCTTTTTATGCAGACAGAATCAAGAAAATAAGATGGTCTTTGCAATTAGTGGGTGCTCATTTTGAGAGTCCATGCAAAAGTGGATGAATCAGAGAAAACAGGAAACATGAGTAGCATGAAAACTCCTCACAGGAGGGACAAAAGACTAACCTCATAATTTGAGGTTACAGTGTTAACTGAGCAGCTGTTCAGCTCATGATCCTGGTGAATTGCAGGTATGAGAAACACTCTTACAGCTAGTTTGAACAGGTTTATCTGATTTTCTGTGTTACATGTTCATGATTCGAGTAGGCAGCTCATTGAGCTTTAGCACTGTAGCTGAAATGAATGAGGTCCACGTATTCAAAAGTGGAGCGTATTCATCCTGTGTTGTAACACATATCAACAGGACAAGACAGTGTTTTATCAATGTAGCTCCAGACTGAATATGATTCTTTTTTTATTAATTTGAAAGAAATCTTGGAAGAAACCATATGACTAATGGTCGGTTGGACAAATTACATGCTGCCAGCCTGATTAATCAGAGGTGATCACCCTGGTGACTGATTTCTGCAAACTGTTCAATTAAATGGGTCTCTGTAAATTCAGGCTTTTATGAACATTGAATGAATATGTCTCATGGTTAACACTTAGATTGACGTTTCAGAGGAAAAAAAAGTCAGTGAAGTTGTTTTTTTTGTTGGTGGTGATGTTTTTTTTTTTATGAAGGACTGCAATGAAACCTACTTAGTGGTTTTTGTCTTTAAGCTTAAGGTACTCAAACTAGACAGATTTTAACCCATGGATAACAAAAGTAGAACCAGAAATGGCTGCTTTAAAATGTGGTGTTACAATGGCTTACTTTCTCATGACAATACTGACTTTAAGCCTTTGGCTTGCAATCTTTTTCCTTTTGATTTTACAGTCAGTACATTAACATGCATGCAGCAGTCAGACTAAGGTCATCGTGAAATTGTAAAGTCACAGCAGGAAATCTGGTCTTGTGCAAAAAGGGAATTAGACTCCTGGTTGTGAACATCTCACTCCTCCCCAATAGGCAGCGCTGTGTGCTTTTCTGAAAGGCAAAGCTTTTTGCATTTCAAACTAGTTTTGGATCACCTGAAGAGGAAACAATATTCCAACAATGATGGCCAAGATGGATGCAGTATGTGCCACGGTGTTGGTTTGTTGCATTTGAGCGCAGCAACCCTATTTATCATGGTCATCTACTTCCTTTCGACTAAAATTTGATAACACTGAACACTGAGACAAATTGCACCGAGAGGATGCAACAGCAGTTCGATAGCAATTGCATTATGTAAGTGTGTCAGTCAAACTATGCTCAGTCTGACTAAGCCATTTATATGCATTTTAATGGTCCATTCTTGTGATAACTAAGCTCATAGTTGGATTTCTGGAGCTGCATGTAAACATACTGAGTAATTTCATGTTTGTAGCCATTAAGTAGTGTTAGACAACTCTTATTTGAATTTCAAGTATTTTATAGATTCTAATACAGTAAACCAGAGGTTGCCTTGAAACAATTTATAAAGCCAATGTTAGCTTAGTTAGCTTGCTAGCTACAGCATATAGAATATATTTGTGAAAGTCTTCTCAGCTTGCAAAATAGACAGAAGGGTTAAACCCTCAATAAGTCTAGCCCAATCAAGGTAGTTTTTAAGGCAATGTATTCAACATCACATAATAGCATCCCCTTTCATCTGGCGACACTCTTTGATACCAGCTCAAGCAAACAATGTGATAAATTTCATCCTTATTTATAGAAAAAATAACAGCATTGGATCATACTTACATTGGTTAAACCACTCAAGCCTCTTTAGGGATTAGACAAGATTAAATAGCACAATATAAGGCTCACAGACTCAGAGGACAGAGTATCAGGCAACCAGAGTCCAAAATATGACTTAGAGGTGGGAATAGATCCAGCTCACTGGGAGGAGGGAAGAAATGGGCCAAAAAAAGTCAATACGAGAGGCTGAGGGCAAGGAAAGGCATCTTCATGCATACAAGATTCTCAAATATGAATCCAATGCACTTTCATCAGACGTCTGTAGTCTGTGAAGTCTCCAAGACTTTTAACATTGGCAGTGCACTGTCGTGGACTGGAAACAACCTCTGATTTCTAAAAATACATTAGTTTGGCAACAGCACTCCGACAGAGCTCCTTCCTGAACCTTTTCAGATCATGAAAGGGGGTTTGCTTTGGAAAACTCAGCATTGATACGTTTTTACAGTGGTAATTAAACGTTAAAGCTACACAGAGATCTGGCTCAACAAGTTTTGATATATCACAGATTATTTACTGCAGTTGAAAATACTTTCATCATCTGGTTTTCCAATAAAAACTGCAACACCCTCCTCTGTCCTGATAAAGTGGAATTGCTTTGTAGACTGCAACAATACACTTACTTGAGTTTCATTACCAAAAACAAACCACTTGAACAACACTGCTGTCTCTCTGACAGGGAGAAATAACCCTGCTCTGATCTGTGCTGGATTAAAATTTTATCAAAGTCAGTACTGATTAATATTCAAAAATAACCCAAATGCTTGAGAACAGACTAAAAGATTTTGATCCATTAATATGATCCACGCATAAACCAAGAAACACATCTTTGCCATGTGCACATTTCTCGCTGCATGCCAAAGAATTAGACTGGTTATTAATTGAGATGTCCATCTGTCAAACACGCACCGTTTTTAGAGCAGAGCAAGCCTAAGCTGTTTGCTGAATTTTAAATCTATATGCACAGGAGTTTCTCTGAGCTCTCATCTTGTGACACCACCAGGTCAATTTTCTACCTTAACCATCTTTCACATTTCTCAGTCTAGTGACCCGAAATCCTTTTTGAGTTCCTGCGCATAGTCATCATCCACAGACGGGCACTCCTAATATTCCAGGTGACCTGTAGCTCCTACATCAAAACACAAATCACTTCCACTTTCTGACTTATGTCAAAATCTCATGGCCAAATTGCTTCAAGATTCGCTGAACAAATTTATCCCCCTGACAGGACTAATCCTTTTCATTTCAGTGACAACACTAACTCTCCTTTGATGTCACCCACAGGAAAAAAAACTGTGCATAGTTTTCCTAGAAAGTGATCAGTATATTTATATTCTCAATTCAACATCATAGACAAGTAGATACTTGCTATAAGTATATAAAAGACCCTGTGAGGTAAATACTTTTGTGTTTTTAGCTTCTGCTTTTTTCTCGAGTTTGGTAAATCTCATTCAATTTCCTCCAGTTAGTTCTTCAAGTCTCCTTGCAATACAAACAGATCACATTTATTCAGTACAATGTACAATCTGCAGAGGTAACATCAACTTTACTCTGTTATATTTGTGAACTGGCTAGTCCCAAAGGCAGCATGTAGCTGAACCTTAGTTGAATTTTTGAGATTTTACTTGGAAACAAAAGTCCACAATGTATTACTGAAATGTTTGCCCAGACAAACTCTAAACTCAACGTAGCTTAAAAAATTTCTGGAAAACAAGAAGCTTTTTAAATAAGTTGAGAAGTTGGAAAAGTTAGTTAGTTCCTTTCATGTGTGGACGGATGTAAGAAAAAATTATGACACCTGCCTGTTGATACTGTGTATGCATGTGTGAAATCTGATGCCAAGTTTTCAAAACTCTTTGAATGCTTCAGTGGTTTTTATTTTTGTTTGTAAAGGTTAATTTTGCCCAACATGCAGAATGTCATACCCTGTTATTAAGCTTGTCTTAGGCACAGACTTTATCACCACCTGGCACGCCATGGTTATTTAGCATTCAGAACTGCCTTTGCTTTTCATGTGCCGGTGGATATAACCTTTTAAATTAAATGAAGGTCATGTTGACTGATTTCTTTTTATGAGAAGAAAATACAGTAGTTTCAAAAGTGTTAATGTGCATCTGGACTAGGCCTTGGTGATATTCAAGCGAGGGTCTTTGCTCTGCTTTTGTGTGAAAATCTCATAAGGCTTTTCAGTTTAATTTCTGTATTTCAATACAGTTTTCTCATCTATTGGTGAGGAAAAATTATAGTTGCCAGTCAAAGTCTTATTTTAACTCTTTAAACACCATGCTCTGAGGGGGGGTGTCAAAGTGTCACTGTGACTACGCAACAGACGACATTTGGGGGCCGTCATTGATTGTCATCTTGGCTTTTGGTGGATGAGGAGGAAAATCATTCATTATTCCCTGCTTGGTTTGATAAACTTCTACTGAGCACATCTGTGTAACTTGCCTGCTTCACATGAAAATTTCCCTTTACTTCATCATTCATTCATTCATAAATATAAAAGTTTTCACTCCCAAATTTGTTTGAAAAAGCCAATGAACCCCACCAAAACTGAGCATCCACACACAGTCATGGATAAAATGAAACTATTATCCTCGTGTTTCAGTTTAAAGTTCAAAGTGCCCGTGGTGCTTATTATCACTGACAGCAAGAGGGATCCCAATTAGTATTCCAAGGCTCATTTTTCTTAAATGGTTTTACTGTTTCATTTAAGTTTGACAATAACAATCAAAAATTGAAACCGACACAAGTCTCTGATTTTATGTCCTCATCAGAGTTCATCTATCTTGAGCAACTATATTATTTTCGAGAAGCCTGCTGGCAAGCCTCCAGGATTCTCTTAACCTGGAAAAATTCAATGCAGTACAAATGGAGAATGCCAGTAGGTGAGTCAGTCAACCCTAGAGAAGAGAGGAGGTTTTTCTTCCTCTGGTGCCTATCCAAAGTATCTCACAGACCTTTGCTCCAGACGTAATCATTTCTATTTGGGTTATTAAAGAGTGAAATCTTTTGATGTGTTTGAAAGACAAAATGTGAGCAGTGGAACATTAGTCATACACAGAGAATCGCGTGATGGTTAAATGTAAAAGTCAACATTTTTGCTAAATCCAATATTGTTACATACATTTCCGATACAGTACATTCAGAATTTGGTTCATAAAAAAGGGAAAATACATGATAACAATTTGAACTAGCTGTAACGGTTTTTCATTTCCATGTATAGGCTGTCATTTTCATGATGTGGTGATATTGAGGGAGCGCGTTTCATTAGTACTTAACTGAACTATCCTGCTGTCCTAGTTTGATGATTTATAGGGTATGTATTCAAACGAACTACTCCCACTTTTTTCTCTGGTAATTTTTCAGATCATCATCCGGCTTTAAGTTTTATTTCATTTCTGCATTTATTTATTTATTTATTTATTTATTTTTCATTTTCGACCCATGCGACGGATTTTCCACAGACAGCCTTGAATGGATAGGAGAGGATATAAGAGGACAGGAACAATGAATCCTAAATATTACCAAGGACATTCAAGTTAATAGTCAGCAGCTTAAACGTTTTTATTAGGTATTATGCACAATTCAGTCACTCTTTCCACTACACTCAGATGACACCAGTAATCAAACTCTTCCCCTTTTTAATTTTGTAATGAAAATTGGAAGACCTTGAGGGTTCTGAAGCAAATGAGGTTGTATTGTCTCAGTTTTTTCTCATTATAGTGCATTTTGCACCAGAAATGCTAAACACCCAACAAGAATGGAAACTAATAGGAATTTCAAGGTACTTTGGCATAAATACACATTTGAAATAGCTACTTTCAAGTATAGACAAGTTGAAAATCTTACCTTCTATCAGAAACTGAATTTTTGAAGACGAATGACCAGATCAGAAACTTTTGAGAATTTGTCTGTATTAATAAAAGATACTATAGCTGAACTTTGTAAGACTCTTAGTCCTCCATTGTGGAAAAAAAGTTTCCCAATTGGGATCCCTGCTCCCAGAGTTCACTGACTTCTTGAGGAGAATTCCTTTTTCACCTTTACCAAAGTTAGCTCTATATTCCCCAACACCTTAGAGAAAACAGAGTGCACTTCCTGTCACAACCCGCACAAAGAGGGAACTACCAAAGGCTATAGTACCCCTGTTTCATATAGTATAATTTCCTATCAAAGTTAAAGTGACACAGGGTCAGAAGAGAACAGTGGTGTGGTTCAGGTCCTGTCTGTGGGTCTGTCCTTGAAGCAATCCCATCACTTATTATTGGCATCTTTAAAAGCACTCTGATGTGACGGGTGATGAGGGCGTCCTGGGTTCTCGTTAATGGGTGCAAACTAGAGTGCAGGATGACAGCACATCTCCGCATGAGCAAGACTTTCTCTTGTCAAACAGATGGGACACAAGTCTTGACTGATGATCGGACTGGACCTGGGGCTGTTTTGGTCCAGGCCTCTGACACACACTCACACTCGCACTCACACTCACACACACACAAACACAAACACAAGTTGGCATTTTAGATTTCTATATACCTTTACCCAGAGAGTCTGCAGAGGTCACTGGAAAAAAAGAGCAGATCCAGCCATAAAGTCACACAGGTGGGATTGAGAAAGGGGTGACAGAGCAACCCTTCTTGGCCCCCCAAGAGAGACCAACTCAGACTGAGGGGCTAAAGGAGAAGTGTGTGTGTCCTGTCCATATGGACTTTCTTGTCACAGCCACTCAGCGGGGCAGTCCATCATAGCCCTGTGGGTCAGGGTTAACAGTGTTCTCGGGTCTGAGTGGCAGTAATGAAGTCATAAAGCACTCTGCACATACATGGACCCCACAGTGATGACAGCGCCAGACACTGTAGCTGCCATCACCAGTTGCTGATCATCGTAAGACTGAGCTGATAAGGCTAATGCGTCATTTTTTGAAGCAACTTATGTCTCGCAGTTCTTATCATGATTCTACATGAAGTAGATCAAATGTGTTTTTCATTTCTACTGTCATCATGAGTTTCATGAGTCTTTCAATGCATTTGGATTAATGGTTAATGTCAGCAAAACTTAAAAAAAAAAGATTTCTATGCCTGAGAGACCTTTACTTCTTTACTTACTTTTTACTATTACCAGAGCATTACCTACTTACCATTACACAGAGTTTGCACAATATTGGCATTTGTTTTAACATTTGTTGCCCTGAATTACTTATTGCCTTTAACACTTTATTTTCATTCAGATGTACTCGAGGATCCTATGATACCACCCCACCCCCCAAGCAGTTACTACGTCACTTATTGCTACCATTAGTTATCTAGATATACTGTATGCCTGATTAAAATTATATTATCCGTGTTTAAGTTTTTTTCTGGCTAACTTCTAACTTCCTGATTGGGCCAGACTGGACAAGATTAATTTAAGGCACACTGAGATTACCATGACAACGCCACACCAGCTGACGAAGTTCAGCAATGAGAAGAGAAATTTATGTTTTTTCTCTGCTGGAAACAATTCCCGTGATTTTTTAGAGCCTGGACTGTCATACAGAAAAGTGACAGAAGAGCAAAAGAAAGTGAGACAAGAGAGTGATAGAGCATAAGCGAAGGCTAAAACATGAGCAAAGCTGTTTGTAAAAACGTTCATTCTAAACCACATGCAGCAGTTTTTATGCAGTGGTCTGTTCAAACCTGAGCGTCTATCAATAAAATTGAGAGTGATGTTATGTTTTCTTTGCTTGGTAGAAGAGCACTGGTGGGAAATAACGAGGATTCACTAACATTACATGGTACACACATACAGAGCATCAGGATGTGAGTAGCGCTAAACGTAGGCGGCTGCTAAACCACGGTACAAACTTACGTTTGCTTGTTGTCACATTTCAAACTGCAAGGCTATGCAACCATTGATAAATACATTACCTTGTTGCATTGTGTAAAAGTAAGTAAAACGGTATCTTGCACAAAGAAAAGTAATGTTTGAAAGAAGATCAGATACACTTTCACTTTCACCTTCATAACATATTAATCACGATAGTTTGGGCAAGTCCTGCTACAGGAAGTCACTGCAATCCATTTCATACAGATTCTCCTCACAGCCACTTTAAGTTCTCAGGAGAAGACTTCTTTATACCTCTGAAACATATAAAGCATTTAAAACTCTACACCTCTGAAGCACTTTAGGTAACCAACCATTAACCAAGTTCATATTTAGGGACACATGATGTTTATTAGTGAACCATTTTCAGAGAGTCAGTGTAAAAATTGGGTAGACATTTTGCCCCAATTCATTGTATGTTTCAATATCTGTCACTATGTATGCCTTTTACTCTGTGTAGATCCTGAAATCCTTCACACCAGCTTGCCTACATGCTCTGACATTAATCCGTATGGAGCTTCACATTCTTTAAGTCAGTGTGACAAAGCAAAGAAAACGTTGATAATACACCATGTCCTGTATAATGGGCTTTGGCTGGTTTAGAGCATATGACGCTGTAAACAGTTTGTTGTGGCTGCCAGTAAGGTTTATGTGTGCGTCTGCTCTGTTTCTGCCTCTTCTTGAGTGTATGTGATAAAGGTGGCAGTCAGAGAGCACAGTTTAAAAATGCCAGTCACACTGCTGCAGGGCAAGCACTGGTAAGTATGCTAGCTGTTGTTGCTATGTTACCAGAGGGGGGAAAAAAAGCAGTCAGTGGGTGTCACGAAGTTGACAGAGTTAAACTTCAGGAGGTGCATGTTTGCTTCAACCTTTTTTTTTTCATTTGAATACATTCAGCCTGTCAGGGTCTTTTAGCCATGTTGTGAGCTCAGGTGTTACAGAAACATATTAGGCAGAAGGAGAAGATGTGGATTGATTAGATGGTCTGGGGTTGTCCTCAATGCGCTAATGGGGAACAGATTCATATTATACTTAACTTTTTTTTTAGTGCAGTTATTACTAGCATGCCCACTTTTAGTCTCAGCAGCAGCATTAGCTCTGGTAATGACAGTGTCAGTTGGTTCAGTTTGGAATGAATAATGATCTACATGGTTTGGTGTATGCGCAGGGAACTGGAGTTTTTGGATGTCAAACATCACAGCTTGCGACAAAACGCCATTGACGTCACATGTATGTAACGTTGTGATGATCATGAATACTGCAGGTGTGTTAGTTTTGATATTGATGCAAGCACTTCATGTTTGTTATTTTTTTCAAGGGCATCTTATTATTTATGCTGAAGAGCAAATCTCTTTATCAATCCAAAACTCAAGATTCTGGCGCCATGTTTAAATCTCTGGCGGAATAGACAGAATGGATGGAAAGGATTCATTATGATTGGCTGGCACGGGTTTCACATCTGAAAAACACCACCACCTCAGGGTCTAGCATGCTAAGAGTTGCACTTTTTGACAGAAATGCCCAGTTACGTGTGGACTTTTTTTTTCATATCAATGATCAGGCGTGGAATAAAGTATTTTTTAAAAAGAATGGGGGGGGATTCAATTTCGAAAATACTTTGCTGTTTACAAGGCCTTAATAATATAGGAATTTCCCAAACAGTATCAGCAAGTCCAACTATCTTATATCAGATGTAGGAGGTTGAACAAACATCAGTATGTACATACAGGACCCCATTTAATATGTAAATCATTTAAACAAAGTCAGATCTGTTTTCCTTAAAAGCTGGCTGCTAATCAACCCTCTAGACTTCTAACAGACCCCATCAGTCTTGGCCATACTTGGTATTCCATGTTAGCAGCAAATGCTGGCATGCTTACAGGTGAAAAAAAGGTTGATGCTAAAAATAGTTGACATTGCGAGGTGAGTTCTCATGATGAAAATGTACCTTGTAATAATTCTGTCTGTAAAAAGGGACCTTTTACATCAATGTAGACCAGATTTAGCTGACTCTGCATGCTTTCACTGCATGTCCTTGTCTGATGTTGTTGGGCATGGCAGAATGATACTGTAATGATACAGTATGAATACAGTCATTTTAATGGGGGATAAAAATTTACAACTTGATGGGGACACTCTAATTGATTACAGTACTTAATTTTACTGGAGTGATACTCTGAAGGACAAGATGGCCCTGGCTTGGTGCCGTCAGCTCTCACGGATCTGTGCCAAATTGTTCAGCCACCAAGTTGACCAATCCAAAGACTTCATATTCTGAGGGATGTTGATCTTTGTTTGAACTTTTGTTTTCGGGCTTATTTTGATTTATATCTGCTTATTTGGTAATGAAAGAAGATGTGTGGGGAAGTGCTGCTCGGTAACTTAATAACAAATCCGCACCCAACTTTATAACATTTACAGTGGATTATTTGGTTAGCTGGGAGTGCGGATGTCCAAGGGTGAAGCCTGATTTCTACAGCCATCAACATCCTCATCAATAATTATTTCTTTTACATGAGCTTCTTAATGGATGCCCTCCAGAGTCATATCTCCATAATAGATCATATTGTGTGTTATGTGTGTGTCTGTCTTTGTGTCTTTGAGAGGGGAAAGAAAGACAGCAAGATACAGAGAGGGACAGATCAGATATGAGCTGGACAGACGGCGGAAGAGCTGAGATGGAAGACTGATGTTATCGCTGCAGTGATGTTACACTGAGAAGATTACAATTTGAATCCTGGCTGCAGTCCAGAGCTTTGAAATTAAGGACACAGACATGATGTTGGTAGAGGTAAAGCATGAGGAGAAATGTTCAAACTCTGATCTTCTAAAAAGGATCTTTCATCTGGGTTAATGATCCCATTGTTAACAACATGGTGGGGTAGTTGATGATTAGCTGAGCTGCTGAAGTATACTTGTTTTAAGGAAAGTGAATTAGATTACTCTGCTGGATTTCAGTTAACTGAATACTCTCATGTGAAGATCACCAGTAGTCTGCCTGCTCCATCTGCTCCCTGAGTTGATTGACAGCACATATGTGGGGCCATGTGCAGTGATCCTCCAAAAACACAAAAAATAATCATCAAAATAGACTGAATCACTGCAATCACAATGAGTGAGCACTGCAGGCAGACTTAACCAGGCTGTAAACTCCTCACTTATACTACTACATTAAACTTCTGTCATCCCTGTTCAGTTTCAGCTCCTGAAAAACACATTTAGACGTTTCAGCCTGAATAAAAGTTTCAACACAAGATGTTTAATGTAAGTTTAACTGAATATTTCACAGAATGAAGTTGGAACACTGGCTGGGTTTCCATTACAGTTTTTCGCATTGAATGTGTTTCCATTGAAGGTTGTTCTAGGCAGGAGCGCCGTAACTCTTGTCAAATATCATCTTGCGAGATTTCACTGCTGGAAGATGGACGCTCAAAACCTGTTGCGTGTAGGTGTAGTGAAGTGACTAACTCCTTATAACACTCTGCATTCCTCTGTTTTTTGCTGTCTAGTATGGCTGTTATGTTTTTCTCGAAAATAATTGCGAGAAAAGTCTCTGTCTCCTCCTCTGTCCAAATGAGGCGCGCCACGTTTACTCACAGAGAAGTGATCATGTGACCAGGTACGTCACGTCCTGTGACGTATAATTGCAAAAAAGTGTTTCCATTGCGCTTTTGCGATATATTTGAATGTCAAAACGTGTGAAAAACCACCTCATGAAAGTGTAAAAACTTTTTAGCGATATTTTAGTGCATTTTCGAAAAACAGGTGTTTCCATGACCAGTTTTTTATAGCGCTATTTAGATTTTGCGCATATCCAAGGATAATGGAAATGCACCTCCTGACATTGTGTAATTGTACTCAGTGACTCAGAGGAAATATAAATTAATTGGAAAATAAAAGCAAAGATTAGTGTAATCGAAAAATTTCTCTTTTGTGGTTCACTTTTTTGGAAGATCATGACGGATATTATTCTTGACACTATCTGAACATCAAACTTATAAAGTTGAGGTGCAAAGGAGTGAAATAGATTAGGCGTGTGCTCACCACACATCTTTCATGTGTAAATACTCTTCATGGCTCCTTGTGACCTGCCTGTAGTTCCTCAGTCCTGCAGAAGTGTGTCCCAGAGCTGTGACTGCCTCTGAGCAGGGAGAAGATGTTTTTAGGGGAATGTGTGTATCCCTGTCACGCAGACAATGCTAGGTTTCCCAGAAAAAATGTACCTTTGCCCTGAAGGTGGAATGGAGGCCTCCTGTTGGGCATGTTCTCAGCCCACAAGAGACTCAAAGTTGGCCCTGTGCATGCTGTTACAGTGAAATGTATTCAGCTCCATCTCCTGGCACTCACTCTACACCAGCCACAAATGGATTTGTGTGGTAGAAATGACTAAATTAAATCTCTGTGTTTCAGGGTCACCTTATATGTTTGGCTCTGATATCTGTGTGCTTTAAAGAAAGTACAGTGGTGCATATATTTCCTGCTGATTGATATTGCAGAGAGTAACAAGAGTTTGTATATATCATTTGTTTGTCCATAAATTCAGTTTTGGTTGGATGGCTTTCTCCATTTGTATCCCCTGCAGATTCACTCTCTGTTGCAAAATGGTGTTTTACTGAAAGCTTGGTAACAGCTTTCTACTCCACAAACCATTAGAGCTCCTCAAACATCTCAACAGGGATGCTCACATGCTGGAGTCAACAGCAAGGCTAGCAG
Organism: Thalassoma bifasciatum; assembly: GCA_008086565.1. Taxonomy (NCBI): domain Eukaryota; kingdom Metazoa; phylum Chordata; class Actinopteri; order Labriformes; family Labridae; genus Thalassoma; species Thalassoma bifasciatum. Next base: position 2,259,875 of record RPOG01000009.1, read on the forward strand.
TTTCATTTTCCTTTTTTTGGGCATCATTTTCCCTTTTTTTCTTTCAGATATGAGACAACACTTAGAAAGCCAAGTCATGACATCAGCATGTTACATTTTCAGTCTTATTGGTAAAGGCTGTAAATGGGGGTTTCAAACTGTGTATTTTCTTTGGTGATATCTTCTGTCTGGGCCGATATTAAGAGGCCCAAACTTCCCAACTTGGTCATGTTTGGAAGAAGTATTTGTTTTTGTTTTGAATTGCCACCCCAACTTTCTGATTGGTCACTTCAATCCTCTCCATTCTCAAGGTCAGAGCCAATTAGAGGTAAAAAGCCAGAGGGCAGATCATCATGGGGGCAGGATTGAATGAAAATTGAGCTAAAACCAAGATGTCAGAGAAAAAGAGGTAAGTTGTGGAACAGATATTTATTTTTTTTAACATCTTGGGACTAAATGTGATCTTGCCACCATGATGATCTTCCCCCTTTGAGACAGTAGGTGTTTGAAGTGACCATGCAGAAAGGAAAAGTTACCGGGCGGGGACGTCTATTCAGTGCTCGACCCCTGAGTGCCAAAACTCAAGGCGAGCACGTAGAAAGCAGGAAGTGACAGTGAGTATCTATACCGAGACCGTGAGTGTACACAGTGGCAGAAAGCGTGATGCAAGCGCTGAGAGTGGTCTTTCTGCACACTGCTTATATTTCTTATGCGCATGGGATTTTGGCACTCAAACAACGCCGTGATACACAGTGTCATCTATCAGGGGAGACTTCCAGAAGAACTTGATCAACCTGAACAGTGACAATTCAGGCATTAGAAGATCTCAAATTGATGTATTTATGTGAGTTGTTCAAAAATGACAGAGAAACATATAAACTACTGGCAAAAGGAACCTTGACACTGGTCTTAAGCTTCTACCTTGTGTGTCAGTGTGGGATGTAAAAAGTTTTTATGTTTCAGAATTTAGGATGATCAAGTCTTAAGAAATCAGAGCAGGTAAGACATCATTTGAACATTTCTTCAAGGTTGCCATGAAATAAGAAATTGCTCACCAACACATTAGCGATTCGCTCACTCAATATACTCCCCTACGGCCAAAGGATGCTAGTTATTAGACTTTTTGAGCAGTCAGTACTGATGTAGTTTCTGTACAAATAGCAGAAGGCCTGAAATAAAAAATGCGACTGCACTATAGTGTCCATTGAACTAAGTACAGCTCTTCTGAGTCTGAAACAGAAAACTTCAGAGTAAAACTGCCTCTGTGCAAAGGTCTCCTGGGGCTACACTCCTTCATCACAAATGATCAGCTCAAGCTCAGACTGGCCAAGGAGGCTGCAACATGCCAGTTTACAAGTCTTCATTTGCAGGCTTGGAAGAACTGAGGGCAGTTTTTCTGTCAGGCGAAAGTGCAACAGGGAATTGTACTCACACGACCTGCAGCTGCAGCAGAGCCAAAGTGAGCAAACACAGAGACTCATGAACAGCCACAGCAACATTTACTTTGGGCTGCATTCGGTCACAGGTTCAGACTGACTGAGCCGGAGCACAGGACTGTGGATAGAAAGAGATTTAGTCTTTCTTCTTAAAATAGGCAAAAAAAAAAAACAAAATGTGACAAGAAAACCCATCAGGCTTTTAGGAAAGGCTTTTTGTAATGTCACACTTCATTCAGAAAGTTTTGAAACTCAATGCTTTATTAATATCAATTTTTTACCGAATCATGTGGCATATTATGCCCAATAAATGAAGACAAAATGGTGCTAATGCTCCAAAAGTATTTCTCATATATTTTTACATGATTTCTTTACAATTTCACTTCTCCTTGCTACAAACTTGAACTGTTTCTTTTTTTTAATTACAGAAAAAAAGTTCTGTTAGGATTTGTATAGATAAATGTGCATTCTGAGGTTTTTTTTTTAAATAACTGTCAAAGGGTGTTTACTTTAAAAGTAATTAAAAGAATCTTGCTTACAGCATTCATTCAGTTTAGTTTGCCTGAAGGTCCCCGTCACTAATGACATGATCAGCTCAGGAAGGAACAAAACCATTGAAAGTACCTCTGATCAGTTTAATGAATAAAACTGGTGTGAAAAAAAACAAATGTAAAAGTCCAAGGCAACAGAAAGCCCCTAAACAAGATCTTACATGTCCTACATGTCTCTCCAAACTACTAACTAAACAAAGTAGTGACTTGCTTTAAGACTGCTTCAGAAAAAGTTGTTGAAGCAGGTATGATTTGTTGTTTTTAATTGGGTGAGAGTAAATTGTGAAATCATAGGGGGCTGTTTTCAGGAGCTTATTTAGGATAAAAAGTTGTTCATCAGTGCAGTTACAAGTGGCCAAGAATGATATTTTTAAAGGACTGAGACAACAGTTTTTTTTTCCTTTTTTTTTTTTTTTATAAAACAATTGTTTATACAGATTTTTAGAAATTGTCGAATAGTCATATCCGTTTCCTTTGACGAGGTCAGAATCTCTTTCACGTAACTCCTTGTGTAATGTAATATCCCTTGCTATCTTTTCTCTGCTGAGGACTGGTCAGCTTTTTACCACAAATCTTAAGTTTTGTGGTCTCCTGAAGTGAAAGTCAAATATTCCCTTTGCTTTTTCTATAAAGGCTATCATAGACTAACATTTTTGCTACATTGTCAACAGGAAGAGATAAAATTCTTTGCTCCATAATTATACTCTTTCTGCAGATTGAATATGTGTGACATGAATGATGAGGTGGCCCCTTGCGTGACTTTGGTTTTTCAGATCTAATAACTGTTTTTAAGGGGTTTGACCTATCAGAACAGACCTGACACAGCTGGGTAATAAGAAAGATAAATGGGTGTAAAAGTAGATTGTCACATTTTGGATGGATCCCTGCAGCTTTTTAACAGAGAAAAATAATAAAAGATCAAAAATAATCCAATTGAATGTTGAACTATTATGTAGATCCACATTATTAATTGAATTAATAATACAACTGGCTGAAACCGTTTTGCTTGACGGGCAAACACTACCTGTTTTTATATTGTATCTTTTATTGTGTTTCATCCAGTCCATTACCACTTAATGAGAGGGTTTTTTTGTACCTCTTTCCAAGGATGGCTCTTTTTTTTTGCTGCTCTTCAGCATCTCTGTGTGAGTCAGAATGACTCTTCAGTGGCGCCCATTCAACCGTAGCCTGCCTTGTCGCAGACACAGTAAACCTCTGGATCCTCCTCATTACTGACAACAGATCACCGTCCTCACAGAAACACACTTTGATGGCCCCGCCTGCAGACTTTTTCGTTGTTTTGCCTGGATAAACACACCTGCCAGTCAAGACTATTAGGTTATGAGTCTGTCATGGGCCTGTGGTGTTACGGCCCTCTGAGGCGTCAAACAGCAGCCTTCATATGTGCAGAAACAAAACACATGGTGCTCTGTGTTTAGTCACTGTAGCAAGAAACAGGAAAACTTATGAGTGTTTGTTTTGCCCAAGGTTTCCCTTGTTGCCAAATCTCAGCAGTGGTCATCCATCTCTCTGGATTGAAACATTTTGTGCATTTGAAAGAAATTGTTAAAATGGAAAGCAGACCACATTGTGGATGCCCCCACACACCCCCCGTAGGGGTTGGCTTGGGTAGGAAAAGGCAACAGAGCGAATGCTTTTGACGTTTCAGCTGAACGAGTTGCTGGGTTACTCAGTCACACTGATGCTTTGGCAGGACTGTAATGAAGTCAGCTGGCATGCATCAGGGGACGATGTGAAAAGGGGGAGTATGGTTTCCTCAGAGAGAAGAGAAACAAATAGCAGGTGGATTTTAAAACTGGCCCGCAGTGAAGAATGTGAAGGGATTTGTCTCACTCATGGGTTTTTTACAAATAGGTGAAAAGAACCTTGGAGGAAACCTGTTTTTTCAATTACACTGACAGTGTCTGGCACCATGTGGCCCTGTCCTACTGTGTTAAGGGGACATGAGCAGATGATATGTATCCTTGGTGAAAGGTTTTATAACTTGTGCACGTTTTTTCCTCTTATATGATAATTTCTGCCTTTTCTATGTTCATGTTTATGCCATGCATGGGGCTCCAATTTTGATGGTCAATCAACTTTCAAGGTTTTTCCTTTTAAAAAAACGTTCCTATATAAGGTATGAATAGCATGTTGAATATTTGGTTTGGTATGTCAGTGATGTAAAAGATCCTGTTTTGTAAATGCTTAATGGTACTTTTAAAACAGATTCTTTAAAAGCAAATTAAAGTTTGAGATAAAATAATTAAAAATGTTTAAATAATTTCCAGTGGTCGACAGCAGTATCAGATTTTCAGATGTCTGATAACCAGAGAGAAGGTCAGCTGAAGGCCCTGTAATATGCAGACACCCTGCTGATGTTTTTTAATACTTATTCATTTATTTATTCACTTTTTTCAGATGCATTTGATAAAATACTACAACAACAAACAAAAAATGCAATTTCTTGTTATATTACTCCATGCACATTACAATCAAGAAAGTACGATAATCTCAGCCAGCAACATGCTGTAGATTCATCTTAAATTAATTCATTGATATCAAGTTTTTTTATGGATTTCAGAACATGACTGATAACCAACAGACCAGTGCTGCAGGATACATCCTCAAACCAATACCTGTTATGTGGCTATGTATCGCGATACACGATATTCATCTCAATATTTCTCCTCTAAGTCACGATATAAATGTTTAATTCAATTCTTTGATGCATCAAATAACACCAGTGTAATGATTCAAGCAGACCTTTCAGTTAGATTTCTCAAATTTGAGTGCAAAAAGGGGAAAATCAAAATCAGGTTAAGTTCTGGTGTGTTGTTAGATGTTTGCATACCTTTGTGGTGGCGCTGCAGAACCTTATGTGTTTTCTGATAACATCGTAGCTTGCAATATTTTGGTATTCAGCTTCCAAGTAACACCAAACAAAGCTCATGAAACTGAAACTTACGTACGTGTTGTGTTGTTTGTTCCTTGTTGCTGGGTTTAATCAGGCTGAGTTCATAAAGGCAGCAGATCAAGCCAAAAAAAGCAACTACACTTGCCCAAAAACCCACAGATGAGATGTGCAAGTGTCTTTTTCCCCCCTCTCTCCTGATACATGCATGGGCAGGAGAGTTTTCTGGATGGGCGGGGTAGCTTGCTGCTTGCTGAGAGAGAAGCACAAGCAGAGAGAAAGAAGAAATTCTTCAAAGTGAACTACATGCCAACGTCTTAAGAAATTTACCTGACCATCAGCATTCAATGGTCACAATCATGAGTAGTCATTTCATACATCTCACAGGCAACCCACGATATCCTGAGTATATTCAATGTAGTCCCCACCCAGACAACAGATAACACTTTTTATTTTACCCACACCAAAAAAGATGTAGTAAACATGGAGAGGACTCCAGGCATGCAGGGTCAAGTCAGTGCACAAACACAAACACACACACACACACACACACACACACACACACACACACACACACAGCTGTCACCGGGTCGTAACAGGATGTGACACCACTGTTGGACCCTCACTTTCTGTTAGGTCAGGGTGTTAAGGTGACGCCAGTTAACACCGGTGAATCGGCGAAAGGGAGAAATAGAGAAAGGTGTTGCTTTGTAAGCTTCCTGCAGATAATAGAAATACTAACCAGCTCATTTTTTTGTCTCTTTTACTCATTCACACAGGTATCAATGGTTAAAAGCTGTTACTCACATTTTGCCTTTGTTCATTTTGTTCAACAGGACAAAAGTAGAGTTGCTGTGAAGTGAACCTGAGAGATATCCAATCATAGCAATTGTTTGTGACAAAAGTGTCTGTTGATGCAAAAGGATGTCTAACGTGAGGGTTTCAAAGTTTTTCAGTGTATGGTAGGATTGAGTGAAGGTCTGTTAAGATCCAGGCTGTGGAAAAAAACCCTGCTGATCTGATGCTGCACTGAATTTTTGAATCTCCATTGATGACCATCGCTTCTCGGTAATAACATTTCCGACATGTAACATTACCTGACTTCCTCACTTTGTGTCTGCATTCGTGACAGCCCTCAGAACTTTTCTTGTCCAAGTTTATCAAAAGTTAATTTAAGGCTCCCTGAAAAAGTTAGGAAGTATCAGCTGCTATAACTAGAAATCCACTTTTTGTTTCCTCTTCCCCCAACTCTTGTGAGAAAAACTGCCCAGAGACACATGAAAAGGGAGATGTATAAAAACACTGTAACTTTAAAAGACACCCACGAGATGATTAATTCAGAGTGTGAAGCCGATATAAGCTGTGGATAAACTTTGAATTATTAAACTTCAGACAGACTTGAAGTTGTGAGTGAATTCCTCAATTTCTCTTGTGTGACCAAAGACTCAACAAGAGATACATGCTTGAGAATATTAATACACTGGTGCAGGAGGCAGCTATTCTGAAAATATGAACAAAAGGCAGATTTGCACTCAAGTGTGTCTTGAGTAAGATGAAGAAAAGTAAAAAAGTTGAAGAAAAAAGGATAGTTGCTGCCCTGGCTTTATATTACAGAAAGCACACATCTTTTTAAACCAGGAAGTGCTGAAATGCGGAAGAAATGTTGCAGAACACTTCTGCTTAACACCTTCTGCTTTCTGAAATACTGGAGACATCTCTGCAAGCCATGTGTTGACATCCACACTTGTTACCATAGTTACTAAATTATGAAGCATAATCTTAGTGTTAAAACAGATTCTACGCTCACAGTTCAAGATCTCTAGAGCAGTGGTTTGGTGTATGTACTTGTGCTAAAAAAACAGATTCTCACAGATTCTTGTTGCTGGTTGGCCTTGTTTTCACACCACAATTTAAACTATATTAAACAATTTTTTATTTATCTGAAACAGTTTTATTGTGATCGCAGTGAAACAGTAAGTGGACTATGGTAGTTTTTGTGGAAGTTTGAGTTTTCTTCAGACCCCTCGAAGCACTTTTACAGCAACATTCACCCATTCTCACATTGATGACGGAGGCTCCTGTTCAAACCTCAGCAGTTCAGGATTGTATCCCTTATAGTGAGGTCATGTTGGCATGTGGTAAATTTGAAGCTAAACTGGTGGGATGATTACCTAATAAACTTTCAGGATCAAACTCAAGAATAAAGCATTTCACCTCACCAATCATATAGGGTGACATGAATCTTTGATGAGGCGCTCATTAGGTGAAGAAGCCCCCACAGCCCTCATGCATGTCCCTGACCTCAGCTTTTCTCTTGATTATGCAAAGTTAAAAGTGAATATTTATCATTTTATTATGAAAATGTTGTTCAGCAGGCAGTTCTTTGGGAAGAGCAGGGAAAAGAGTAAAATCCCCTAAGGGATCAAGGGCTTTTGGACAAAGATTTGGAGCGAGTGTTGCAGGGAACAAGAAGCCTTGAGGGAGTTCAGGCCTGTGAAGTTAAATCAGAACTTAAGAACGGATCTGTGTTATTAGATGGTTTAAGCTGGTCCAAACCCAAGCAAAACGAAACTTTATCCAGGGAATGTAATTGGAACTCTAATAGAAAAGTCATTTTACACATACATAGATAATGACTCGTACTGTTTGCTTCAAAAACAATGGTGGAACAAAAATGTGTCATATTTGTCTGGAACAAGCTAAGCTACAGAGTTTTAACAGCAAATTACTAAAAGCTTATAGTATCAATATTCATGTAATGTCCTTCTTACAGTATGATCCAGCTGAAATTCCACTAAAATCAATGTTAACATACTTTTGTAACACAACAACTGAAAAATCTGTCTAAAACTTCAACACTTATGTAATAGACGGTAAATTACAGAAATAAACAACTCAACGTCTTCTGCCTAGTCAGCTCTGTACTTCTGACTGTGAGGTTCAGCAAATTTGAGCTCCAGCCAGCAGAGCAGTCAGGTGGTTACACCTTAGATAAACAAACTCCTGCTGGGATTTCAAGATTGAGCCGGCTGTCTTCTTTACCTGCCAAACTTCTCACAGCTCCCTCCCTCTGACACTGAATTATGAGGAGTACATAATGTAATCTTCAGACTCTTTTCCCAGTATTTCCATATAGAGCTTTGATAAAGTGGCAGCCCTTTCAACTGAGGCTTTTTACTCCCTCATTCCTCTTTGGTTTGCTGTATAATTGCTTATCCATGTTCCTCCCACTGGTTGCCACTCTTCCGGCAGCGCTTCTGTTGTGCCAGTCAAGGGTCACCTCCCGCGGTGGTGGCCCCCTGCACGATGTGCCGACCTACGGCAAGAGATGCTCCTCAGGAGGTCTCCAGTGACTAATGGAGCTTATTCTGTGTGCCGTGCGAGGCAACCAACACCAGGGGCTGAGTGAACAGAGCACAAACAGATAAGCACAGCAGGTGGAAAAGAGGAGACGCACATAGAGTAATGGCCACATTGGACAGAGAGATACCAGAGATGAGTGTATGGACTGAATTAGGAAGGACGCTGTCGGGAAGTGTTTTGGAGAGAACCAGAATGGCTTGCTCCAGCCCCGCAACATTTCCTTATAACCTGCTCTTATTTTTACAGTTGTGGCCATTCGAAAATAGAAATGACATTATCTTTGCTGGTAAAGATCAGAGACTAAAGCGAGACCTTACAAAAAGGTTTTACAAAATAATTTGACTGTCACAAAAACATCTGTTACCTTTTCTCTGACAGACAACCTTTATATGCTTTAGTTTAGTTTAAAGGCCTAAAATAAGGCTGAGTGGATTTCTTTTAAAGTGTGTTTACAGTCTTTGTGAAGTAGACTGTTTTTAGGGAAAACACAGCAGTGAAAAGTGCTTGGGCATAACATTAAGAGCAACACAATGCAATGAAGGACATCAAAATATGAGGCTATACAAACTTAGTTATATGTTTGCAATTAATAACACTCGCAGCTTCCCATTCCTCTTTGTCCATTGTAATTTCTTACAGAAGTAAGAAATGCACTGGATTTACCCTGTTCACCATGTTCCTCAACAGTAAAATTGGGGTCTGAATATCATTTTGGCTCCATACTCATTAAAAAAACAGTGTGGAGTGTAGATCTACAGCAAATATGAGTAGTTTGGCAACTCTTTCACACAGAAACTATTTAGATATAGGACTTCTGAATGTATAATTTGGGAGGTCAGGAATAGATATAGTGAGCATTACTGGTATAAATTGGTCAAGGTTTGAAATTTAGTCAACCTCACTTTTTACTTCTCCTAAAGGAAGGGACAGAGAAAAAGACAAGGACACTGAACGGAGAGAGAGGGGGGAACAATGTGATGAGAGGTCACAGGTCATATTTGAAGGCTGCCCACTTCAAGGACTAAAGGATGTGCAATTTCACGACAGAGGTAACAAAACAAACAAAAGGACATCAACTTTATTCATAACTGACTCGCCTAAATTAACTTTGGGTCACAGAGGTGGAAAGTCAAGCTGAGGTGAGACTGAATCATATTGTAAATGTGTGACAAACACTCATACAGTAAGCTAAAAAAAGGCTGTGATGCTCGATGACGCTCTTTGCAGCTGCTGAGTGTGAAGCCAACTCACAGTAGGTGTGCAGTAAACCTCATTTTAAACAAACATTACACTAAATCTGAAGTGTTACAGGTGATTTTCAGCATTAGAAGTAATCTAATCAGGCATGTCTTTACTATTACTTAAGAAGGTTTTTTTTAAGTATTGATTTCAGCTGTGATGTGAGTGCAGTACTTACAACCGTTGGTTGAACTAAAGGTGACTTTGACTGTTACTTTGAGAGCAGTCATGTAGAAAGTTTGACATCTCGAGCTGCGATTTTAGGGTAACTTGGACTTCCTATGTCTTTATTTCACCACTGAAAGTACCCTTCTCTACAGAAGCAGTAAAAAAGTACTTATAGAGCTTTTCAACAGCAGGAATTTTACCAAGCAAGTAGGGACCTTTTGAGGAACTCTGTATGTTTTGACAGCCAGGAACCATGGTCTAATATTGGTTAGCTAGTTATTTACCCCCCTGAAAATCAGCTGCTCTCGGGGTTGTACTTCCCAGAGGTTCAGGAACTTTTGGCACATGACTTGCAATGCTGAAGATTTCTGACTGATAAAGGACTCACATTGATTTTATTGTAACTACCATCCACAGTAACACTACACACAACTGTGAATGTAGTGGCAATTCTCCAGAGTGCATACTTATTCAATTTTATATTGAAATGATAGAAGAACTTCTTTTCATATAAGTTTTTATTGATAATCTAAAGCCACCTGCAAGGGTGGCAGGGTCACACATTAATCAAACTGAAACATAGGTAGATCTCCACCGTGACTTTTAGCCTATCTTCTTGCATTAAGTGTAGCCAAATGTCAATCAAACAGATTTTTTTTCATTGTGCAACGAAAAAAAAACATGTCAAATCTTCTCAATTCTAGGTGATGATTTCTTCTGTGGGGTCACCCTTGCTGTGTAGTCTTGGTCTTTTTTTACCAGTCTGGCTGTATAGTGCAGTTACACTTATCGCTTGTCCATGCATCACTTGCCTGATTTGCAAAATGTGTATGGACCTCTGTGTACAATAGGCCACGGGAATCAATTAGTTCCTGGAGCCAAAGTTATTTACTTCTAGTTAAAAAGATCCTTTGTTGGAGCGCAGATGGCTTAGCGATTTAGGCTAGGCCATCTGAGGTTTACCCTCGAGCACATGGCCCAGGTTGTGGCCTGTTGCAAGCATGTCATTCCCCACTTTTGCTGTGTTCCCTACTCTATCCTTTGTCTGGTCTTCCTCAATTAAATGCATGAACAGTCCCAAAAAATAACAAAGTAAAAAAAGGATCTGTGGTTTTCCTACTCAGTTCACTGACTGTACATGACATGTTTCATAATAAACAAGTAATAAAAAAGTCTTTATGTGCATGGTTTCTCATCTGATTCAAACAGTGCTGAGAATTAAATGTGAATTGATCCCAAAAGAATCATTATCTCCAATCATAAACCTGTCCTTATACCTTTCTGTATCCTAACAGCACATCATTATTATCAGCCTCATTTTGTAAACTGCAGCGAAATTAAGATTAACAGGCGTGGGACTTTGTTTGAGAGAGGCAACAGCAGTTTAATGAAGACTATTCTTCTGATGAGTAGCTCTAATCAGATGTGTTATAAATTCTATAATTACCTCAGGACAGAAGCTAACGGCGTGTTTGCAGAGAGGCTGCAAGCAAGATGTGGGCAGACAAGAATAACAATTAAAAAGAGAATATGGAGAGTACACTGTAGCTTTTAATTGAGAATGAAACTGTCTCTGCATTCAATTAAGTGATCATTAGCAAAATGATATCAGTCTATAGATAAGCTATGTACATAACAGAGAAAGCAAGAGCCAGTTAGAGTGTTAGGAGCCGTTGTGCCAGAGTCTCTTGTTTACACTTTGAGCCATAGGAGGTCCACAGTGTGACTCCAAACACTGCTCAGCAGGTTCTGCATCTGAAAGTACGACACACATTTGCTGAACTTTCCATTACCTAGCATTACATCATTATATCAGCTGGGCATGGTTGTTTTGAGCGCACGTTTTCAAATGTAAGAAAAGTAAGTTCTGGCCGAAAAGAAGCTCAGCCTTTTTCAGGGGGATTGAAGTCACTTTTCATACAAGTTCATTGCTGGCCTGTGAAATAGCAAATACAACAATCACAATTTTTTATGACCCTTTTGGGATTTATTTTTTATTAATGAATCTCTTAACCAACGTGTTACAAGCTGGATAAGGATAACAACTCCTGAGTAAATACATATATACACAAATTCTTTTCCATGACCTGACTCCATCTCTCACTGCAGTTATGCAAAAAAAGCATGCAGAGAAGTTGTTCTGACAAATGATTATATAATTATCGCACTCTGCTCCAATTTAGGTTTTTCACAGTATCTGAACTGTTCTTGAAACAGTATTGTAGTTGAATAAGCATTGCTTCAGCTGAAAAAAAGAAATCTTTCACAAACCAAGCACAATACTTCAACTATGAGGCAGTCAAAAGAGTGAAATATGCAGAAATGTTTGATTCATAAGGAGTTAGTAGAAATCAAATCAGCCTAAATACATCCAAAACAAGGCCATGGCAGAGGGACTGAATGTATATCGATGAAGACAGTTGCTGTAATTATCTAATGGCAGCAATTAGCTGCTTAATTTATTTGGATTACACCACAACAAGCTCCAAATAAACTGGGCAGCCATCGAGTGACTTCCTCAAACAGGATGAGGGAAAGTGGTGTTTCCAAAACAGTTACTCAGTGCAGGTGACTGAGTCTCACCAGCTGGTCCATGTGGTTCAGTGAGCTGTTCACTCTGTCATGAACTGTTAACATCTAAATGTGCCATCAGCCTGCTGCTTTTTCTTATCTTTTTCTCTGACATTCATCTTTGTAAGTTACTTACATTTCCTTGATGTATTTCATTCGTGAAATGTTACTGCAGATTAATAATTCCTAAATATGATTGACATTGTGTAGACAAAAGCTGAAGACTTCAAGACTGTTTTTACAAACTGGTGAATCAGAATATTATGTCACATTTTGAAAGGTATCAACAACATCATCAAGATGAGTTTAGTACTTCTCATCCATCGTTCCCAGTAGTGCATAATGGAAAAAACGCTTCCTATCAATGATTAGTTTTGTAATGAGTATGGTTTCTGCAACTGATGCTCTGGAGGTCAGTTTATAGCAGAGGTCGTGGTGAGAAGTGGATTTTGGATGGCATGAGCTCATCTCCTTGGCAAAGATCTTGTTCTAAATTAAGGATAAAAGAGATCTCACAGATTACTTGTGGGGTGATGCAGCTGAGGTAATACAAGTGTTGTATCAGGGTATCATGGGGGGAGAGAGAGAGAACGAACAAGCAGCCATCAGCTCTCATTAGTAATGACATGAAAAATGATTTAAAAAAATAAAATCCAGGCTTCACCATACATATTTAAATGTTACTGGGGTACTATAATTTGGGAAAAAGAGAGGAGTATTATGAAACGTTGGACAATTCTACCAATCTATAAATGAATATACTGTGGTCCAAGGCAGACACCGGTCAACTGACTCTTTAACTCATGAGTTTAGCCTCAGTGTCTGATCCAAACAATCAATGTGTAAAATTTTAAAAACTGGAAAATGCATAAATTATAGATTCATTAAATTACAGGTTCCCTTCACAAATTACAAAAGAAACACAATCGTTTTTGGTTAACACAAAAAAGAGAACTCAGATTTCTGAACTCTTAAAATAAGAAAATGTACCAAAACCTTAAGTTCATTGCCGCACATTATCTGAAAGCACCTGTAAGGTAGACTTCATAAAAGTTAACACAAATTTAAGACCACACATCAGCAGCTCGCCTTGTACTGTGTTGACGCTGTCCATGGTGCTGAACTGAAATGCTTTAGATTGAACAGTGGCTACTCTGAAAATAAGTGGGTTTAAATATGTCAATGAGAGATTTATGTGTGATCATGTTTCTTAAATACAATGAAATACTCCCGCCTGATTGAGCAAAGAGATATGTAGGTACAGTATGCTGTTTAGGTTTAGGCAGACCACTTCTTCCTGTTTTTGTTAGTAGCTTGATGTCCTTGGACATAGTATTCCGACTTTGAGGTTACATCTGTTATTAACACATACAATATTCTTCTGTTCAGTTTCCTCATTGTGCTCTAGTCTCTTTAATAATTACCATGTATATGAGGCTGCTTGAGCAGTTGAGCTAATCAAAAAACTGTGAGTCCTATATTGAAGGGAGGGTTGATGCAGTGTTCGATGTAGTTTTACTTTTTATGACAGTAAAATTTTCAAAATGTTGGAAAATGGAAAACCTGAAGGGAAATCTGAAAACACAGTCAAAGAAGATTAAAATGCACTGCTCGAGGCACATGGCATTCAGAATGTATCATCAGGAGAGGAGTTTAGAGAGTGGTTTCTTGTTATTTTTGACATTAACTTCAAGGCTGACTGATCCAACATTACAATGAATATCCCTGTATGTCTCCCAGAGGCTCATCCAGTTCACAGTTATGCCGAGGTCTGTAGCCTTGATTTAAGTGGTATTAGTTCTTTCAAATATTAAAGTTTTAGCATCTTTTGCCCAAAAGCTGGGTTATAATTAAAGTCTATTCTGCAGTTTGTTAGGGCTGGTGATTTCAATAATAAATCCAAACAAGGTAAAAAGGTTTGATCAGAATAGGAGCAGGTACCCTCTAGTTGAAGTGTGTTAGACTGCATTTGTTGGTGTGGTTTAAGTTGTTACCTGTAGCACTAAGTCATTATGCCGCAGTGAGCCTGAGGGGTTTTATTTTTCATGCTTCAAGGCTGACGTGTGTCTATAGCTGCAAACCTCTAAAACAGGCAACAGAAGAGTCTAACCTTGTTCACTTATAATGAGTGAGCCCAAGCACAGAAGCCTGTACCCGTCATATTTTACTGTAGGGAAACAGGAAACTTGCCTTTTGTGTCCATTGTTTCCATCTCACACTGACTGAAGTGGACCTTATCTGTTATGTTGGGTTTATTTCTTGTCTTGATATGTGGAAAAATCACTTTCCAGGTGAGTTTTTTCCTGGATTCTTGTAGGCCCCCTGTTGATAACACCCCACCAAGTGAAAATCTGTCAGACTTGTGTGTCCACATTGGCAGATCTCAAGGTCTGAAAGGAGATTTTTTATTTATTTTTTTCTTCCTAGATGGTTGTGATTTTTCTAGGTGAAGATCATTTCCACTCTTTTCTTCTGTTTAAAATAAGCTAGGTTTTTGTTTCTGTCTTTGCATTGCTCAAGTAAATTGCTAAGAAAACACCAGCAAGATTGGGAACTCTTGTATGGAAAACACTGAAGCACTTTTAGAGCAGTGTTGACACAAAACACCCGCTCTGCTGCTGCCTGAAAGGCTCAGAGCAAAGCATTGAATTCAACCCTGTGATCTCCTTTGCCGCCACATTTTGCCAATATTTAAATCAGCCATCTTATCAAACAGGCAATAGACCTTGATTCTGGTGCGACTGGTGCATGAAAAGCACTGATTTCACCTCAGATTGCTTTTGTCTAGCTGAAGAAATATAAGAAAAGCAATTTTGGCAAGTTGAACTGTACAAAGAACTTTATTAATATGTTTAGAAGAGGCTGGATGAGGATGATTAAGGCAGTTTAGCTAATCCACTTCCTCCGTTATTGGCTCCCAAAATGCATAAACACTTAATGTGCTCAGGCAGATCAGAAAAATGAAACACAGGGATAAATAGAACCGTCAGTAATCAGATGTATTTTTTTAGGCAGGGACACTCACAGAAAGCTGTGCTGTATTGCTGAGAAAGAATGTGGCGTTTATGAGCTCACTGTTTGCAGACATTGTTTTGCCTGCGTGATGTGCATTTCCAGGCACTTGGCAGACAACTTAATGAACGGCAGCATTCAGAGGCAGCAATTGAGAGAACAGAGATGGAAGAAAGAGGACTGTGAAAGAAGTTTTCATCCATCATGATGGGAACAAAGTTGCCGTAGGATTTACAAGATTGAAGAGAGAAGACGGAAGCTGGTAATTGCACAGCTTCCGGCCCCATGATGTTGTTTCTTCCTGACATGTGCAAGTCTTCTTTTGATACATGCTGGGAACATGAGCAAGGAGCTGTTTCAGAGGCCCCTACCACCTGCTACATCTTTTTTTCTCGCTGTCTTACTGCTGACAAATGTGGGATGACAAGGATGCATGGGCAAAGGAAAAGAAGAATCAAAGTACATTTCATGGCTTTGCTCCTCATTATACCTATATGCTTCTTTAGAGCACATGTTTTTTTTTATATTTGATATTTATTTTCTGACACAAAAAACACTGTCAGTAACAGGACAGTTATCTTCTACACTTTTAACCACAAGAACCTCAAGTGTGACATTAAACACCTGAATAGTGTCTCCTTTGTGTCTCTGTATCTCTCTCCTCAGGCTCAGTGTCTCTCAGCGTGTTCCTGGTGTCTGTGGCAGTCATTGTGTGTGCAGTTTGGCTGGTGGCTCTGTGTGGCGTCTGTACCTGGTGCCAACGTAAACTGGTAAGTTTAAGTGCTAAATATTCACATTTTCACGAGTAAATGTATGTATTTAAAGGGACTGCGGGGACTTTGTAAGTCATCTTGAAAAGATCTCATCTCTCTATATATGCCTGATCAAAATCACAAAATTAAAATGAGATTATCAGCACTAAAATAGGTTATTCCTTAATGTTTATTTCTAGCTTCCATATTGGGACTGGACGGGTCAGACCAGGCTGAATTGATTTAGGGCACACCAAAGTTTTGATGAAAACACCACGCCAACTGACTAAGTTTAGCAGTGAGAAGAGACATCTGTGTTTCTTCTCTGCTGAAAACAATTTCTGTGATTTATTAAGTAGTAATGGTGGAAACAGGAGCTAAACTGTCTGATTGAAAAGTACAGAAGAGCAGAAGACAGCTACATGCAATCTGTTTAAACCTGAGAGTCTATCCATAAAATGAAGAGTGACATTACATTTGCTTTTCTTGGTAGATGAGCACTGGTAGGACATATCCAGGATTCACTTACTACGTTATATGGTACTGATACATATCAGTGCACGGAGGCTGTGAGTAGCACTAAATGTAGCCAGCTACTAAACTACGCTACAAACTTACAAAGTTTACTTGTCAAACAACGGTGATTATAACCATTGATAAATACATAACATTTTTGCGTTGTATCCATTAAAAAGTTGTCTCAATCAGAGAGAAAAGTAGTGTTAAAAAGATCTGATTTACTTTCACTTTCCAAACAAATACATCAGGACAGTGTGCGCGATCCCTCCGAGCGAAGGGAGTCCCTGAAGTCCACTTCATACGGATTCTCTTCACAGTCACTTTAAGGCACCATCATAAAAGACAGTATGTTTTCAAGTTAGAATGGCCCTGAACAGCTCCCCAGCAGATCAAGGAAAGAAACTCATTCTAAACAAACCTAATACTCTCTGAGATTTTGGTAAAAATGATTCCTTAGTCCATCTAGTTAGTACCTGGCTTTTACAGACTTTTTCATCCTTTATCAGCCCCATTTTCTTGTAGTGTGGACCCCACTTAAACAGAACATTTGATAGTAGGGAATATTCTTAACACAACAATGATTTAATAAAAAATACGTAACATTGCTGTCAGCTCTCTGTACTTGAAGGTGTTTGATTTGAAGTGCGACAGACACATATCAGTGCAGAGGTTTAATACTAAGCCTGTAACTGAGGGTGCAAAGCCCACATGAAAACCCATCTCACTTCACTTCCATCTTCTTTTCCAACACACCTCTGACCATTGTTCATGTCAGAGAAGAATTACAGCTATATGGGCAGTCAGGTTTTCTTTGATGACTTTGTGACCTTGAATTGAATGTATACAGTGATTGCCTGCTGTGTCACTGTGTACATGTGTGTTGTGTTGGTGGACGTGTGCTTTTTCTCCCTCTCTCTGCGTGAGGGGGGCTGTACGTTTAGCCGTGACAGCAAACATGATCAGAGACCTTAGTGCTCTCTGTAAACATGGCTTTCTGTGCTCCAAGCATTGTGCATCATGGCTTCATGCCTCCGGCCTTCAGCGCCATGCTAATGATTCATATGCTAATGAGCATCTCTCTGAGCGACTGGCAGCCGATGGATGAACAGTAATTCTCTCTATACATTTTTGATCTGCTGGCATTTCCTACATCTGTCCTCCCTTTTGTCCCCCGCTCTCATCTCTAACCGTCCGTCTATTTGAGGAGGGACTGGAGCTTAGCAGTTTATCAACAACACACAAGCTTCTTATTCAGAGAGAAAATAGCAACTCTAAATGACACTGTTTTCTCGAGTTACATTCATAACAATTTGCCAGTTGAATCATGTGTGTTGAGTGCACTTTCAAATCTAAAGTGCTATTGTTAGCTCACAGCAAAAAAACCCCACCAAACTTGACAAACAAACCCAGTTTCTCTTTGTTTTGCCCTCATGTTATCTATGTCTGTGTCTGTTTTTTGTTTCACCTCTCCTCTACTTTTAAACCCAATTGTCTGCTTCGTATTTGCTCCTTTGTCACTTTATCTCCTTGTCCTTGTCTGAACGTGTCTGCTTTCTCTTCCCTGGATTGTCCTTCTCTTTTCTCTGCAGCCACTGTAGTTTCCTCCTCAGAGTCCTTGTCCCTTGTTTTTAATCTTCCATATTGTAATCTAATATTTGTGTGAACTCGGAAAGGTTAGTTTAATTGAAAAACCTTTTTATCAAAAATAAACAATGATGGAATAGATGAAATGTAGGTGAACTGACAATATAGAAAGCAATGTCATTGCTGTGATAGATTTTTTTTCCCATCTTCTACTGTCTCTGTTAATCATTTAACCCATGAGATGTCTGTAAAAGACACTAGATATTAATGCCAACAGTCTGACATCCCAAAATCTAAAAATACTGCCCAAAATTTCTCATCATGGTTGGCAAAAAGCAAAAGATGGGGAAAAAAAATCCTACCTCTATCTTGGCACACTTTTTGTTCATTTTCATGATATCAGGGTCAAGTACTCACTAACCAAAAAATGAAGCATGTATGATTTGGATGATCATCTGGGACACTGTGCTTGTTCTGCCCTCATGTTTATATCCAAATGTACACAGACATGGCTCGCAGTCTGTGTGAGAGCATTTCTGCTAAGTTATACTGTCAGGGAATGTGAATCCAATCCAGCATTCTTCGTTTTTGTCATATTCAGTGAATATCTCCTCACAGTCTGCTAGCTGTGCACCGAAAAGATAATCAGGTGTTTGTCCACTGCACTGCTTCTCTAAATAGGAAGCGAACAAAGTGGCTCAGAGTGAGCCACACATCAAAATCTCAGCCAAACAGCAACAGGCTACTGTGCAGTTCAGCTTCTGCTTCTGTAGATTACTCTCCTCCTCTGGGCTCTCACCTGAAAGCAACAGAGCTGCACTATTCTCTGCAAAAAAAGTCCCTCACATCCTGCAGAGTGTTTTAGTTTAATTTCTAATCAAATATCTCATGCCATATTCAGCCATATTGACCTGAAAGTCCAGATGTAAAACTTTTGTTGAGACATTACAAGTCAGGGGCTCTGTCGACCTGAGGTAGGTGTGCACCAAGTCAGTGACACACATATAATTAATAAGCAGGCATCATTTGAATATTTAACACAATTCTCAAAGTTCATACTTCAAAAGTGAACAACAGCCTCAACAATATGTCAGCTACTGTTTGATGGATTTCACCATCTAGTAAGAGAAAAAAAAATCAATTTTGCAAATATGATTGATGACACAAGTGCTTGACTTATTAACATTTAACCTTTTCCTTGACCAACAAGCTCTCTCATCTCCACCTCCTCCTGATCCAGACAGCAGTCTCACTTACATACCAGAGGAAAACAAAACAGCAGTTTATGGACGTGATTTGAAGGAAAGAGGGTTTTTAAAGCCAGGTTTTATGGATTAAGGTATTAAAGAGACAAATCCTTTAAGGTATGTACATATGAATGCCATAAAAACAATAGACTCATATGTGAGCCCGTGGTCCAGGAGAGATGAAGCTGTCTGGAGCTGGTTTCATGCCATTGGCTGTTTCATGGGAGTGTAAATGGGAGGAGAGTGGGAGGAGGTGGGAAGAGAGAGGCAGATGCAGTCAGCCACAGAGGAACACAGGCAGGAAGAGAAGGTGACACTTGATACTCGCTGTATGGTGAACATCCACCCATGTGACAAAGACAATGGCAGCAGATAAAAAAAGAGGAAAGCATGTTCCCTTCTAATGTACGGCACTTAGTCTTTATTTCCTTTCAAACCCCTTTATTGTTCCTTCCTGTTTCTCATGTGCCCTCTTGACTCTGTCAACCATGCACCCATCCCTCTCCATCTTTTCTTCAGCTTTTCACATCCTCCCGCTGTCCTACCTTCTCCACCCTCTTCTCTCCTGCCTCCTCAAGATTTTATGATTCTCTTTAATGATAGATGAGAAGCACTTGATAGCATATTCTCCTCTGCTAGAAATCCATCCTTCTCTGAATCTAATATTATTCTGTCCTGTGTGTAAACGTGGCACAGCGCGTTTACAGTGAAGGAGTGTAAGACAGTTACTGCAGCAACCCAGCCTAAAGCTTTGTGCTCTGTTGGAAATGTTTGTGCCAAACTGGACACATGATATGTGACATGATGAATAATAAAACGTATTATGGATGCATCAGAGCTGGATACAGTACAACACTGCAGGATAGAAGCGCTGTTCTTACATAAATGTTCAGCTCTGTGCTTTCTGGAAGCCTCTAGGCTACAAGCTGCTTAAAATCCTTTATTGAAAACTAGAAATGGCATTCATCATCAAGTTCAACAGTAAACAGCAAATTTCTCAACCAACAAATCCTCAACGTCTGAAAGGAGATTCAATCATGTAAAAACAAACATCAGCCTTAGCAATAAACATTTGTTTTTCTCTTTTCATAGAAGATATTGTCATGGTTTTCAGACGGACATTAAAGGAACTGAAAATGGTCTCCTCACCATGAAATGACAGCATTGGTTGTTGGTTCATCTCAAGAATTACAAATCTGTAAATGATATCAGGCTGTGGGGCGTAACACTATGTGACCTTCACTTTTCAAGCAACACTGACCAGTCAGATTAAAATGTGCTTTTTGAACCCTGTGTTGGTGTTGATCATGCTCCACACACATACAGACTGATACACACACGCAGGATCCAATGAACCTTTCAGCAATGAGGGTTTGGTGCTTTGCTCAAGGGCACCCTGTCGGTGCTCTCTTGGGCTATACCAGATCTCAAAAAGCCAAATCTTCACAGATTAGGGGTCTGCTGCATCCAAAAGAGGAGGCATTAACCAATGCTTGGACTGATGTATAATCCTGGAAGGTTTTTGTAGTTTTCTATCTATTGAGGGGCATTAGTCTGCAGCCTGGCATTTGCAAACTAACTTTGAACAAAAACTGGCACATGTAGCCAGAAGTCTGACTTTTCCTTTGCCTTAAAATGACTGAAGTTTTGGACCTGAAAACACATCCTCAATTCCTACAACATAGTCAGTCTTCAGAGGATTCAGACTGGTTCAAAGAGTGGTAGATTCATGAAACACAGACCTTTAAACGTTTAACTTCAAATCAAGGTTTATTTAGCATGTTGGCTGAAGGGTATAATAAAAAGGATAGTGGTAATTTAATGGTGATGAAACTTTAATTCTTCAGTGCTTTACTTGTCTGTCAAAGATTGCACAGTGCTGTAGTGTTCAGTGTTTTGCTTCAGAGCAAGAAGATGCCTCGATGACTCCCCTGCTGGTCAGTCGCCTTTTTGTGCAGAGTTTGCCTTCTTCTCTCCAGGTTCTCAGGCTTTCTCTGACTTTCCAAAAACATGCCTATTAGGTTGATTCGCTTAACTACCTGTGAGTGAGGTAAATGCATGTGTAATTCTTTGTCTTGGCATAGAAGAAAGGCTAGCAACCTGTCTAGGGTGTACGCCCAATGGTGGCTGAGATAATCTCCAGCCCCCATCTTGACCCAGAAAGGGAGAAGCAGTGACGATAATGTATGCATGGATGACCCACTCAACCACTCAGAGCACTTTTACACTGCTAATCACATTCATCCACACACACTACTTCATACACTGATGGCAGACAATGTTGATGTAGTGGACCAACAATGTTGACAGATTTAACTCATATTCATATTCACACAGCTGATTATGTTATTGGGAGCTGCAGGTTCAGTGCCTTATGCATGTGACTGGGGTTGATGGGATCAAACTGCCAACTTCATGATTGCGAGATGACCCACTCGGCCATTGAGCCACTGCTTGTGTCGCCAAAGACAGAGTGACAAAGATGACGCCAGTTTATAACATGGGCATTGTCTCTCCCACTAGCCCAAAAACTACAGATGTTGATTTGTTCAGTTCACTCTATCATCATCTCATATGTGTAAATAAAAAAGAAACATTGTCTCAGAAATTAATTTGAAAAAAAAGAGTAAAAACTTTATGCATCAACTTAACATTTAAGCTTACAATTCACTGAAAAATCAATTTTTAATACGTCAGCAAACACATGACTCACAATTCAGAAAATATCTTTCTCTAAAATTGTTAACACCACAAGAAATGAAATACCAGCTCACTTGGGGACGACAGCATTTCTGTGAGGTGTCATAATGTCACGATTAGTTTAAATTTCCTCACTGAGTTTATGCATATTGACAAGCACTGTTTTGTGACTCTTCTCTTTCATAAATAATTCAAAGATCACAAAACAGTGAGCTCAGCAAATCATGATGTCAGACTGGCTTCATTTTGAGACTCTGTCATCTTCTACATGACTGCTGCATGAATGTCAGAGCTGTCACTTAAAACCCACTTGGCTGAAGCTTTTAAATTTGTATGCTCCCGCTATATGAGTCGATCTCCTCAGCATCTGCCAACAGTCTTAAGACATGACATGTCAGGTGGAGTGAAAACAAAGACTAGCCTGTAGGCGAGATCTCGAAACACTTATTGCAAGTGACGTGACTGTAAAAGATGTGACTGCACAGCAAGGACTACTTGGTGTTCCTGATGAGGGGGCTAAACCTGCAGCACTGTGAGAGAAGTGCAAGTGAAGTTACATGATGCATTACACTTTCGTGAACCAACTATAGAAAGTGCTGTTTCCACTTGTACACACTGCTGAAAGCAGAGAGCTGAACAAAACCATTCAGAAAACCACATTGAAAGGACAGATTTCCTCCTTCTTGTCTTCATTAACATGCAATGGCAGATTTAATCACTTTAATTTCTGCATCAGCATGCCTACTACTGTTCCCCTCTGTGGAGCTGTTTGAAAGGGGGTTATTTGCATAGGGCGTTGCTCAAATGTTGAGGCACAAAAAAGAAGTTTGATTGGCGCTTTGAAGAGGTAAGTTCTGAATTATTATAGCACCATGGTTGATGGGTCAGACAGTCAAACAGCTCCTGACAAAGCTTCACGTACATAGTAAGTGGCTGCTGTGAAGAATAGGATTTTTATAGCTGCATAAAAAACAGTTCCCTTAAAAAAAAAAAAAAGAAAAAAAAAGAAATGAACCTGACATAAAACCCACCAGACTGTGACTGAAAAAGTTATCCTTTTGGGCAAGTTGTTCAAAACTAATCTTACCAGATCATGATTAATTGAATTGGATCAATTTTTAAAATTGGGTCGTCTTAAAGAAAGGGGCATTACAAATCTGAAATCAGGTCACTTCATGTTATCCAAATCTGGTTTAACTTTGGGTTAAACCTCCAATTTGGCCTATTTTGTTTTTATTCAATATGCTTTATTTAAAGATCCAGGATGCATTAATAAATTTATATTTCTTGTTTATGCATTGTGGCTCAGATGAGGGGTCATAAAAGAAATCATAAATGGAAGTGGATGTTAATATTATTTTGTGTTTTGTCTCAGAATAAAAAGCCCTGTAAGTGACCCCATGTTGATTCTTCTACCTGTTGTTTTTCACAGAGCTGCTAGCCCACGTTGTGTTGTGTTGTCCCATTTAAAGCACTGGAAATACGGATATGGTAATCTTAAAATCTGTGTATCTGGATCAGGGTGATCTAGTCTAATGGATCACCCACCATAAAACTAAGATAGATTATTCGATCCTAGAGGGCAAAAGATAGGATTTCCAAATCCAGATAATTTTGCCCCAGAATACTTTTTTTTCACAACTGTCCCCTGATACCCCCACATCTAAGTTTTAGTGTTCGATCTTCATGTTTGGCCTGGTGTAATACTGATTACCAAAGTGCAAGAAAAGATTCACTTTATTGTCCCTCTTTATTTGTCATGGACAAAAGTGCAGTGCTGCTCACAAACATTACATTCACCATGCCAGTCATACAAAAAACATGCCCATTGTCAAAATGATAATAAAAAAAACTATATGGCAATAAAGTCAATTAAATACCGATGTGCTAGTCAAAAGCAATGTCAATGTGGAGGTGTCATCTGTAAAGTCCTGCATGTTTATCAGAAATGTGACATATGCAGTTTAAACTCAGTGTAGCTCATGGTGTACATAATTACACACAGCAACAGATGGCTGTGTAGCTGAGAGCTCCAAACAGGAACAAGTCCAAAATGTAGTTTCCTTAATTATGGAGAAAACTTCTCGTGAAAAGATGGTGTTGTGGTAGACCTTCTGTGTGAATCTGATTTCATATGTGCTCTTTATGTCCTTGCAGTGAGATAATAATGAAAGCCTTATGTAAGAGCAGAGGGTCTGTATGACTCAGCAGAGCTCAGTGTTATAACCCTCCAGAGTTCAGTAAATACAGAGTTCAATAAAAACATGGAGGTCAATGGCTGTAACTGCACTATATTAGTCTGCTGGAAGCATGAAATATTATCGGGCGGAAAAAAAATGAGAGTAAAGAGAGTAGAATGAATAACATACACCAGGAAAGATGTTTTGCAGCTGTTAGATTTTGTCTGTTGAACCAGTTTGTTTATCCTTACAAATTATTCAAGTAATATGGTTCTGCTTTTATTAAGCCTCACTAGATGTTTATTTGAAAATAGATTAATGGTGGTCTTGCAGTTGATAAAATATTTAACCATATAAATGAGGAAACACTTTCAAGTGTGATAAAACAGAGAGTTGTGATTGTACTGGGGAAGTTATCTGCTCGTGTGTGCTACTGAAAAGACAAGACTCAGACTCAACCTTAAACTCTCTTAAAGTAGTCATTGCAAGTATTTGAGGCAAGAAAGCTCCATCAAGCCGGAGGTGAACTTTGAAAAGCCTTACGTTTGTTGAAATACCAAAAAAAAAAAATTCTCAGTGTGGGATCCTTTACACAACTTCAGCGCGATGGCCAACATAGAGCAAAGATGAAGGAACAGTCCCACCTCTGAACCTCTCACAAATATCAGCGTTTTATTTCTGGTCCCTACTGGCTTCACAAGCCAAGTTGAACCAGCACCCAGTAAGCGGGGTCTATACGTGTACACTAGAAAAAAGATTGATGTGACTAAGGTGGCTTGGTAAGAAGGTGGTTATTTCAGCACTACATACTACATCTGAAATTCTTGGATTGAATCTGGTAAGTACTGAGAGCATTTCTGTCAACTGAATGAGATGAAACAAACAGTCTTAAAATGCTGTCTTACTCTGGAGACATTACAGAGTTAACACAAGCATCCAAACCACAACCACATTACTGTTCTTTTTCCTTTTAAGAGGCATCAAAGCTGCCATAGCTTTGTAAGTAGTTGAATTATTGAAACAAAGCACATCAGCTGATAGCTGACAATGTAGCCACAGTCTCTCTGTACGTTGGCTCTGTGGTTTTCCTGGCGCTTCATCCCCTAAACAGAAAAAATCCTTCTAGAGAAACTAAACAGCGTTGTGTCAACACTAACATAAAGGATTTTGATAAAACAAAGGTTTCTGCTGCGGTTCACTCAGTGCATGGTGTAATGATCATGTGAGCATCCCTCTTCTATGAAGACATGTCGTGGATGTGTGATGCATATGAGAGTGAGTGTGTTTCTGCATCTCATTGTTATGGACTCTCTCATCGTGTTTTGATCCTCCTTTGGTCCTGGCTTCAAACCAAGTGCTGCTTCTCCTCTCATTTATCTTATTTTGCTGCATGTTTGTAACCTGATGCCGCTCTAACACCTTCATAATGAGTACTTGACTTGCAAAAATGTGTTTGTCAACAATGATGAGGATACAGCTCTAAGATCCGTCTCCCTCTACCGCTGTCTGTCTCTCCCTCTGCAGGGGAAGAGGAATAAGCCTGGGGTGGAGGCTGCCAGCTCTCCAGAATCAGTGAGAGGTCGAGGGGAAAATAAAGCCATCAAGTAGGTGTCAGAGAGCCTTAAGTGGAGGTATAAGAAAATGATGAAAGATGTGGGGCTCGTATCATATTTTAACAGCCAGTTACTGATTGGAGAATTCATCTTGTGTATGATTTGAAATGTCTGATGTGTGGTGATGCTTTAAAAACAGGGTTAAATCAGGTCATAGCTCTTATCAAAGTACATTTTAGTTTTGGAATAACTGTTTATGATTGAAGTAACAAAAAATAAAAGGTCCAGGTGTGTCTTTGATTATCTACACAAGAAAAACAGTACAGAGCTCCTGTATGCATTTCTCTGCAATATTCCTACCTTTTTATTTTTTCCCCTGACTTCTCTGCCTCCTCTTCTGTTTCCTGTTCTTTCACATAGCAGAAGAAACTTGGGGTCATTTTTTTCTTTTCTGTTCATGTAGTTTCACTCTGCACTTTCATTTCTATTACGTTCTTGGATATGTAACTTAACCCGACTGTTATGATGTAACTCTCTATGAAAACTTGATGAATGTAATGTAACATGCACCATTTATTCTAATAGAAAAAGCATTCAGAGAACCATGTAGTTTGGGACTATAGATCTTTTATTGACCTTTATATGTAGGAATCGGTACTATTAGATTATATCTCCCCCTGTGTCTCTACACATCTGCCATATTATTCTTCATTAAAGCTATCTTTGCTGCCCTCACCTGTCTCACCTCTCCCTGTCTCTTTTTTTTTGGCTGCAGTGATCTAGACAGAGACTTTTGGAATAACAACGACAGCAGCAATGTGCAGCAGCAGAGGTGGAGCTCTTACCCGCCCAAGGAATTCCTCTTAAATATGTCTCCCTATGCACCGTATGGAGACCCTCGCCTCACACCCAAGTGAGTCTCAGTCTTGGCTGGTAAGAGAACTCTCTGACTTGGCAGGGCTGTACTGAACAGGGGCTAATGTGCACCTCACCAAACTCATTCAAAGCTGTGCGACAAGTTGGTAACGTAAAATCTGGTCATCATTGGCGGAGTTGGAGTTTGATTAGCGAGTTAAGTTGGTGATTTTAAAAAAAAGATCTACCGAACAAATGAGAAAAAGATGACAGAATTAAAAGGCAAGGGTTAATCAATGAATCACCCTGAGTGGTAAGAAGGTCATATTTAATAGTCTGAAGGAGGGTAGTGTTTTGTAACGCTGTCTGGTCACATATCTTCAAACAGAAATCTCTGCTCATCCCTGGTAATCCTCATGTTTTTTTGCTTTCAGGCATGTCCTCAGTGAGTTGGTGTTTAGTATGCACTGCTGGCCATGCAGCACCTGATAGAGATGTGCACCGTCCCTCAATATTACTATGATTCCTTAGACTGCCCTCACATTGACAGAAATATAACCATGTTCCACATGGTCGCTTTCTGATAGAAAGACAGTGTCTCTGTCTGCTAACAGCCAAGAGGAATTAATGAATATATTTGAAAAAAAGACCTTGAATCATGAATGTCTGTTAGATATGTAGAGACTCACTCTCTAAGTTCAGTCGGCAGCTAAAGCCAGAACTCAGCACACAGCATCAAATCTGTGACGTGACATTTTATTTTGCTCCCACATGATGCACAGAGTGTGCAAGTGAAAGGTTTGATAGCCCCTTTCCTTACAGCCCTGCTAGCCCAATCAGACCCTCTTTACCTCTCACCTGCAGTCCATGGAGTGTTACCATGGAGATGGACAACCCTCGGAGAGCAGATCTGACTGTTTCACCTGAAACCTTTTCCCCCTCTCATACAGCCCAGCCTCTGCTCTCCAAGCATTTAGAGCCGAGTGATCCCTGAGTGTTATAGCAAACAGTCTAAACATGCGTTTAGCTCAGCCCTCAGGGATCCTTGGAGGGTTGACTGTTATTGATTTTGATATTAACTTTATTTTGTCCTTTTGTCTTGTAATATATCTGCCACATCAAACATTAATTTTACATTTTTGGAAGGCTTCTTGTTTGATTCCTGGCAGAGGGTTAGATGAGATGATTAACACCATTTTCAGTCTTTTACTGTTTCATTAAATTTAACTGTGAGTAAAGGGAGGAAAGGGGGGATTGAGCCTGTCTTCATAGGGAACATAGTCCACCCCCTAGTCCCACTAAAAACAATCACCAATACAGGATATCTGGTTCAGAAAACGCAGCAACACCTCAGTTTCCTGGCAAACAGAGGTAAAAACTGCCATTTTTCTAACACATCTGACGTTTGACATTGTATAAGTTCTGATTACTTTCATGGTTGTTAACGACCAGATTTAATATGTTGGCATGCATTTCTGTTTTTTGAGCCATGGCAGCTGTGGGTCAGGGATTGAGGAGGTTCTTTTATGGTGGTTTGGTCCTTAACTCCTTTAGTATGTTCAGACGTCCTTGGACTAACTGTGTATAAATGCATATAATGGGCAGGTTGGCAGCGGCCCATGTGTGAATGTGTGTGCAAATGGTTTACTGTAGCGTTTTATGGTAAAGCCCTTTGAGAGGTCATAATACATAAAGGTGCTAAAGATAGGTGCAGTCCATTTACTATAATTGTCACCTGGCTCCAGCTCTATATTTAACCCACCAGTATGAAAGTAAATTTAATCTTCGATAATCCTCTGCCAGAAAGCTAATGAGTGTAAGTCCCAAACTGTCCCACTGTTTCTGTAATGGGGTGGTCTCTGTTGTTTTTTTTCCCCCTGTAGTTGTGTTTTGTTATATTGTGTCTGTTTAGTCTCACCTCTCACCTACGTCTCTGCTCACTCTGCGTTTTCTGCTCATTTATTGTCACTACTCCCACTATCACTCAGCGTACTGTAAGTGCTTTAAAGATGCCTGATAACCCTTCTGGGTCTGCTTCGCTGAGCCTTTTTCTAAAAATAGACTCACGGTCTCTGTTGTGTATCGTTCAGCAATTAAGTGTTTGGATGGTACAACGTCTGTTTCATATCAACCTCCATTTCATCACTTAGATGTACTTTGCACATCACTGAGGCATTCAGTGAACCTGTTCATTCTTATCCTCTCCAATTAACACTCACTTGACTCTTTCATAACCACAGTGATCATGACTGTACCATATCTCTGCAGCGATGGCTGAGCAGTTTAAAATAGATGGGATTGTTCTGATGGCTCTGCATTTTACTACCTTTATACCTGAGCAGCTTTCAGCGTGTTGACCGGAAATTCTTTGCTGCAGGATAGCAGATCACTTTCATGTTTCTCAGGGCTAAGCTAATGATGCATTTTTAAAGAAAAAGTCATTCATACCAAGGTAAAGATATTCCTCAGAACTAATTTAAGAGACCATAAATAGCAAAACCATGATAGAGGATCAGCACTGAAAATTGAAAATAATGACTTTGAGCAAAAGTTGGTGTTATTACAAGAATTAGGTGTTTAAATGAAAGCTGTGTTTTTATGAGATTTTTTTGGCAATGTCAGAAAACATTAGTAACATGAAGAGTATGTAATTGTTTCAGGCTGTGGTTATTAAATTACATCTTGAGCCTCTTAACATTACAACCTTATTTTTGGAGCCATACGACTTTATTTTCGTAACAGCAAAACCCAAGTCTCGTTACATTGCACCTTTCTTTAAAGATAAGACGTTATTCTCGTTATATGATGACTTGTTCTTGTCATATGATGAATTTATTCCTGCAAAAGAAAGATTTCATTAAATTACAACTTAAATCACTTAGCATACAACCTCCTTCTAATAAGTTGTGGTTTTATTCTCCCAAATTAATGTTTTTTATTCTTTAGTTCTTAAATATGAACATTTTATCCTAGTTACATGATTATTTTTATTTTGTAAAACTGGCTATACTCTTGTGACATTGAATCTTAATTCTAGTAATGACACAACATACTTTAATCTTGTAGTACAACTTTTATTGTGTGCCATTGCGATTTTATTCAAATATCTTTAAGTTACAAAACAGTTACAACTAGACCAGAAAAAGAGATTAGAAATACAGTTGCAGTCTGTTATGCAGTGCAATAACACATAGGGATTTGTTCATTCTACCTTCAGCCTACACTTAACGTCTTAATGTTGTCAACTGTGCGACTGTGTGTTTGGTTCATCCTCACTCAGTGAGAAGTGTCTTCTCTGAAGTCCACCGTCTGTCTGTGCTTGTTTCTGACTCAGGTCATCTGGGTGGGTTTGGTGGCAAAATGCGGTGTGAGTTATGGGATTTCAGTATGGATGTTACACAAACTCATTAGATGAAAGTGCTTTTGTTTTCATTATGAGCTGCAGGTGAGCTGCTGTGAGATTAGAGAGACATTAGTGTTTTATTATCATCAGCTGTATCTACACTGTAATATTATGAAGGTGATGCATCTGCATCATTACTGAGCTATTATGTCTCAGTTCATGCTGCCAGTAGGTTGGTCATTGTTGTCCCCTGTGTAGAGTAAAAACATGCCACATCTCTGACCCTTGAAACTCTGTGACCTGTTTCTCAAATTAAATGCATAAAAAATGCTTCAAGGGGTGAGAAAAAGTCTCTCTAATCAATTTATCGAATCTTGACTTGGTTAGTGTTCTTTTCTTTTTTGTCAGCATCACTGATAGCCATGATAACATGATAGAAGTCAGTAAACCTTTTAGGCTTCTGGGCAGTGTAGAACCAAATTTTATATATTTTGACAGATGTCCTTGTCCAGGGAATAAAAAACCAAAAAGTTTTCAATACTTTTCTTCAATGGCTCACAGGGTTACACAGTTCAGCTCAGTCCAGACCTCTCCACTGCATTTTTATTGCCTATCTGGCTGACCGGCTACCGCTGCTCCGGGATCTTGTTGTAAACTGGACACTTGTGGCTGCACTGAGAGCTCACAGAGTGTCTTACTCAACCGTTTCACTAACTTTATTTATGACTCCTCTGCTCTCTGGCTCTGTACGTCTGTGCGTCTGTCTCTCGTCCGTCTCTCGTCCGTCTCTCGTCTGTACGTCTCTCTTTCTCCTGGTCCTTTCTTTCTGTCTGTTCGTGTTTCTCTGTCTCCCTCACTGTTCTTCCCAGTGGGGCTGCGGATAAGGGTGGGCAGGGCGGTGCTGGACCCTCACCAGGGGCCAGTAGCAGCGGGGTTGGTGCTTGCTCTGGGACTGGGGAGGGGCCCAGTCGCAGTGACAGCGTTCGGAGCATGGTGACGGGGGGCAGCAAGGCCGGGCGCTGGCAGACGATCCAGAGCCACTTGCATGCCGGAGGCCTGCGGCTCAGCAAGTGAGTGGCGCATGGTGCCTGGGGGCACGCATGAGGGGCAACAAGGGGTTCAACTAAGCATGGTGTGGATATGAAGGAGCACAATCAGTTTGTAAAACCTTGCTGAATGCCATTGTTGCACGTAAATAAAGAGACACGAAACTGTTTTGACACCATGCACATGACATTGTGAAGCAGACATGAAGCCAGCTGCTCTGTTGACTGTACCTGTGCGTGCATGACTACAAAAGGATAGGTCACTCAACATACACTTTTTTGTGTCAGCTGCCAACCCTCGACCAGCTGATGTCAGAACAGCCTCAGAAAAAGAGTACACAGTCACGTTGATTCTCTGCATGGTCAGATTTTCTGCTGGCTGACAGTTTTTAGGGTTTCAAACCAAACCAGCGGTCACTAGAAATCATCATAACTGTGTTCTTCTTACCTCAAGTAAAAGCTTTTCAAATTCAGAGAACTGCAAAAACAGCAGGGGAGCAGTTTTATTGGACCAGTGATACAAACGAACCCTTTTCCTTGTGAGGCTCGATTTTAACTGAAGTCCACTGAATATCAACCTGGGATTAAGATTCAAAGTGAAAGGAACTGGTGCTTGAAGTGAACTCACATTAATTTTTCTCACACAAACAATAATACTTTACTCACAGTCTGTGATTTTCCACTGCTTTCATCATCAAAAGGAAATGTTAAGAGGTGTTGGAAGCACGTGTTACTTTGATAAGAATTTAAAGGTTTTTTTCTTCAAAATAGGCTCAAAATGCCACTGATTTACACCTTTTTAAAAATATATATATATAATTGCAATGTTAAACCTGAAAAATCTTTTATGAAAATGGACTCATCTTGATTCCAAAGTTGGAAAAGAGACAAAATGCTTAAAAGTTTATGTCACTTAAAAATCACATGGAGATGCAACACAGGGTGCTCTGGAGAGGCAGTCTCTCAGAGTCATAGACTGTGTACGTAGTCTCCGTGATGTCATCATCAGTTTTGAACATAAAATGGCTGGGGCGAATGAAGAGTCCGCACTAACAGCTACAGGGCATAAGACAGTCACGTAAACCGAGTCATGCCTCTGGTTGAATGAGCTTAGGAACTTAGTATCTTCTATACTGCCAGGTTCGAAACCCCCCCATAGTGAGTGCTGTCGGCTAAATTAGTGATCCAGACGGTAGACAGTTTCTGTACTAGGCTGTAAACATGCTTATCTCTGCTGTGCAAACATCTTTTTTTGGGCTTGGTTTGTATGTGACGTCTGGTTCTTCTAGAGCCAGCCTCAAGTGGAGACAACATACAGCAGATTTTAGCACTTCCGCATCGTCTCATATTTTCAGACCGGGGCTGCCTCTTGCCCAGAAGCCAAGATGGGGAGAGGGTAATCTCTGTGTGAGAGATTGTTAAGCCAATACTCTGCTGTTACAGAGTTATGTTTCTCAGAATTACAAATAATGTGATGACTTGTTATCTATTGTAAAAGATTTCAAAAAGTTCAGAGAATCTTGAGTCATCTCCTTACAAAGAGGATACAGCCCAAAACCAATATCTTTGAACAACCAGGGACTGCTGCTTGTGGCTCTGTTGTGTAAAGCACTGCATGGCAAAAAGAAAATCGAATCCAAAACCTGATGAAATCCTATACAAAGCAAGAATGGTACAACCAAGCTTACATTTTGCATATTTCACATTTGATGTGTTGTCATTGCACTGATCTCTGTTTTACTAACAGTTTTTTGGGGTTATAATTTCTAAAAGTGAAATTTCCAAGTGAAACTGGTCGCTCAATGAATCCCCACATTTTACAATCGAATATGTATGAAATGACTTAAAGAATCACCAAGAGGAAGAAGCCTTTTTCTGTGGATCATCACAAAAGTGAAGTGGAAGCTCAAAGTTAACTTGACTTAAGTTGAATAACATCACATCTTCCAACATAAAACAATGTCTTAGAAATTTAAATCTGTGAATGCTGAAACTTGAGTCTGGTGCCTTTTTGACATGTATTTATTCTGGAGCATACATAAAAAGTGAGTTTGCTCTCAACGTAAATGAATACTTAAACCTGATACAAACCTCTTATCCTAGAAAATGTAAAGGCACAAGTTTGCCAAACATTAAACATTATTCTATATATTTATATCTTTTGTATCTTGTATCTTTACATAATTAAACTCCATCAGATCATGCTATTTTGGAAATGATTTAGCCCCACTTGCAGTATCTTCACAGCCCACAGCCTGGAAATCACTGCTCGAGAGTTTTAAGTAAATTGTATAAAGACACAGTTTGTAGCTTTTTAACAACGTGTCACTCCTACTCTTGTTTGTAGGTCTCCTGTCACTCTTGTGTTTTGCTCCCTGTCAGATCAACCTGTATTTCCATTTCTCCTCTGGAATTGGTTTCTATTTTGGGGCATTTTTTACCACGCTCTCTCTCCCTCTCTCTCTCTCTCTGCACTCTTCTGCCTGTCTCTTCCTCCCTTTCTCTCTCCATCACTCTCCACTTTTAGTATTTTTTCCCTCCCTTTGGCTGTCTCCTTTTTTCACCCTTCTCAATTTTCCTTAATTACAAAATCATTCAAGGTTTATAGTCATCTTAATTGACTTTCAAGCAAGAAGAAATGTGAAAATAACCCTCTGAGTCAGGAATGTGATACAGCAGATAAAGAAGGCTTACTCTAGGAGTCTTTGAATGACTGACACACACAAGACAATAAATGGGTAGAATATCTGACAGCAAATGTACAAAAAAGTCAGGGAAATTGCAAGAAGCACACTCTGAATTTTACAGAACCAAAACTAGTGAAGACATTCATTTCCTGCCAGACTTGTGACTCTGAATTACCAGCTATTGTTAGCATATAGACTGTCTCCCAGGTAGATGTCTGGTCTGATGCCCCTACATTTGTTGAACAAATGTCATGGGTTTCTTTATATGAAACACATGATATGCAACCAAGACCTTTTTTTCCGAAGCTGCATTATCTATGCCTTTATCACCATGTGACCTCTTTCTGCATGCTGACACAATTTGGCAGTTGCAGTTTTTTGTTATTGTCAAAAATGTGAGATAAATGTGAGGAAGTTGTTGTCTTCACACCATGCACTTATCAGTTAAACAATTTGTAGCCATCAAAGCATCATGTTGATCATTTATTGTAATGGAGCAACAAGAAATATTTATACTCATCACAAGACTTGTGCTTTCTTGTCTGAAGTGTATGGTTTATGTCTGCTTACTACCTTCCAATACCAGTAAAATTAGTCCTTTTAGAGCTGTTAGATATATCAGATCAGATTTTCTTATAACCGCTGCACTATTGGATG
This sequence comes from Thalassoma bifasciatum, assembly GCA_008086565.1. Taxonomy (NCBI): domain Eukaryota; kingdom Metazoa; phylum Chordata; class Actinopteri; order Labriformes; family Labridae; genus Thalassoma; species Thalassoma bifasciatum. Next base: position 2,294,231 of record RPOG01000009.1, read on the forward strand.
CAATAGCAGAATTTTCAGGCAAGACTCTCTCTCACTCAAACACTCTGTAAATGTCAGTTGGGGCTGTGGTTCACCCTCATACTTAACAATATTCTGCACACTCACACTGTTAATATAATGACAGACTACAGGTGGTTTCAGTGCTGACTTCCTATTGTAAACTCCACAGGTGCAGTTCTGAAAAGAAAGACTGCTGTTTAACTACTGAACTTCATCCTTATCTTTTCTTATTTCTCTCTTAGACATTATACATTAATTGCACTTTGTTTGTACAGAGTTTTTGATTACTTTTTATCATCTGAAAATATAGAAATACAAGTCCATCAGCTTGTATCCTGGTATACTGATTGACACCTGTGAGTGAGCCTTACTCATTTTTATCACAAATAATTACAGAAGCTTATATTTACAAGTTCACTACTGAACAAGCTAATATAAAAAAGACACTGCTGCAGGAGTCAGCTTCCTTTCAGGTGTCCCTTTACTGTATGGGTCTGACATAACAACAGTTTATGTCTTCAATTTATTTTGTTTTTGCCACCATCACTTTGTCTTTCTGGAACACTGTTGGATAGTACAGAGCTAAACAACAGTCATACAAAGAGGTAAGGCCATTTCTACAATAATGTCCTCAAAGCTGAAACCTGGGTAATTAAAGCTTTAGGTCCCTGTTTTCATTACCAAAGAATCAGTCCATATAGACAGTCAGATCTAGTGGAGATAATGTATTTAAGCATTTTTTTCCCCTCAATTTTGAGTCACGCATCTAAGAGTTTTTGTTGATTAAAAATGATTGCCAATTAGGGACTCAAACTGTGCAGCATTTCAATTTATTTGAGCATAAAAAGAAATTGGGTCAGCTCCAAATTTAAGTGCATACCGCCATCAGTGATTAAAAAGAGCTGAAAAAAGATTTGGATGTCTGTCATACTCCCCATCGCAGTTGGTTTTGGAGGTATCTTTCCTAATATCAATGATTGTATATTGTTAATGCCTTACAACTTGGTATGTTGGAGAACTTTTTGATATCATCAGTCAAAATACAAACAAATTTCTTTCAAAAACTTATTTGTGATAATGTCTTACAATAAAGATGAATATCAGCTGCTGTTCAAATGGAAAAACTGAGTCAGCAACACTTTTTAATACCTTTTTGAAACACCAAACTGAAGCCAAACTGTCCAAAACAGATAAAGAATGCTTTGTTCAGTGTTTTAGTTGCTGAAGACTTTTGGTTGTTTGCTCTGTTAGATCTCACAGAAAACTTCCTACTCCTTGATTGAATATTTTTCATCAAAACAATTCTCTTGAGGCACCTCAGGGACAAAGTTTCTTCACATTTGGAAAGGCGTTTGCTTCTCTGTTGAGCTGATGATTCGGTTCAGAGGCTCATCTGACCCCCAGAGGTGTTTCAGCTAACAGTTGCCTAATGTTGTTTATGCAGAACAGAAATGAGACTTTTGCTCCTGGAGTCCCAAATGCCCAAATTACCTCCTTCCATCTCAAAACCCTTTGACACTTCTGCTCAACAAAAACCCACTGAACAACTTTCAAAGATTATCCCATATTAGGTCATTTAAATTATTAATCACAAGTAAATATACCTTCCCTACAAAGCTTGTCCTAGAGAAATGCGTAACAGTGTGCAGTATGTGTACATGCGTGCATGGGTGCATGAATATGAGCACTGTCTTGTATTGACTTGATCCAGCGTTGCTCTGCTCCTTGGCGTGCCTGTCTCCTGGCTCTCCAGCAGAGTTAGAGCCCAGTTAATACCGAGGAGCAGCGCTTACACAACTCAAGCCCAGGCAGTAAATCCTCCCTCACAGCGTTAGCTTCAGACAGAGCTGTTTAGCACCAGCTTACAGTTATCAGGCAGGCCAGTGATTGAGCAGAGGATAAGGAGGTGAAGCACTATTACATGATTGTAAGAGTAGGAGGCCGGTAATTAGAGAGCCGACTTAAAGAACGGTGATTGGAGGCGGTGTTCAGAAAGATTGATGAGAGGGCTGAGAGTGAGGAGAGATGAATGGGGGGAGGAGATAGGCAGAATTTGAGCTTGGAGGCACCATGGTGAAGAAGACAGCGTAAAGAAAGCAGCGGGAGTAGACAGGACCTTAGAGAGGGAGCAGTGGAAGCAAAAGTCAACAAGGCGAGAAGGTAGAAGTAGGTCAAGTCTAATAGAGGAGAGAGGCAATGTAGAGAAACAATTTAGCAGTGCAGATGGAGAGAAACTCAGTTAAGTGACAATTATACCACAGTTTTTGCCTGGTTTCAATTCCACAGAGGCAAATTTTGTTTTACACCAGCTTGGAAGAAAGTATTGAACCGTATCCTCATTGCATGCAGCCTAAACTTTCTAACTGTCCTACAACACCAGCTGAAATTCTGCAGGTGTTTTCCAACAGTTGTTCAATAGTTATCTAAAGCTTCTTCTCTTCTCTTTCTCCCTGTTTCACTGGACTTTTTTGTTGTTTGTTCTCCCTTGATCCTCTCCCTCCTTTGATATTCACTGCAAACACTGTGTTCCCACATTTCAATCTCTGCTGTATCTCTGTTTATACTCTACATATTTGTCCTCTACGCCTTCCTTTCACATCATCAACATGGTCGTGTGTACTCTCAACATTTCCAAATCCTCCCCTGTCCCCGTGTCCCTCGTGTTATCTCTAACTCCGATGTCTTCCCTGTTGTATCCATCTCTCTCCACGCCGTGTGTCTGCTCAGTTTCGGAGATGCCTCCCTCTCCTCTGCTTCCACCCTGGAGCACATCCCCTCCTCGGCCGTGGCCCGGCCTCGGCCCCTCGTTCGGCAGCAGAGCCTCCAGCAGCCCCTCACCCACCAGCCCCCTCCAGGTCCCAATGACCCCCCAGTAACCTCACAGAGCCTGGGCCAGCTGCACACAGGCCCGGGCGGCGGGGGCCACCGTGGGGGCCCGCGCGGGGTTCGGGGGAGTCCGGCTGGAGCCTCTCGTTACAGAGGAACTGGAGCAGGCCGGTCGAGGTCAAATCCTGGCAGCTGGGATCACATGGTGGAGCAGATCCGCCACAGAGGCCTGGATGTCAAGTCGTTCTTGTAAGTGTCATCAACTTTTTTACTCCAGGAAATGTTGCATCCAGAAAGCCTGACAGAAAACACGGCTGAATATGAATGATGCTTTTACTATCAGTGACGCGGGGGTGAGTGACATTCCTGTGTGCTGTGTTACACTGCTGACCTTATCTTTTTGTTCCCAGCTCCCAGCATTGTCATTTTATCAGGCACACCAGAGTAACCTAACATGGCAGAGCTGCATCAAATCAGACATTCAGATTTAGTGAGGGATTTTTTTTTTAGGGGTTTTGAATTTATACAGTTTTTATTATTTTGGACAAAGGATGATGATTGATTTGGAAAATGAATTGATGAATGATACTCTTTGAATAATAAGTACAAGTAAAAAATGCAAATCTAAAATGGAACAGAGATTTTACACAAAAAAGATCTTTGGTGCAGAATTCAGCAGCAATTGATAATTCTTGACATCGCTGGAAAAAATTTAAATCAGGACAGTTGTTTCAGCAACTGTGAAGATCTGATAGTTTGTATTAGTTTTAGGGGCCCTGTAGTCAGAGGAGTCTTACAGGGTTTTTTGAGGTATTTTTTCTGGCTTTGATAGGAGGACAGAACAGTAGGAAGAGTGAGAAATGGGATGCGAATGGGGAATGGCATGGGAAAAAGAGGCTGTAGGCTGGATCCAAACCCCCTCAAAGGCTTAGCCACATGGAGCAGGTCCACGGGCTGTATCTGCTCACTGGTCGGCTTGAAGTGATGTCGCCACAAAAACTGCTCCCCCTGACGGCTGGCTGCAGTATAGGTCAAAATCTCTGTCCTGTCATTCATCTCAGATAGGAAGTGGTAAGACTTAGAAAAATAAATATACCTAATAGAGTTCTTTCCCACATCTTTATGCTGTGGTGCTATGAAGATATTGTTTGGCTGCATTGCGTTCAAGTCTTCTGTTTCCTGAGAAGTTGGTTTTACATTAGCTATAGACGCTAAAAACTGGTTTCTGAGTTATGTGTTTCAATGATTGACAGCTGCCGTTCTCGTGTACTTTTTTTTAGGCAACAAGATACTTTAGGAAAGAGAGCCAAGAAGAGATTAGGCTTTTTTTTGTCACCCAGTTACACTCAGATTCTCTATGGTCTCTGCTGCACAGACTCTGGCTGCACAATGGCGGCGCCCATGATGGGATTTTTTTGGTTTCAAAATCGTGCAACGGTAAAAGCCGGAGCCACACTGTTCTGATTTCTTTACTGTACATGCTTTACTGTTTTTTTTATTTTGTACAAAACCATCTCCAGTTAACAACCAAATCCCTCCTGAAGATTTTTTTTCTGTAGAACATGTAGGAAAGGCTTCATCTGCACAGTGCAGTTCAACACTTGGCCTGACACCTACCCCTACCCGTGGTTTCAGACATTAAAAATAACTCGGTGGTATTAGTCACTCGTCTTGTTAATGGTCTTTTTTACTTTTTTGGGTCATAAAGAGATGTCAGTATAAATTCTATTCTTTCATAACCGGCTTGCCTTTACATACAGTTGAATAAAAGAGCTTTGTTATAATCGGTCCATAACAGTGATGCAGGTTGTTGATTACGAAACGCTTTAGCCATAGTTATGCAACCTCACTTTCTGGTCAACCACAGTTTGTGTACTATTAATCACAGAAAGATTTGCATTTCCTGACAAAGCACACTTTTCAGTTCAGCTTAGGATGACTGTATGGTATGCCAAAAATATCTAAACTCTAAAACAAACACTGGATCTACACATTTTGCTACCTCTTTGCAGTCTACATGGAAACAGGCGTAGGTCATACAACACTACCAATGTACCAACACAAGAAAAGACAAAGGTAGTACTTAGCCATAAAAGTGCAAGGACCAGTCCTATAAATGCAAATTTAATGTGCAAAGGTGCTGAAATGAATATGGCAAGATAGGTAGTTCCTGTATGTGACACACTCCAGTTCATCCCCCACTGATGAGAATAGATGCTTTTGAGTGTCTTGGATATACACACCTAAAGCTCTACCCCCTCTGCTTGACTTGAACAATAGATTGCAGATGATATGCTCTACAAAGCAGCCTCACGTGATGCCCCTCTGCCTGCCCCTCTTACCGCGTGCGCTCACACACACACACACACACACACACACACATGCACACATAAAATACACACAAACAGCACTGCACTCCCAGACTTTGTGCGTGTCTTCCCATTAACAGTGTCTCCAGGCCAGTGACCTCCCTGCCTCTGTGAATCATCATTCAAATAAGGCACATACATAAGGCAGAGGTATTGCCCCGTTGTTCCCATCCCCATGAATCTCATTGGACAAAACACATCAGATGTTGACCCTGGAGGGCAAAGCATGCTATGGGGAACAGCATCAACATGCATTTGAGATTCGTGGGGTATGAACAATAAAAGGCAGTAGTATTACCTTCCATGTGTTCATGCCTAATTCACAGTAGGGACACAGACCCGCCCTGCTTATATTTCAGATCAATAGAGCTAGTGAAGGTGGTAATGATTTCAGAGCCCTCCGGTTAAAGTGTGTGTGTCTTTTTTGGTCATCCATACAAATCCATTCACCTCATCGATGGACATCATGTTCTTACTGTTTACACATCCCTAGTGATGTGCTGTCTCTCAAGTGCTAATGTGTTCCCCTTGTTGTCGATATTGTTACAACAAACAGCCTCTTGTTACAAAGAGGGCAGCTCTACAGAAAGCACGGGAAAGCTGGAAAATGCAATCACAAGTGTGAGATATGGAGAGGTGAGAGCAACCAGAGGAAAAACTGAGGAGAAATAGATGAAACTGAAACAAATAGCAAAAGATGGGTTTTCTTCTCTTTTTCCGGGCACTTGTTTAGACTTGACAATGTGACTGAGACACGTTTCCCCTTCTTCTCTCTCTTTTAAGGATGAAACACTCATGAGAAAATTTGAAAATTTCTTAAAGCACTGAATCACTCTATCTACATCTATTTCTGAAATGGGGGTTTGGAGCAAATTGGCTGGTGAGGCCATACTTGAAATGGGGCAGGCTTTGAGTATCCACAAAACAGGCTACGTGATCCCTGAGCTAAGCTGAGAGTCATAAAGTTTACCCCTCGCATGTGCTGATAGTGAAATTAGCAGTCCACTGGAGAAATTTTTGAACCAGGCTGTAAACGCATGTATTTCTGCAGTAAAAACAGTTGTTGTTGGGGTTTTTTGGCTTGGGGTGTGTGACTTTCAGTACTTTCGAAGCCAACCTCAAGTGGATGCTCGAGATACTGCAGATTTTAGCACTTCCGTCTCATTTTAGAGGCTGCTGCTTCTCCTGCATTCATGTTGGCATCTGTCTGTTACGGTGTGAAAAACTGTCTAAAATGCTCTTTAAAATTCAATATGCAACACTCTACTGCCATGTCGAAGTTGTCGATTGGAATATGCTTTAGTGTGCATTACGTACTGACAAACATTTGTTCCGAGTACTACATAATAGAAATCATTCAACAAATACAATCCAACAGTGAAATAAAAGCAAAGAAATAAAGTGAAATTAATCAGACAATAACACATGATGAATAAATCCAAGGGAAGATAGTCATACACCTACAGCAATATAACTGACCATAAATAAATAAATGAATAACCATTTTAAAAGGTCCCAGACTTTGTAAACAAGAAACATGGCATTAAACTGCACAAATGTTGTCCTTGGATTAGCACAGTGTGAGAGGTTGTATAGAGAAGCCATAAGAGTGTGGAGGAAACAAATGAAAAGCCTGAATAAGCGACCAGTATGTACCTCCATATGGATCATTCTTTTGTGAATGTGAGCTTCAAGGTTAGTTGCAAGCAAATGTTCATTTGTTTGAGTCACTGTATGCATGGCCACATCAATTCAGCATGCAGCACACTTCAATAAGAAGTAATTTAAATGACTTCAGGCATGTTTATGGGGAGAGTAACAGCTGAAAAATTACATGATTTGTTCCTTTGTTGCAGGGTTTTTGAAGGCCACCTCAGTTTTCATGGATTTCTATTTCCTCACCTTCTTCTTCTTCTTTCTTTTTACACGTGTCATTTGATTTTGCCTCAATTTCTCTATGAAACAATCCAAACCGTTCTGTTAGGAATATGCTTCTCTATTTTTACACATTTGATTTTTCCAGGAAACTGATAAAAGGAGATGATAAAGGCACAGAGGCATCAGTTATTCTCAGCCCTTCTGTTCATTAAAATCATTTCAAACATCATGATGGGGATGTGAACAAACAATTTCAATCTCTCCTGGAGCTTAGAGGACAGTTAACATGCATTATATAAACAGATGGACTCTTATAGCAGAATGAAAGAAAACAGCATCTTTTGTATGTTTCTCAAAGGTTCATTTAAACAATGGCCCATGATGACTAATATTGCCCCCATTTTTGATTGGAACTGTAATTTTATTAGATAGTTAATCTAAGGAGTACATCGTTTACGGGTATCCAGTGCAGAGCAAGTTACTGAGAACTGCTAACTTGTTAAAAAATATCCATTTAAAACACAACTGAATTACCATGGGAGTCACTGGATTATGAAATATTTTCTGGTATTTGGTTATTTCTTCTTTTTGCTTCAGTAGTCTTAATAATGTGCCACTTCTCACAGGTACTTCACTAATTGGTTCTCTGAAAACAGCAGGCTCAGCAGTTGAGATAGGAAGCATGTCTTCAACAACATACTTTGCAATCTGTCTACTAGGCGTTCAAATTGTGGAGCTGGGGGTGATTTAAAATCCAGCCTTGGCTGTTTGGATAGAGAGGCTTCTCCTTGGTGTGCAGAGCTGACAGGAACTGCACCAAGGTTACTGGAAACTAGTTTAACAAAAGCTTTTTGTTTGGGTAGGGGCCTCATGGCATCAGAATTACTGATCTGTGAGCATCGTTGAACAAAGTTTTCCTGACTGCACACAGACTACAATGCACACTCTTTCTGTACTGGCTAAGACATTTTATCAATACTGGGTCGAAGGATTTTTCCAATGGAGTTTCCAGGTATTTGAGGTGGAGTAACAAGTTACAAGCCCTTCAGATTCTCTGTGACTGTGACATGGTATTTAATTTTGAGAAGTGGCTCAGTAAACTAGCAAATGGTTTCATCATTCCATGATTGAAGCATACAGCAGATGAATTAGCACCAAACTCATCTGTTTCTTCCAGAAAAAAACTGTTCATGATAAAGCTGCAGCTTCACCTCATGAAGTAGAAACATCAGAGACACCTGATGTTATCCAAAATGTGGGAATAAGATCTTTCAGTTGATAAGACTTTTTACATTTTATGAAGTCTATTGACATTAACAAATATGAGTTCATGCCCACTTATTACCTTTGAAACAGTTACTGAATGTTTGATTTGAAGGACTTTGTTCTGCAGAGAACAGTGAAGCCATTGGGAATGAAATGTAAACTCATATGAGTGTCACTGCGTTTTTGTTTTTCTTTCTACAACCCTGTGTGGTCTGGTGATGTTGATGATGTATGTCCGGTGTGTCCAGGGAGGGGAAGATGGTGGTTCTGTCTCTAGCAATCGGGCTGGCTGAACAGGATGACTTCGCCAACCTGCCAGATCTACAGGAAGCTCCTGCAGGCGTAGAAAATGAGACTACACCGGAGAAAAGGTAATGAGAGAAAAAGAGATAATTGTTCTTATTCTTCAGAAAAAGGGGTATTTATGATACAAGTTTTAATGATACAAATTTAGAATAAGATTTTATGCTTACATATAATTATAAAGGCAACTTTTTTTAAAGCTCATGTTTTTTTTATTTTATTTATTTTACTTTTTTAATTCAGAATGACTTTCTTGAGGATACACATTTAAAAGTTTTATTTATACATACATTTGCATACATCGAATGCATGAGTAATTACAAGTATCTACTGTCTCTGGTGGTCTCTTGATGTCATTATACAGTATGTACTTCTCCTCAGGCCATTATGAAAACACAAAGGGCATGACCCCAGTGATCTTCATGGTAACTGCTTAATATTGTTAACACACTCAGGTTTACCTGGAGCCATACTATAGTGGAATGACTGACATCAGCCTTTTCCTTTTTCCTGATTTTTCCTGTGCTTTTACATGAAGATTTATGTTTTCTATTAATTTTATCACCAGATCTCCCCATAAATTTAGAGTCCTCTTGTCTTTTTAATGATGTCCTCTGTTCTCTTGGTACAGACCTTTATAGGTCTGCTTGTCTGCAGCGCTGCACTGTTTAATCTGCGACTTATAG
>RPOG01000009.1:2306058-2386860 GCA_008086565.1 Thalassoma bifasciatum
TAGGATGTTCAAAAAGCAGATTGAACGTCCGATCGAGTTGCAAATAAATCCTGTCACATTTCTTTGCTGTCATGTCTAATACGCTGAGGGACTCAACACTGCTGTAAGTGGTCTGATAGAAAGTGTTTTTAGTGTGGCTGCTCATTCATGAACTTTAAATGAGAATCCATGTGACTTAAAAGGATATAAGCTCCACTGGGAAAGAAGGAGAAAAACCCTAGAGACATCATTTTTGAAGGACTTCCAAAGACTTGAAGTAAGAGAGGAAAGATTTCTAAGTTTAACAGTCCAAATGAAAAGTAAATTGTACCCTTAAGAGAGTATAAAGAGTCAACAGTAAGAATTCACAGAAGTTTAAAAAGTAAATGTTTGCTAGGTATTTTCAAAGTTTGGTTTGTGGCAATAACATGTTACTAGAATTTATTTTGCCAGTCTTGCTTTGTCTGATTTTTTTAATTGGCTTAAGTAAATGCCAGATTTTGAGAACTGTTTGGTTATCTTGTGACTGCTCAGTCCTCAGTAATGGTCAATAATAAAAATTCATAATTCATCCTAACCAAATACCTACACCTAACTGATGACCTTTGAACTGCAAAAACTGAAATCTAAGCAAGTCATTATGTCTTATTTTTTGTAAAATTTGTCTTACTATTCTTGAGTTGAGCCACATTTACTAGATAAGATCATAAAAATGTCTCATTTTATTTTTTTTAAAGACAAAAATGAGGCATCAATTGCTTGTTACAAGTAAAAAAAATCTGCCAATGGGATAAGATAAAAGATTCTTGTTTTAAGACATCTTTCTAACTTCAAGAAACTTCCCAGGCGAATTCGTCTTATCCCATTGGCAGATTTTTTTACTTGTTACAAGCAATTTACACCTCATTTTTGTCTTTAAAAAAAAACTGAAATAAGACATTTTATGACCTGGTCTGGTGAATGTGGCTCAAATTAAGAACAATAAGATAATTTTTACTACAAAAAAGACACAATGACTTGCTTAGATTTCCGTTTTTGCAGTGTGGGTAAAAGTTTGTGATACAAAAAAAGTAAACATCTGAAGTAAGTGAATAAGTGAATAGAAGGAGCATAGAGCAGCTTATGAACCTGTTGACTCAGGTGGGGATAAGCCTGGTGACACCTGCAAGCTTTAAATGGCAAAAAGTTAAAAGGCTTTAATTTATTCTATTTGTCTTGCCAGATTTATAGAAATCTGTTATTTAGACTGATCCCCTCAATGTGTTTGTGTTGTGTGTGCTGCAGATTTTGAGAACATTCAGTGTCAGTGCAGTTCCTCTCAGAGGAAATCAGAGCTGTAAACTTGACGATGGGACGCTGTTTCACATTCGCTGACTTGCACGATGCCACACTGTACAGTATTAATCAATCAGGAAGTTGTTGCCACCCTTTATCAGCTGGCATATCTGACTCTTTCAATTGTGCATCTGAGCCAGCAATCACAGTGAGTCAAGCCTTCTAATTACTCTCTGGGGCCAGCCCCTGGTCCCCATGGTAGCCCCTGGGGCTGGCAGTGGCCTAGGAGGAGAGAGATGATTGGAAAGAAAAAGCGATGTAGGTCAGCACAAACGAGGCATCTTTTGAAAAAAAAAGCTGTCAGATCGAAGTCTGCTGCTCATTCAACATTTCCCTGGTTGTTCCTTTCCCCACGAGCAGGGAGCTGATTTAAGAGGGTCTATGAAAGAAAAGGGAAGGGTGATGTAAAAGCGAAGGTGACAGAGAGGTGGAGCAAAAAAGAAAAACAATACCTCTTTGCAGGAACAGGAAATATATCAATATAAATATATATTTTTTTTTCTCATATTCAAAATATTCAAGACCCATTTCATCTGGAAACCATAGTTATATGATGCTATAAAATGAAAATACATACACGTAGAGAGTAATTCTCATGACTTCGTATCTATTTTAAGGCAGGTTATTCATGAATGCACCATTTAAGTACAAAAACACAAACTCCCTGTGGATAAGTTCCCGGACCAAGGCAGCAGGAGTCCATATAAAGAACATCAAACTAGTCTAAAACAGTGGACAGCTCCATTAGTTGCATTACCCTACGTGCTGAAAGGGGCGGTGCCCGGGTGATTTGTCCCCGTTGGTGGGGAACGCTGAGTGGGCTGACACTGGAGCTGAGGCCCTCATCCATCATGGGACATGGGACCTATATTGTGTTTCATGATCTCCCAGGGCGAGTGTATGATCAGCAAGACCCACATATGGTATGTTTATGGAGAGACACTTCCCATCCAGGCCCCTGTTACTAACCCTCATCCTTCATGTTCTCACCCGTCCATCCTCTCTCCCTCCCTTGCCCTCCATTTCCCATTCCTCTCTCCATACCCTCATCAATTTCCTCCCTACCCTCTGCAGCCCTCATTTAGTTCCTCAACAAGACTTTGTCTCCTCATCTCTTCTGTTATTTTCTCTCCACCTCTGCTTTCTCAAATCAAAACTCCTCCACGCTTTATTTAATTGCAGCGACTGAAGCTTTTTTTTTTTTTTCCTCTTTTTTTGTGCCACACTTAAACCAGATTGTGCCCCCTCCCCCTTTCTCTTTCTCCTACCTTCTTACTTCCTTGGCCAACCCTTCCTGGAGGTTTTGGCTGTTGTTGTGATGAGATGAAGTCAAAGCAGTGATTCTCTTTTGGTGTGGATGACCGTCAAATTCCTCAGACCCAGAAATCTGTGGTATTGCCAAAAATCAGGGGAAGTGGAATAAGATTAGAAATGCAAGAGCATATTATTTTCTCACGGCTGTCAGATTACTGAGATCACTTTTAAGTGTCTTTAAAGTTGTAAGTTTTTCAGGGGTTAAACATAGAATCTGCAGCTTTGTTCTCAGCTAATCTAATTTGCTCCTTTCTTGTCTAATTTACCTAAGTAATAAAAGTAAATAATACTTCATATTGTTGTTGCAAATTCCAACGGCTCTGAAAATAAGTTCTATAAATCTTTGTCGCGTTGTAGCTTCTCTCATATCCTAAGGCTTGTTAACTGAATTATTTTGACGTTTGTTTTGGAGAAGACTAACTAAAACTGACGGAGTAATAAACCCACAAAAATAGCATCTCCAAATGAGCTATCTGATCGACTTTCTGTTAGAGCCACGATTTCTCTCTGGGAGATTAGTATTTATTCTGCTCATATTCTGCAGCCTTGGAAACTCTCAGCATGTTGAATAAAGTTTTTATTAAATTTTTACACACAGAAAATAAAGTGACAATATCACACTTTTGGCATTCTCATAACTTTATGAAAGAAATCCTTTTATAACAAATAATTCTATTTTTCAGTGAAGTTTTGACAAATGTTGTGGTTTCACTCTGGTATGTATTTTTCTACTGAGGGCAGTATGTAATCTGTTTACCAAACAGAGGAACTGAGAGATTGGTATCTTATTTTGATCATAATTGATATCACAAATTTTCAAGATGGCTTATTAACTTTAGGGTCCTTTCTTACTGTTTTTTTTATGTATCCTGCATTTTACCTATTACAAGGCCAGACTTGGACAAAAAAAACTGCTGTAGTAGTTTTGGCCCACACTATCCTTAAACATATCAAATGTAGAATCAAAAAGCATCAGAGCTTGAGTTATGTAAGCCATGTAAATATTAGCTCATTGATGGTTAGTGGTGCAGCCTCTCTCTGTCCCTCTGCTTTATCAACACACACCTGATCCTCCTGTCCCACCTGTTTCCCTGTTGTCAACACAGAACTGCAAGCAGCAGTGTTTAGCCAGTAAGATGTGCTATTTGAGTGACTAGAATATATCATATAAAATGTACTGTGAATTTTGTTCACTCTGCTGATGCATGCATATATACTGTACATACTGTACACGTGGAGTTGAGGAAGCAGCGGCGTGTGTGTAGGTGAGTGTGGGTGGGTGGGTGTGTGTGAGTGATTGCAGCAGGGAGCGAGTCTTGCAGATTGATATTGGTTGTGAGCAAACATAAATATCAGTAGGTGAATTTACTGTCCATAGAGAACACTATATAAAGTATGTACTATATATAGCCAAACATGAATTGAACTGGCATATCCATCAAGTGACATGGTTTTCAATCAACTACTACATACCTATAGTTTTCTACAATCTGGCCATGCATTTGGAATATCAATAACCATTGGCAGTTATGTTCCCTTGATCCTTGAAAGGTCAAAATTGTGATCACAGTTAAATGATATCGATTGTGCGGCCCAAGTGTTGGGTATGTACAGCACAGGAAAAGGTTTTGAAAGACAAGAGGCAAGTTTCCCAATGATAGACTGTGATCAAACTAAAATTTAGACTTCTTAATTCATGTCAAACACAAAGTTGCGCACTTCTTGACCATGTCTTGTTGAGTCATTATCTAAGAATTGTGGTTAAATAAGGATTTCATAAATTGAGAAAAACATCATGTTATGAATACCTTTTAAGAGGTCAACTTACCATCAAAAATTTTACAGAAAGTACTTAAATTTTTAATTTAAAATCACAATGAGACTCTGTTGTTTTTTAAGGCTCTGGTGAGAAACTTTTAATTTGCAGAGATTTTGGTGCCTCTTGTAACAAGACCCCAGGGATGTTGGCATAGTACTAAAGTCCAACTGTTTTAAAGCTTAAACCAATAAGAATTAAATATTGATATAACTGTTGTTACTGCAGGTTCGTTCTCACATCTTATATTGGTTATTTCTAACTCTTTTCTGCCTCACAGGTTGTTTTTATGTTTGCATTAAAGATATTTTTCAACAATAAGTTGACCTTACACTCAAAACTTTGGCTTCAATGCATGAGTGAAAACAGACAATTCATATTATGCATTAAATGTAAAATAAACTTCAAATTTCTTGCTTGTTTAAATCAAATGTTTTCTCATGTTCATGTTCATGCTGCTAGACCTCTGCTTGAACTTTCTTTGTGTTTCTGGCTTTCACTTGATGCCCCTGCACAGCTGTGATTGCCTACATTATATGTTTAACTGCACTGGTGAGTGCAGTGTGTATTTTTCTCCCTTTCAGTCTTTCCTAGTCAGTGTAAATAGATTCACTGGGAGATGGTGCACAAGAAATAGTGTAATAAGGCATCTTTGTTAAGTCCCCAGGGATGAAAGGAGCTGCTTTGTACAATTGCACAGAAGATGGCTTACAACTCTTTTCCAGATTGAAGCGAAGAGGTCAGAGGTCATGGTTTTGAGTTTCAAGCCATCAGATCGAAGTGACCATTCTCCGGGGAAGTTGGCCTCGACCTGCAGAAGGATTTTATTGTTCTGAGTGCTCATTACTTCTTTTAGACTCAATGCTAGCTTATTTGCATTCCCAGTTGCTTACAGAAAGAAAGAAAGGTGTAGAGCTTGTTTCAGTCAGCTCTACATTGTTTTATGAACAGAGAAAGGCAACTCTGATTTTCTCTGTCATTGTTATTGTTGCATGCAGTATGTATCATAGGAGGTTTTTATGTACTTTTTTGGCTTGTATGATTCATCCATTCTCAGGGTGAGCTCACACACATTGGCAGCAGTGTGTGTGTTAGTATGCTTGTGTGCTATAGTTTGTTCAGCAGGTCACAGGGGCTGGGAGAAATGTAGGTATGAGAGAAGTCAGAAAAGTGTGTTTCAGGAGTGTATTTCAAAGCCTTTCTAAATGTTTGGTCCCTTTGCCCTGTAGGCTTTAAGCTATTTTCAATACGTGCCCCTCACTCTGCAACTTTCTTGGATTTTTTTTTTTTTTTTTACTGCCCTCGTTTTGAAGGTTCCTGTTACCATGGTGACTGCAATCCAGAGTAAAATGCATGGTGGTAGTGAGTACAACCTTAAGTGGGAGCACACACTTCTGTAGTCATGGTTACAACAACCTCTAAAGAATGAATTATGTAACTGCTGTTGTGCTTTAGATGAGATTGAGATACTTTTCTTCTGTTTGGGATGATTCCAAAGTTAGTCACTGCTGCGTGATGTAGTTTATGCACTTATCGCTACTTTGAGTAGAGTTTTTCAGAACTGCTGATGAATGTTCCAGCAATATGTCTCATCATCAACTTAAAGCCTGTCACATTCAGGACACCACTGAGATCTTAACAATGATTTCAAAAAGTGGAAGGCCACACACATAAAGACAATTCAGACCATTTTTTACAGGACAATTTGTGGACCAAAAATCAACATACATGGTGGGTTCTTAATGTTCCCAGCCGACTGTTAAGATGTGTGTTTTGTTAGATAGCACCACAAAAGAAAAAAAAAAAAAGAAAAGAAAAAGAAATATCAGAATCAGAATCAACTTTATTCGCCAGGTATGCTTGAACATTTGTTATGAATTTGTTATGGTATACTGTGCTCTCTTGTACAAGGTAGTGGGAAGGCATAAAAGGTCAAATAGTAATAAAAATTTTGCATGAAGAGTGTTATCAACAATTATAAGCACAAAAGAATAGCACATAGACAAGACTAGTATTAACAGGCTAAAAATACGATAATAGTGCAATAGTGAGTAGTGCAAGAATGCAGATATTAAATGAGGCAGTTTAACAAGTTGCAAAGTGGGTTAAATAAAACAATGAATAATAATTTTTTTAAAAATGTGGGCAAACAAAACTAGAAGCTTGTCTTCTATTACAAGATGAGACTGAGTAGCTTTCTGGGTTTATTTGCTGCCATGCTTGTGAGCTTTTGGTTGGTGTGGTATGATTTGAAATCTTAAATATAATACATTAGTGTCAAAGGTTCCTGATCGGGGGTTCTGGAGCAGTAAAATAGTTATTGACTTGAGGGTTGTATACTTGAGGATTATGTGGCCAGCCTAAGTTTATGATGTTTAAGCAATCACGAGTGCTTTGTACCGCAGTCTGTGAGTGTGGCTATGTTTTTGTGTACAGGTGCATGTGTAGTAAATGTGTATTTGTTGTTTACGCATGATTAAACTCCGCTCACTGCCATACTCCATGTCCTGCAGGCCATCACCATGTCAGCAATTACCATTTGAGGACGCTGCGTGCAGCAGCAGCAGGTCTTAATTTGCCTTTCATGTCACCACATATTTATCTGTAGAGACTGATCCAGGCCTCAGATACAACTGCGCAGGTATGATATGAATCGCCGAGTACACAAGTCAAAATTAGACGCGTCTGTTTTCCAAAGCCTATAAATTAGAACACTTAGCATATTTAGGGGGTTTCAATCATCCCTTTTTTTCAAATTGGCCATTGAAATACCCACAAAACAAATGAAATATCTACATCATTAAGTCATTATGCTCATAATACCATGGGGAACAGAGCCACCACAAAGAAATTTAGGTCATTTTGAGTCCATCATTTTCAAGGTCATCGTCCTTATAAAGAAGGAACCTTGAAAATGATGGACTCTGATTGTCTCCCTGGGCAGAAAACTGCTAACTATTTCTGCGTGAAGCTGAGCATGCAACAGTTCATCAAAAAATAATTAAATAAATAAAATCCACTGCAGTCATAAATCTTTAAGAACAAAGAGCTCAACTAAAATTCTGCTCAAGTTTGCGCTCAGTGATCTCATCACCTGTCTTTGAATATCACAGATGGCTGTCACAACAGTTTCCCAGAACAAATTGAATGAGTTCAAAATTACCAAAAGAAAAGTTGGAGGAAAATAATTTAATACAAACGTATTTGCGGTCTATCCTCCGTCACTTAAATCTCTGTTGACACTGACTGATCCATGAAATGACACTTTCTAAAGAGGTGTCTGCTGTGAAATTAAAGATGATGAATAAGTTGTCAAATGCAAGCCAGCACATTACTTAGTGTTTATTTGCTTGTGCTTTGGCAAAACTCTTTTTAGATGTTTCCTCTGATCTTAATACATGTGGCTGCCCATGGAACTGATGTTGTAGTGAGTCATCTTCTTACCGTCTCTGCATGACCATCAACCACATAGTCTACATCTGAAGGAGTAATGTACTGCACCATCTCTGTCCCTGATCTGTGGCTTAAACCTTCTCTTACTGATAACTTTTACTGGCTGCCTTTGGTTTTGCACTGAGCTTGCAGAGCAGAACAATCATCAAATAAGGAAAACTTGCAGAGTATTTTCAGGCACTCAGTAGCAAAAGCGGTTTTTAGAGCGCTGTGATGAAACATGTATTTTGTCTGTGTGACTGAGAGAACAGGAGAAGAAATTATTAGTTGCGTTTATGTTGATTATTTAAGATTTATGCAGTCTTTGTCTCTTTTGTTCGCTGTTGATTAAGTAGAGTTCAATCTGCTGTTATCGAGCCAGCCCTTCTCCAAGGAAGCCGGGTAAGGACCCAGCTAACAGGTATATATTATGCGCTGTGTAGTTAAAGTGGAGAATGCCTCATTTTATCTGAACTGTAACCATACCTTCAGCATGCAGATACTTTTAAAAAGATGCTTGATTGAAGTTTCTATGGCTCTTAAAATGCAATTAAATGCTGCTGTGACACAAATCTCACATGAAGTATACAAAACAAATCAGGGTTTACTTATGTATGTGTATGCAGATGACCAAACTGAATGACTTTTTGTTGAGAACTTGTGAAATCAAAGTCCTTTTCAAAGATGTTCAAACTCAGAGTTAACCTAAATTTTATTACAGATAGGTTTTGTGTAGTTTCACTTTGAATGAGTTAGAAAGAAAAGTGGATAAGCAAAAGAAATCCATCAGGGTAGCAGTGAGGTCAGTGTTTTGAACCTGCGAATGACTAAGTCCATTTTTCTCTAATTGAATTTCAAGAAAAAGATTGTGATGAGTTTTCCCACAAAAAAAAGAGAGCACTTTGGGGAAAAAAATCCATCCTGCTTAATTCTTTTTTCGTGCATATTTTGTTATGTCAACATTCATATTAAAAGCATCAAACAAAGGTAAATAAACATCTCTTTTAACATACCATTTTGACACAAAGACTATTATACCTGTCACAAGCCTTTGTGTCAAAGTTAACACTCACCGAAATGACATAAACTGTTAATATATCAGTCTTATAGTTTGGTATTCTGTAAAATGACCAATCGTGTTTGCTTTTCATTGTTAAAATAAGTAAAACTGTGATTCCTTAAACACACCACAGCGCAGAGAGGGAATAGAGGAGTAGAGTTAGTGGTCCAGTGAGACCGTCAGGTGTTACCTGTGTGGCTGTTATGTGTTATGTAATTATTTTCAGGCAGCACATTGTTCCCTGGTGGGTCAGAGGTTGATAATAAAAGCTGTAATTGAACATTTTTACCTGTCTCTGGGTGTATCTGCTCAACCTGTCAGAGAAATACAGCCCTCATGTTTCAGGTTTGTTTCTCAGCAGATAAATAAAATGAAATAATACGCTGCATTTAGCAGGCCCCTGACAATGAAACTGTCACATTTTGAATTAAATGTGAGCTGCATTGTTGGTGCTCTGACCTGCAGATCACAGGAAGTAAATGCAGAGTGACGAATCGATTCTTTGCTTTCCTCACCATATCCTTTTCTCCTCCTTTGTGTTTCTCCCGTTCACTCTGCTTGTCTCTTTGCCGTACAAACCCCGTCCATCTCTCAGCCCTCTGCTTCTCTGGCCTCCTTCTTTTTTGCTTGCTCATGTAATGTGTCAGTTTGCTTCCTCTCTCTGCTTCAGAGCATCCGATTCTTTTTACCCCAAAACCAAATCTGCTCTGTTTTCCTTCCAGGCTTTTCCCCCCTTCTTCTCTTTTGTCTCTCTTTCAGCTCGGAGTTGTTTGTTTCAGTCTCACATTCGTTGGAGCCGGTAACCTCACTTTGTTCGTTCTTTTAATCCTCTGAGTCCTAACAGAGACAAATCCTCTTCTTCACTTTTTCTCAACCTCTGTGCACAGACAAGTCAAATATATCTCTCCGTCTTGGCTCATATTTCCCACAGTACCTTTTTTTCTCAAATCCATCTGTTCTTACCTTTGTGTTTTACAGCTCAACCCATTAGGGTTTCTTCTTCTGCCATTCATTCTTTTTTGTGTGTCATCTCTATCACAGCAATAAGCTCTCATTAGCCTGGTCTGGCTGGTGTTTCATCAAATGAACAAGGCACAATTTTACACTTTAATCATCTTTGCATTTTCTTTGTATTTTTGTTTCAGTTGGATACTTTCATTATTTCATTGTAATGTGACACAGTGTGTGAAGTGGCAGGTGGTGACAAACAAAGTTTCTCCAAGGGAGCATGTCAGCCTGAGGGTTTGTTTTTCCATAATTATCCTCAAATATAGCAAGATTGTTACAAAATGACTGCCTGTGCCCTGATGTGTACTTGACCCAAAAGTGTTTAAGCATGGAAAAAAAAGCGCCTGTTTAAAGTTACACATACACTTCGAATATACATGAACACTTTAACGTCACGTAGCATGTGACTGTTCATTTGATGTCTCTCTTGCCTAGAAAAAGATGAAAAGACTGATACTACTTTATTTTGTGGAGTAGATATGACGCCAATGCCAGGATTCTGACTGGAAACAGTACAGAAACAGCAGGTGCTGGGAAAACAGTGGAGCTCAAAAAATGCTTTGTAAGCCAAAACTTGTCACTCCAACACTTAGGCTTTGTACAAATTACAGTTTTTAAAAAAAAAAAAACTGACAAAAAATGATAACTGATGAGCTTAGAGTTGCTGGTAAGCAGATTCTGCAACTTTTGAACTGAGACAAGCCTTGTTTCCCCTGTTTTCATTTTCATGCTAAGTGAGTGATAATGTACGGGGAGCGGGAGGTTAGGTAGAACACTGGGTGAGAAAAACCCAGATGCAAAGTGGAGGGATTTTTACTTGATACCTGGCTACTGGCTAAGTTGACAAAAAATATTTGTTTAAAAATGATCTATTGTTTCTAAAATGTTTAATTATACAAATGAAAAGACCGTCCCTCTGTTGCCTCTAGTGCCAATGTTAATTGAAGAACTGTCTGACTCTAACAGCTACAGCTGACACTTAATTCCTACCCCTTTTATAATATAATCATGCATGCTAGTGAGAGACTTAACGTGACTGTGTAGAGAATCCACGTGAAGTGGACTGTAGCGACCCCTACAGCTTGCAAGGACTTACACGAAAAAAAGTAACACTGAAACACACAGCTCAAAACACAGTAAGGTTAACTTATTTCCTATGATTCATTTTGAGGTAAAGATTTCCACTTATGGTGACATTATTCAAGTTGAACAGCATGATCAACAGCCTCTGCACTTGGCACATCTCTCAACATCAACAAGACCAACATCACAACTTTTAACATTGGTGTGTTATCACCACCAACCATGGTTCAAGTTATGTCTGTGATCAGCACCTAAGGAATGTTCTGATGTTATAGCCTGGATTGCAGGACAGGACTGTTTTGTTGCATATCAGAGATGGTTGCGGTCTTGTAACTCCTTGGTTGCTCTCACCCCATGTTTTCATATCTCAACTCTGAAGACTAGCTTCCTTTTTTTTTTTTTTTTACCACCATAACCAATTTAAAAAATGCCCATATTTTTGCCACAGTGTCAACAGGCAGTGATGAATTGTGTCAAATTTCCAGAACATACAGATATGTACAAGGTACAGTTTTCATGCTCTGAGTAAGAGAAGAATAAGCATAATACTCACACAATATAAAGTTCTGCCATTAGCAGAAAAACAAAAACCATCATGACAGAACTTTCTCAATGAAAGTACAGCTATTAATTAATTAATTGCAAGCAGAACTATTTTAGGCTTCTAACTGTCTTCTCTGGCATATAATCCTCACATACTTGCATTTTCTGGGGAAGGTTTCCACATTAGACATGTTTTAAAGCTTGGTTACTCCTGTGTAGCAACTAGAATTGGAGTGATTCAGTACTTTTTGTTCGTTTGTTTGTTTTTTGTTGCCCAAAAATAAATGAAAAGGGAAGCACTAAGAACTAAAAGACAAAGTCAGCAACTGTTTTTCTGGGTTACTCAAGAAGTATGGGATTAAGTTTTGGCAACATAACAATGAAATATATTTTTTTCTCCTTTTTGGGCAGTTGGAAATTATTTATTTATTTATTTATTTTTAAAGGCAAGGCCGGTTGTTTGCCATAGGACATAGCTTCCCATTTTTTACTAACTGTTAAATAGAACAACCTGGAAATGTATGCTGCAGGATATGTTTGTGTGAATCTGTTTTTCTTTGTGTTTATTTAACAGGACTCCAGGTAACAAACCAGGCAGCAGCCCCAGGGGTCAGACCCCAGATGAGACCGGACGTCGCCAAAATGGAAACTCTTCTGTCTCTGACCTGGCCAACTCTGTCACCAGCGACATGCTCATGGTAATAATCTATATCATCGTCGTATATCACCATTTATTGAGACATTACTCACTCACTCACTCACTCATGCACGGTCCGTTTGCTCCCAGCTTTGATCAATCTATGTTTAAAAGAGGGCTGCAGTCATAATTAACTTGATGTCGGACAGACTTGGATGGCCCTCTGGATAATCTTTCATAATCTAAGATAAAAGTTGTAGCAAACCTCAAGATAAACAAGTGAAAGAAAAACAGGGCATAATCTGTAACTCATTGTTCTCAAGTTTTCTTTCCATCATTGACGCCTTGACCAAGTAGAAATAAAGTCAATATGGACGTGTCCAAAACTGCAGTTCATTGTGTGTCCCCATGTAGCTTCATCTGTAAGAACAGAAAACCATGTACACCAATTCAAAGAATACGATTTTACTACAAAACTTAAAATGTTTCCCTCATGAGTGAAAAAAATGAGAAGTTTGAGTAGCCTATTTCTATATGTTGCTTATTCTCTTACCCAGTAGATTCGATAGATATTGAAACAGCGAAGTTGTCCAATCAGAGGTTTGACCTGATTAGCAGGTGTACACACTGTAGCTGTTAGCAAGGAGGCTGTTGAAACCCCACCTCTTCTCCCCACACTACCTCAACCAAAATTAGATTAAGTTGAACATGTCCAAAGAGCCACTAGATAACAGGTTCTAAAAACTGTGCTTCATAAACAAATGAGTGACATCGCAGAGACTACATTCATGTTTTATATAGTCCATGGGCTTGACATGCCTCTAACAGGCTGAACTGTAGTTGTTACCCTCACTGAGATGATTTTACACAGATTGCACTGTGGATGGAGTGTTTATATAGTTAATCCTTCAGAACAAAACAGGAGTGGATCAGTAGAGGCTCTATGTTTTTCTGTTAAGTGAATGAACAGTTTGTGTTTTACTGATTTTGGCTTTTAGGGCTCTGTGGCAAGGTTATAAAAGCTACACTAGTTAATTTTAAGTATGAGTGACTGGCACTGCTGTTGCTGTAAATCAAATGAGTCACCTGTGTTTTAGCAGGTGCTGGGCTTCATAGTGTAAATTATTTTAATCAAGTCTTACAACTTTTTGGTTGGCCAGTTTTCTGTAATTTCTGTGACAGAGGAACATTTCTACACTTTCTGCACAAGTTGTTTGGAAGAGAAAAGTGTTCAAATTTCTCAGAAACATTGGAAAAATCCTGCAATTATAAGTGAAAGAAATGATAGCCAAAGCTAGAAAACAAAACTGTAGTTGTGATAAAGCAGACTTAACATTACAGTCATTTTGCTTGAGGTGCTTCCATGTATTTGTATACCGCCCACTGAAAATAATACACTGTTGTTTCTGGAGGAGAGAGTGAGAAAAGAAAGCCTACACACTTCAGTTTATTTGACCAAAGTTCGATAAAAAGTTTTTGAAATCTCCCATCACTTTGAGAGATTCATCCCAGAAAAGTCTTCATCCCAGTAAGCTCACCCACCTGTCGATCAGTGATAGTTATTGCTGCACAGTCATCATCACCCTGAAGTGAGACAGGGAGGGGCGGGGATGTGCGCCTTATTCAGCGAGGTTGGATAATTAGCCGTAGGAACACGCAATGCTGTGGGTGCAGAGGGAGAATGTGGCAGAGATGGGTATGAGAAGGGTGTAATTATGTGGCTCTCGCAGTGTGTCTGAAGGATTCACTGTGGTAGGGCTGCCTAATGATAATACTCATTCAGGGTACTTTCACCAAAGGCACCTACATATTACACAACACCCTTTTCCACACCCAGAATACCTATCCAGCATTTTTGAGCCACTTGTGCTACTTTAGAAAATACAATGGCAGACTTACTTCCATAGATTTAATAAAAGGGATGGTAGGTAATGACTCTTGATGTCAGAGTACATGTACATCAAAGCTCTCCAGCAGCTCAGGTGATTGGAGCAGAGGGTGGATGGATGGGGGATGCGTAGGCATCGCATCGTTCTGGGACATACTCAGACTCTACTATCATGTATGTGATGCTCACAAAGCCATATGTTGTAGTCTGTGAATGTTTTCACATATTTTTCGGCACAAATTTTCTGAGTTTTTTTTTTTACCATAAAATATAACTATTTTTGTCACTGTCTGTCTCTTATAACTTGAATCTGTAAATCTCTCTGTTTGACCCACACCAAACCAGGTCTTTCATTCATGAGAAAACGTTAGAGTGAAAACGCTGTGTATGGAGGCTTCACTTTGAAAAAGAACTTTTTAGAAAATGTAAATATTGAGACTAAAATGAGACTTAATGTTGCATTTTTTGGCACTATTTCAAACTGTAAATCCGTAAATACTTTCAGGCACAGTGGGTATACACAACAGCAGGAGAGTGTATATACGAATAAAAGGTGATGCCATTTTTTAATGAGAAAACGTGTAAGCCATTGCAACATGTTGTTGATATTTAAGTTCCAATAGTTTTTAGACGATGGTAAATGTCAACAGAGATGAGGGATATGCCCGAATAGGCTTTGAATAGAAATTTGTCAGGAGAGAGAATTCAAAGTGGGTTTTGGTCTCAAATAAAGTAAAAGACTTTCACCTTTTGGAAATACTTGTCAAAATTTTGGGCGAAGATAATATACATGACCAGCGCATGGGCTGTTTTGGTTTCAGAAGAAATCTAGGGGAAAGTTAAAAACTTTAATGAGAAAGGAGGATTGGCAAAAAAACAAAGCAAGGGCACCCAATGCACAAAATAGGGAAAAGCAATTTTGGCCAGCTGTTGGGTGGAGGACTGCATAATGAAAAGTGATCATATTCAGCATAGAGAATAAGGCTGGGCAGCACCATCAGAAATATGTTGGAGAATACTGAATTGGATATTAAATTACTGGAACTGCTCCTTGAGTAATGCTTCCAGCTCTCGGCCAATCAGATAACATTTTTTTAAACTGGCTTTCTCTGCCTCTCTCAAGGCCACGCCACCATCAGTCAGAGGGTCTGTCTACCGACAGATAATCGGCCTCTCATCTCCACACAGCCATGGACACTCTCCGCCTTTATTGCACAGCAGCCATGTGCTATAGCATTACGCAAGTGTCGGTCTGTGGCTGTCTTTAATGGAAAAGTGAACAATTAGTGCCACAGTTTGACTGAAATCCGCAATGTGTCGGGTGTTTTGCCACTTGTTGAAAGTGTTACTTGGTGCACAGGAGTAAATACATCCAAGAGTTTGCACCATTTGTCAACAATGTTTGGTTTACCCTTTCATTGCTTGTTCTCTCATACCAGAAAATTGACAAAGCTGAGAGAAAACAACCTTTGTGTCAAGAATCAAGCCTCCTTTACTCATTCACTTCTCTGTTATACAACAGACACTCAGTAGTTTATTCTATAGAGAGCAAACACAGTCTGCCGATGAGCACTTTGTGATGACACTAGAAGCATCTGAGCTCTACACAAGTGAGTAGGTAGGTCTCCTTTCCAGTTTGCTTTGTTAACAGCTGCATGGTCATTCCACGGATTAAGTTTGTTTATTTACAATTTGCTGAATCAAAGGTGGGCCTGCAAATTAAGGACACTTTGCATAGTGCCATGTAAATCAACAGAACTACCAGGCAAACCATCTTCAAATTGATTCACTCCTGGCATGACACTGGAAAAAGTTTTTGCAGGAAAAAAATGATCACAATTAAAATCTCATTTTGTGTAATAACATGCTTAAAATGCATTTCTGACCTGGTTTCTTTCACTGAAGATAGGTTTTCAAAAACATTGTGTGTGCATCTTCGAAGCAGTTATGAAGCAGTGAAAGGGGTAGATGCTCCATTCACAAGAAATGTATCACATGCCCAGAGTGAAGTTAAATAAATAACTGTCCTTCCCCTTCTGTTTTGTTCAGTTGTCACCAGGCTCAGAGGAGGAGGATCACGAGGGTCCAGTGTGCGAGAAGCTTGGTCGTATCCAGTTCAGTGTTGGATACAGTTTTCAGGACTCCACCCTTACTGTAAAAATCCTCAAGGGCCAAGATTTACCTGCAAAGGACTTTTCCGGCACATCTGATCCATTTGTCAAACTGTACCTGCTGCCAGACAAGAAGCACAAGCTGGAGACCAAAGTCAAGAGAAAGAACCTGAATCCCCACTGGAACGAGACCTTCCTGTTTGAAGGTTAACTCATCGCTTGAACATGAATTTACAATATTGACTTCATTTTATTCATGTGCAGCAGTGTGAGAAACTGGGACTGTCTCCTTTTTATTTCACTCCCAGGGTTTCCCTATGAGAAAGTGGTCCAGAGAACTTTGTACCTGCAGGTCCTCGACTATGACCGCTTCAGTAGGAATGACCCCATAGGAGAGGTTTCCATCCCCCTCAACAAACTGGACCTGGCCAACATGCAGACTTTCTGGAAGGAGCTTAAACCATGTAGCGATGGCAGTGTGAGTAGAAAGAAAAAATGGGGGAGGGAGGGAGGGAAGGGAAGGGAAGACGGAGGTGGAGGAGAGAAGAAGAGGGGAGGAGGGAAAGGAGAGTACGGGACAGAATGTAATGGGTGATGTCATTCCTGGCTGGCGTGATGCTCCCGGGGGAGCTATGGCAGCGTGCTGGTGGGAGAAGAGATAGAATAGGAATATGGAGAGGCTGACAGGTAGACGATGAGAACACAGACAGCCAGAGGAGGAAAAACAGGGACGCACAGAAAGCAACAGAGAGGCAAACAATGTGAAAAGGCAATAAAAAGGTAAACAAGAAGCTGTTATGGTTTTTGTATAATTTTTGCAGGGGAGTCGAGGGGATCTGTTGGTGTCTCTGTGCTACAACCCCACAGCCAACACCATCACTGTGAGCATCATCAAAGCCCGCAACCTCAAAGCCATGGACATCGGAGGCACTTCTGGTATAATAAATGCTCCTTCATCTTGCATGTCCTTTTATTTTTGCCTTCTACATCAGAGCTGCTGCAAAAACAAAACAAGAGAATGTGATTTTCTTCACTAAAAAATGATGTAAATCCCATGGTTGCACACAAACTAAGACTAGATTCAACAGGAAAAGATTTTGTAAATTGACATACCCTCCTTCTCCCACATAGACCCCTATGTAAAAGTGTGGTTAATGCACAAGGACAAGCGAGTGGAGAAGAAGAAGACAGTGGTAATGAAGCGCTGTCTCAACCCCGTCTTCAATGAGTCCTTCCCCTTTGACGTGCCTGCCCACGTGCTGAGGGAGACCACCATAATTATCACCGTCATGGACAAGGACAGGCTCAGTCGCAATGATGTCATTGGAAAGGTATCACCGTCCCTCTTCCTCGCCTCATCTTTCCTCCTCTGCTCCTTCTTCTTCTTCTTCTTCTCCTTCTTTTTCTTCTCTTCCTCTGTGTGTTTCTGACTGTGACAGACAGACCATAAGCAGCTGTTCACTCAGCCAGTCTCTACTGACCCCTGCTGGAAATGCAGACCACTCTCCTTTAGTCATAGTAATTGAATAGATAAATGACCAACAAGTAAAAAAAAACAAACAATCCGGTTGCTTTTATTTCGACTCAATGAACAACAATGAACAATACAGGGCAGCACAAATACAAACACATGCAGTACATGAGTCAAAATCCACCTTATTGTAACTTCAACCTTCCTTTTCATATCAGGGAAAGGCTCATTTATTGCCACACTGATTTGTTTGTGTTTCAATAGGAATTTCCACCTTTCCTTCAAGAGTAATAAACCCAGTGCCCCAAGCGACAACTTGTTCGTTCAAATTGCTCAAAGATTCATGCCCAATTTGAAGCTAACAGATGCCAATGAACTGTTGACGTTGTTAGGGTTATTCAATAAAAGGATCTATTGTTTCCAGAAGACTTTAATTAATTAAGCCTAACTTTCTAAAATAAGTGGTTTAGCAAAGTGAACACGTGGTTATGCAGATCAGAATGTGGGCAAGGTGAGCAGATCCACCTACAATGTCTTACACCTGCACTGGGTGGCTAGTTCAACAGAAACTTACAATATTGCCACTGTGTCAATAAGCTGAAGTGAACCTTTCTACACTCCTTCCTACAAATTGATTTGATGTGATAAGTGTGCTTTTCCCGATTCAATTTTCTTAGTATTGGGTTTCGTCCAATCAGAAGCAAGTATTTACCACAATTGGGTTACTAACAAGCAAAGCAGCCAATTATTCTTTCTTATATTTGACAATGTATTATCAAGAGTTTACTTGTTCATCTTGAGTTGGTTAGTTGCTTTCTGGTGAATCTTCTATGAAAAAGCCACTTCCCTCACTTTCTGTGTGATTAACAGAGTCAAGGCTGCACCAGCTCAGCTCTCAATCTGAATAAATTGAGCTTCCTAATTACAAACTTAATTCCTTTCAGGGAAATAATTAAAAATGTACAAATCCTTAGAAAAGAGCAGTATTTTTTTCAGTGTTTGATGTTGCTAGTTTACATCTTTATTCATTTGTACCCCATTGCCGAATCCTTTAATCGTACTAAACCCTTTTCTAGCTACAGGCGTCCTATCCTTCTGCATATAGACCTTTTTAATGAACCCATTTCCCACACCTCTGTGAGTGTGGATGGATACCAAACTGGAGAACAGGGCTGTGACATAATTTATTGCTGTATTATTTCTTTCGTATCTTAAATACCTGAAATCCCAAAGCACCTCTGTAACCCATATTTAAACACACTCTTAAAAGTAATCTCTAATCTGAGCTGTACAGTACAGGAATGAGCTATTGTGTTATCTGACATTCATAAAGACCCACAACAATTGCAGGTGCTGTACTGACTATTCTAACCATATAACTTATCTGCGTACACACACACACACACACACACACACACACACACCAACTGTTATATGTTTCCTGTAATACCACATTCATGGATAATGTGTCTGATTAGAGGACAGAAAGACATGAGCAGTGTTCCCTGTGACATAAACAGATCCAGATTTCGTTCTACTTAGTGTCGGATCTTCATTACTGTCAGTATTAGCCTTCTCATAGTGTTACAGCAAGTGAAATCTCCTCTTCTCAAGGCTTTTTTCTGCCCTGAATTTGAGTTAAACTCTTATTAGAGTGGCAGGCTTACAGCTGAGAGCGGAGCTAGGCTTAAGACTCAATGATTTTTTTTTCTTAATACCCAGCAGTTTTTATATTTTTTGGTGTGTGTGGGGGGAAGGGTCTCCTCAAATTACATTGACCCCTGTGTGACACTACAAGAGATAAAATGCTATTCTTCTCTTTTATTTCTTGCAGATTTATCTTTCCTGGAAGAGTGGCCCTGCGGAGGTAAAACACTGGAAAGACATGATGGGTCGCCCTCGCAATGCTGTGGCCCAGTGGCATGCTCTGAAGGCCTGAGGAACCAGCTACACACCTGCCTACAGGGTCTCCCACCCCAAAATTCAGCATCACCCTGCCCTCAGCACATATTCCCTCTACTCTCTTACTGCAGTCTTTGGCTGCAGATAATATGTGTCATCTCTTTGTTCTCAGGCCTCTTTGATATCCCCCACTCTCAGCCCTTGTGACACCATCCTTACATTTCACCGTTGTCAAACACTGATTCTCACCTGACCCTCTCCTTTCATCCCTTAAATGTCTTTGATGTCTTCTCTCCTTTATTCTCTCATTCTTCTTTTTTCTAAGATGTCCCTCAGTCGTTCCTCAACCTTGTCAGATTCACCTGGTATTTAACATCAGCAGCACTTCTTGCCACCCATGAAATCAGACTACCAACCAAAAATGTACCAAACTAATGATCCCCTGTGGCGGCAAGATGGGCAGCGTTCAAACCTGTGATCTTTACAAACTTCCTCATCCGGTGAATCTTCAACTCCTATGTCACCTCTTCTCCAGATTCCTGAACATTTCAGGAAAAAAACACAAGCAAAGGAAGCGAAAGAGGCTGAATCTAAAAATATGGGATCACACTGGAATTGGTCTCCGTCATTAAGCTCATTGATGGTTTCCACTTTTCACTCTCTGTTTGGCTCCGCTGTAATAATTCTTCCCTGGCTGGACCCCTTTGTCGTCTGTGCGTGCTGTGGGTGATGTGGTGTAACCCAAAATGAAGTTCCACAACAAAATAAAGGATATGAACATGAACATTTAAAGCTAGTCCCATAGGGCAAGTGTCAAAGCAATTTTCCAAATTCTTTTTGGAAAAGAAATCCCAATGACAGAAAAAGATTGAAATAATAAATGTTTTGTTTTTTTTTACCAAAAGAAAACAGAGAAATAATCTGTTCTTCCAGACACAGAAAATAAGCAAAAAGCCAGCTTCCAGCTGTATGGAAGTGTGGGTTCATGACTCTGTGTGTGTGTGTGTGTGTGTGTGTGTGTGTGAATGAGGAAGTTTTTTGGACAAAACTTAACTAGAGATATTGTTAAAACAGCATTTCCCTTAATGATTTCAAATTAAGATACTATTGGTATTTTTGGTGTTGGTCCCCAAGATTAAAGGATCAGTTCACCCAATCAAATCACACAACAAAATATAAATACACCCATACAAATGCGCGCTAGCACACATGATAATCTACTGACCACTGGTGGTTTTGAGTCAGGCAAATAGCTTTGGATATATATGACTGGGGTTTGAATCCCTGAATTATCTGCTGCTGTATGCAAATACAAAGCAGATGAAAGGGATTTCATTGTGGTGCAAGCTGCATTTGAAATTGCTTTTGAAGGATTCAACTGCAGCTTGTTTTTCTAGAAACAATGCCATGATTAATCAGGCAATCCACAAGCCCCTCAGTGAATGGTTTTCATTATGAATTCATTTTGAGAGAAAAACACAACTGACAACATCTGGCCTCAACAACATCAATTATTTGATCTCCAGAACAACACTTACCTCTGTCACTTTACAGAGGTGGAAAAGATCTCAGCGGCACATCCAAAAAACTAAAACTTATGCACGCCATTATGTTACCACAGGCATTTTGATTTTGTGATGAGAAAAGAATCTTTGCTTTTGGTCCCCTCACTAGCTCTTTACTGCCTTTTAGCTTTCTCAACAGAGGATGTTCATCAGTTTTGTCTAAGGTAATATCATGGTGAACATTTGTAACGGGTCCAAAAATTGACTCATCTCTGCAGAAGAAAGACATAAAACAGCACAGCACTGCCCCTGGATTTTTTTCTGTTTTCTGCTATAGTGTCATTTGCAGTTTAGAGTTCAGAAATACAAAGCAGAACTTGACATTAAATCCCATAATATTTTTTAGTTGACTAAAAAATGCATGAATGCAGGCAGTTAATAGCTACGGGTGGCATTATGTTCAGAAAAAAAAATCATTTTGGTCAGATCTGATCACATTACTGTTGTCATAATATTTCCGTCTTCTGTATTATTCTGTTCATTATACTTGGGTTTGTTGTCACAGAAAACAATCAAAATGCAGCACAGACCTTTTTTTTCCCCTTTTTACCAAAAACTTTGTCCAAGGATTATAATATCACCTGCTTTGTTTGTTGTTTTGCTGTCTTTGGACTTCTACTTCTTTGCTTCACTGCCTGAATCCGACCTTCTCTGAACCCCATATAGATCTGTGCTGACCAGATAAGTGGAAACAAATTAGAGTAATAATACTTGGTTTCAAGGGGTCTTTTCACATTCCACTGTTTGTTTTGTCTGCTGGATGTGTGTTTGTGTCTGCATCTGTATGTCGGTACGTATGTCTGCACCGTGTGGAGTGTCAGTATTCAGAGTTCAGTTGGTGTGATTGTATTTTCTGTGAGTCTCTTTGTGTGTGTATATATAAATGCACTGAGTTCTATTTTGCCAGTTTAATACAGAACAACATTGTTTACTGTTTTTATTCTGTATGAAATATCCAGATGTACAAAGACATCAGTTGGTTCTTTTTAAAAAAAGCTGTCACTTCTTTAAAATTCACTGCACTTGTTGACGCCGATGCTGGAACAAACCTCTCTTAATAGCAGGGTTATTTTCCTCATGAGTGGCTTAAAAGGGTTTTTGGTTTGGGAGGCAAATCTGTTATACATGAGCCGAGAGCCAAGGTGAAAGAAAAAAATCTTAGATAAAAACCAGTCTACTTTTGCATAATACAACAGATTTTTAGTTGAAACGGAAGCAGCTACCCACATTTTGTCCTTTCTGTCCTTCTAATTTAGTCTGATATATGATTCACCAAGACCAGAAAAAATGAAGGGTGGCACCTTAAAATCTCAGCTGACGTTTCCCTAAAACTCCCCCGTTGTGCACACATGCTTTATGGCACTAAGTGTTCTGTGTGTGCCTTATGAACCTTGCCACGCCTCACTCTTCACATATGGGCTCCCAACTCCAAGTGTCAGGAAGGGTGGGAAGTGGGGGAAAAAGGTGAAACAGGAGGGAAGCATCACCTCTTTGCATCACTGTTAGCTACATCTCAGGTCAGAGCATCAGAGCGTCCCAAAATAACCAGGAACACAGTCTGCCCTGACAGCCCTGTGTGTTAAACAAGGCAGTACATTCCAAAGGCTTAGTGAAAAGTCACTTAAATCAATGCAGATTTAAATGAGGTTGAATAATTGTCAGGGGTTTTGTGTATTTCAGTTTCAAGAAATCGAGCTTGATACGTCCGCCCACACTCCTCACGAGCAAAATGCCATAAACTGGTACATTTTACCGGACAGGCTCGCATTTCTGATTTAGGGCATTCTCTTTTGGGGTTACAGCTTGAGACAAAGAGAGGTTTACCAGCAAATTTTAATTAATATACTGTACAAATGATTGTGAAGTGTCCTGTATGAAAAAAGAAAAAAAAGTCATCAGTATTTACTGGGGTTGTTGATATCTGT
The DNA here is from genome assembly GCA_008086565.1 of Thalassoma bifasciatum. Taxonomy (NCBI): domain Eukaryota; kingdom Metazoa; phylum Chordata; class Actinopteri; order Labriformes; family Labridae; genus Thalassoma; species Thalassoma bifasciatum. Next base: position 2,329,128 of record RPOG01000009.1, read on the forward strand.
CTGTCCTTGGTATCTCTCAACCCCCTTTCTCACTCCCTCTTCTCTTTGTAGTTATACATCCGTGGGGTGCACAATGTGAAATATCAACCATTTATTTTTTGAAATCTGTACAGTGTATATATCAAAATATAAATGTGTATATAAAACAAAGAAGCTGCTGGTATTGTTATCAATTTTTCATTAGCTTGTTTTTGTTGTTTCTGTATGGCACAGTTGTGTATTTGATTCTATGCAAAAGTGTTAAAAGCAGTAGTCATGCTTTTTTGTTATGGTTTTATGCAGTATTAAAATAAATTTAAATTCTAAGTAATAATGTTGCAATAAAAACACAACTGGAACTATAGCATATTGGCAAGTACCGTAAGGAAAATGAAGAGAAAAGGAGAAAAAAAATGAATCTGGCAGAAAAGATGGATCCAGTTATCATGCCTTATACGTCACATTTTTTAACTGCTACCAGATATGTTGCACCAGTTGTATATACACAAGAATAACCCCTCCCCCACTTCCCTTAAAGGTCAGCAAACCTTAAGTATTGGGAGAATATTAATCAGGAGGAATGTTAAATGTCACACAAATTTAACCAGATTTATAGTGCCTTTTCCTTCCTTAACTAAATATTAGATCTTCACAACCTGAGGTGATGTAACACTCTGGGGTTTTAGAGGTAAACAGCATCTCTAATGGTACAAAAAATTAACCCTTTATCAAGAAATCACATGCTACAGAGGGTCAGAAACTCTCTTTTATCATTAATAAGGATGTTTCAATACCTTATAGGTCTTTTACTATGTACTATTCCTTATTCAATTGTAATGAGTAACAAATTTGCATATTTTTCTCCCTAAAATGTAGATGAGACATTTTCAATCTGACTTTCTGTACTCAAGTTAAGGTAAAATAGAGAAGTTTCTTTCAATACAGCACAAAAAATTATTCAAACAAAAGTGTAAACCAGCCTCCATTCAGAGCAAATTTCGCTTTTATTTCTTCAAGATAGCTTCTGTTAACTTACTTCCACTCTGGTTTTAATTAAATTTCGAGTGAGGAGATTATTCAGTTCTTTTATAGAACATTAATTACAAATAGAAACTAACTCATAAAACCAAATGGAGTAAAGGTACACTGCAGGAAATACAGGGATTCGCTTCCTCCTTGTTATAATCTTTCTCATCAAGTTCAGGCAGAAAAGGGCTCATGACTGTAAAGTCATTTAAAAATATCTTGAGAAAGAGCTGCTGATCCAAGAAATTAAGGAAATTATCAACTTTTCCTCCTACGCACTGCTATCTCTGCATCTTTGACATTAGATAACATCAGAAAAAAACAAAGTGTGATTTGTGTCATGTTTTGAAAGGCTGTCTTATTTACAAACTTATCTAACATCCTCAAAGTTAAACCTGGCAGAAGAATCCCTCGCCACAGAGAGTTGCTTCCCTCTGCACTCCTCTGCTCACGACTCTCCAGGAGACATGTGAAGACAAGATGAAGGCAGGGGATGCTGATGGTGTTGGTGGCGGAGGAAAAAAGAAACAAGAGAGAACATGAGATTGAAATTCCAGGGGAGCGGAGGGTGACGGCACGTAAGAGGATAAAACAGAGAGCTGTCACGACACAGGAAGCAGCAGTGGAGGATGACAGGAGCGCAGGGCTACAGATAGGCACAGTGGGTGTGCGTGGGCAACTGATGAAAACGCACTCCAAACGAGCCTCGGAGAAAGAAGGATGGGAATTTTGCACCCCCTGCACGTGGGATCTACAGGTGGCTTTATTTTCTTGGCAGGGAATTGTCACAGCCAGAAAGCAAACTGCAATTTTTTTTCAACCATATTTGAATTGCAGTGCAGGGACATTTAGACATAACAACTTTCAGGATAATACAGTTTTTGACACCTCTGCTGGAAGTCAGAAGAAGGGAGATTTGACAGTGTAAACTACTACATATTTGTATTCATCAGTTTATTCTTAAAATGTTGCTCTTTTTTTCAGTTGGAAAAAAAACAGGGAGTGAGTTTACCTTAACAACACAAAACAAACAGATTACACTGAGAGGGGTACAAAGGGTAGTAAGAGAAATTTTTGGAGTCTACAGTTTTGTCCTCAGTAATTCTTTTTTTTTTTTTGCAACATTGTTTCTATTGGTTTGGTGCATGGTATGAATAACCACACATCCAAGTGCACAAATACTGTAACAAACACAAACCTCTCAGGCAAAAATGAGAGTTAAGTTAGGATTTACATAAGAAGTATTATTATTAATAGATATAATGATAACAATAGAGATAATTATGACTTTAATAATACATTGCATATATGATACATATATTTTTTTAAGTTCATACAAATATCAATGAAATCATTCCAAAAAATAATGATTACAAAAACACGTCATTCAATGAATAAATAAATAAATCGTTCTTCTGCCATGACAGGGGTTTGAGTTGGGGCGTGTTCAAACTGCTACATCACAGTCCAGTGTACGAATCTCAAATGATGTAATCTCAAAGGGCCATCTATTTTTCCCCCGGTTCTTCGAACAGATGTGACGTGTCTGTATTCTATTGATAGTTTATGAAAGGACCCTAGACATTTCTAAAAACTGACTCCTTCCCCTTCATAGTGAAAAAGTTTACTTGGAAGAATGAATTTTATTTAGCAAAAGCAACATGCTCTCATGCATTTATGACCCAAAACTTAACTTCATCAAAATCATTGTATTAAACACAAGCAAAGTAAAAAGAATCACCAGAATTCTAAAAGAATTAAGGTCAAATGCTGCTGAAAATTAAATAAATAAATAAATATTGCTACCTGACTGGATTTTATAAGACTATAAGGTGAGACAGATGGCAGGCGAGCAAAGAACACACAGAGGGGGACCCTTCTGATGTCACTTTGGTCTATTTTAGAACAACCTGGGAACACAATATGTGAAAGCTGGGCTTCATACTGAACATATGCTTCCTTTCAAGTCAGGAGACATCAAAACACTCCTCAGTATTTGTCCCATTTCTAGGATTGTCTCATTTGTATAACAGCTTGGCAGTAGATCATGTGTACATTATTATTCCATGTGCGTACACAGGCAGTCATCTGCTTTGTGATTCTGAGCACATCTCCTGGCCAGAGGGCATTTCCCTACTGCTCTCAGTACAAGGTTCCACTGAACCGACATGATACACAACTTGGCAGGATATTTACCCCATGGTCAACACACATTGATCCAGAGCTGTAGGTGGGAAATCATGACCTTGTCTGTATGACTTAAAGCAAAAAACATAGATGTGGTCTATTAGTGAATGATATTGAATGTCTCTGGTGCTTTTTATCGTTTTGAATAGTAGCATATCATATTACTCTGTTCCTATCCCTCTCAGAAGAAGTTTATTTTGAAGAATCTTGTAGCTTGTGCCTCTATTTTATCATTCATGAGTAGTTGAGGGTCATGAGGGTTCAGTCATTCCAACACATTTGCTGCTATAGATGGATGTTTTCTTGTTGGATCATGCAAGAAGAAAAAAATTACAAGGCACAAACATATAATTAACAGGTGAACAATTTACCACCATGATCAGCAGGTGTTCAATTTTGACATTCACAGGAAAGTAAAGTGATCTAACTCCCCCTGGTGTCCATTTGTTGGTGCTGCAGACAGAACTGTTGTGTAACTGTCCAATGCTGCTCCCTGTCATGTTTCTAGCTCCCTCGTGAGTGTGATTTGACTGCCAGTATGGTTATGAGAGAACTGAAATTATACACTTGTGAAGCAAATAAGAGAGCACAACATTTATTATAAATTACCCACAATGTCTGCAATGTAGGTGGAGTAAAACCTTTGGACAAGAGCAAACCATGACAATTCAACAAGCTAGACAAATGAGTGACTTAATCAAGTTTCTGTTTGATAAATTGGTATATACAGATAATTTTCTTGTATCTATTTGTCAAAGTTTTCTTTCACTGCATGCACTGATCAGTTTAATAGACAGTCTTTAATCATACATTTACAACTCAATTGAGGCAAAATATTCAGGACACCTTCCTTGTGTTACATTGCATTCAATTTTGCTTAACCAATAAACCTCTACAGCTTCAACTGACAGTTTTTTCTGGAGATGGGTTCAGCACTTTATAGTACACAGGATACACAGCAGGCTTCTAAAAGAATTTCCTGGTGGGTCATTGCATTCGTAATGCTTCACTGAGTGTCCCAAAATGAATCTCTGAAAAGATCTGAAAGTCCAAGGACCTCACTGGCTTTCCTTCTCCAGGTACTCCAGACTGGGTGCATCTAACCTCTGTTCATGGTCGCGGTTCTTTGTGAACTCCTTCAACATGTCCATGACCTCCCCTTGATAAACTTCAGGTGTTGGCTGTGCTTCTGAAAGTTAAAAAGATGATTGTTGAAAGATGTCTACATTTCTCAGCACACTGATTTACATTTCTCTGTAGTGAATTACTTGTACTGTTCAGTTTGAGATTGTAATGTTATAACTGTGTGGGGTTATCTCACCTGTTGCCCAGTAGTATATGTCCCAGTCATTGCTTGGTTCATTGATGAGTCTGTCATACTGCAGTAGCTGCTTCTCACTCATTGTGTTAAGGTAACGTTTTGCAAAGAGGCTGCAAGAGAAATGAAGGGTTACAGTTTTATAAGGGCATTTTAGATTATTTGAAGTCACAGTTAATGCCTGACTACCGACTGGACATGTGGTTCTATAGGATTCTTCATTTAATTTATGCCTAGTTTTAGTCCCCAGTGCCTATAGATTGTTTGTACAATGTTAAACAACAAGAGTCATCTCTTGTGTAATTTGCTCCCATCTTTAACCTCTATTACGCTTTGACATCAAGCATTCCTGCCCCAACTTGCTCATAATGAACAGTGGGATATTTCATCGTCACAATGAGTGATGATATTAAGTTGATCAGTCCCACAATTTTCATTGGCACAAATGTGTTCCTGTTAAACACCTTCTTTTCAACTTTCCTATCAACCTATTTCAACTAACCTATTCCTATGCTATATTATCAACTTCAACAGAGTTGGTAGAATAGAGAACTTAAAAACTTAATTACACAACCATATCAAATAACTGTTCTGTACCACTGCTCTTTTATATTGCAAAGATATTAATTGTGCAAGAGTTGTCCAAGATATCACCAATATAGCTACATGGCATATATAACAACAAACCTGAGCAGTATGCAGTTTTCCAGCATGCCTCTCTTGCGACTCTCATACAACAGTCGGCGCCTCTTGATGTCTGTTGGTTCACCAAGCTTCTCCTCCCAAGGTGGCAAAGGGATCTCAATCAGGTCGCCCCTGGTATCATCTGGAGCATCTCCACGGTAGCCACGAGATGAAACCAGTCCTGTGACCACGGGTCTCCATGCTCCCTGACACAAGCCTGCCACCAGCTGCAAAGCAACAAACACACATGTAAGGAAATATAGGTATCATGTTTTATACAGTATCATAATCACTGTTATTCAAAACATTATCTCTCCATTCATTCATTACTTATTTCTTTTCACAAGGTTACTACTGTGTCATAAGAGTCTTTCTGGGAGTGAACATCTAGTCCCCCTCAAACCAGCGTTTCTAGAAATTTACCATTTTGAACGCATGCAAATGGTCAATTTTCAACTTCTCCGGATAAAGACGGTCTTATTGAAGTCGGCTTTGAAAAAAACGTACTGGAAGAAGTCAAAGACAGGTGAAACAGTAGAGGTTTCATGACTTTACATGCTGCCCTGTTGTACAACAGTCACTCCTGGGTTGTTGTACAACTGTCCTCCAGCAGGACATGCGCTCAGCAACAAGGCAAACACTTATCGCTAATGCTACGATATCAACATTGGATTTAAGCAGCTAGTAGATGTGGTAGTCAGCTACATTTTTCAAAACATGAACTTAAATAGCAATTGAAACCTCAAAAGGCGCACACAAGCTCCAAAATCTCGACGGCTAGCATTCTAGGGAAAGACAATTTCACAAGTTAAAAAACAGAGCTAACAATACAACTCACTCTTTTTGAAGCCACTGAAGTCAGCATTTCTGTCTCCTTTCTTTGATGTTGGGACTCCTCCAGACGAGTTGTCTCTTCACGGTACGAGTGCCTCCAAAAGTCTAAATGTCACACACAAAACAGTGAGATTACACAACTAGCTGCTTCACGTAACATCAGTGAAGGGGGAAACTAATGAGGGGGGACCGGGCACGGCACACGCCTGACGCCATGTTTGTAAGGTAAAAAAAAAAAAAAAGGTCCACCACACCAACTTGGTTGGTTAATCCTCGGGTACTGAAGCGATTTGGTGTTTCATGACTGTTAAAGAAAATTAAGATATTGTCTGTGCATGGGAAAAATGCGCTACATTCACCACGTATTTAATTTGTAAATGAATTTACAGGTAATTGACTGAAGGAACCATATATTTATGTGCTGCGTTTACAACCGGCGGAGATTCTCGACGTACCGCCATGTTCACGTACTGGGAGCCTAGCAACATTAGCATCGCCTTATCAAGGAGGAAGCTAAATCTACTTGTAATAGACACTCGAATCAAAGGCAGTGCACGTTTATCTATTTCCCGTGTTCATCTATAGTCTATTTATTCATATGCATGCCTCTGTTTCTTTGCATTATTCGTTTTTGCAAATGATACGATATTGTTTTTGCGGACTCCACCAAACGTTTCTTGAACCCCAGCAAACGTTATAGGGGGAATATTTTGTATACCCAAAAGTGCACCTGTTGTAGAAAGCCACCGAGAAACTGCAAAGCGTTCATGATCCGGTGAAAAAAAAGAAAACCATATCAGCTGCTGTTCCATCAACGGGATCCCCGAAGGCCCAAGTGATGGCTGCTGCAGGACATGCAGCTGGACCAAGTACCTCAAATTCGGCTGCTACAGATATTTATAGTGACCTGGATCAGAACGAAGAGGTACGAGAAAGTCACGCCTTTTTTTAAATAGCAAAAACTAAATAAGGAACACAAGCAAATTTCTGTCAAACATTTGTTTTGGTTGAGTTAAAATTCAGATTTTACTCTGCTACCTGTATGAACTGATTGAACAAGTACCTTATTTAGCATACCTTCTTTCTGCATTTGCATTTGTTTGTACATTGACACTTTAATTGTGGCTTTCCGCTTTGTATTTAATTGGACTCTTACTTATGTATTTTGTTTTGTTTATTTACTTACAAACACTTTGTATATGTTACCCTACACATGTTTTACTTTAACTGAACAATTTCCCCTGTTATTAAAAAAGTTGATCTAATTGTTTTTTACTTGTCTGTTATTGTTTCTACCTGATTGTTTACAATGGGACAGAGTGGCATACAGTACTTTCTTTTTCTATTGTGCAGGATTTGGACAGAATTGCAGAAGCAAACGAACTTTTTGATGCCGTGTTGACTGGCTCAGTCGACCAGGAAAAGAAAGTGACTACAAGAGAGGTGTCGCAGAAGAATGAACAAGTCAAAGAGGAGGATAAATCAATAATAGTGAAAAAACCTAAAGATGGAATCTCATCAAGGAGACTTGCTTTATACATAGGAAATTTCCCCTGGGTGAGTCATACCCTCCTTGTACTAATGTGAGCAGAATTATATTTGCAGTTTCTATTGATGTATTCACCTGGAAGAAAAAATATGTGGCATTTCTCCATGGTCCACCTTTCCCTCTGTTGTTTGTAAAAAGTAACCGAAATTGTAAAACACACCTTTTTTTAAATAGAAAATGTTTGAATGAAATAATGTCCTACAGCGCAGAGGATCTTCTGGGATTGATTCTATTTTTCTTTTGCTAGTTGAATAAAACAGGCTTTGAGTTTCATTAAAATAAGAGATGAGTATTTTTTTCAAGCTTTTCCAGTGCATGTTGTAATTTTTTTAAATAAAGCATAAGCTTTTAGATACATTAACCTATGTTCCTCACAATAAAGTACATCTAACCTGAAGAAGTACTCGTTCAATTTCTGGATAGAGCAGTGGTACAGTTTTTCAAAGTCATATGTAACTTTTCACTTACCAGCCACCTTCTTATCTCCTTCTCCACAACCTGCTGCTGCTCCAGTGGACATCTGATAAGGACCTCACGAGCATGGCTTTAACACTGGGTGTGAAGGACATCACAGATATTAAATTTGCTGAGAATAGGGTAAATGGCCAGTCTCGTGGGTGAGTTGTGTACAAAAGCATGAGACTTTCTGAGCATTTCTTTCATTCGTTATAGATACAGCTTCCATTGACCTAGTTTTGATGGTCATTTATTTGTTGCTTCTTTTGCTCTATTCAGCTATGCAGAAATGGTTGTAACCTCAGAGGAGTCATTAAAGATATTGTTGGAAAAAATCCCCCAGTGTGAAATTCACGGGGAACGAATAGACTGTCGCTTTGCCACCCGCCAGAACCTTGTGATGTTCGAGGACACTGCAAATAAACGTAAGAGCAACACAGTCTTAAGGAAGTAGTAAATGAATAGTATTCATTTGGGGTACTAAATTGCAAAATAACTGTTATCTCTTAAAAATCATGTGTCCTCTGCAGGTATACCCATGCGCGTTAACTCCAAAGATCCTAAAGACTCAGATTCTTCAGATAAACTTCCCACATTGTTGTCACAGGAATCCTGTCCCCCACCCATTCCTCCACTCTTTCCCCAATTTCCAAACAGATTTCCCTCGTTACCCATGCCTTTTCTAGGTCAGTCTCCTCCTCCTTTCCCACCTATGCCCCCCAACATTCCTCCACCACTGCCACCCCCTTTGTTCCCTCCTCCACCTATCCATGTTCCTGGCCAACCGTCTCCAAGTTTGCATATAAATCCTGCTTTCTTCAATCCAGCACAAGACGGACAGAGCAGCAAAGCTTACAGCCAACAAAAGTGAGAATTTGTATTTAAGTGTTTGTGTGCATTTTACAAACCAGAAATAGTTTTCTGTTTTTCCGTGAGATAAGATTGGACATCACTACACTGTTGCCGAAATAAATCCTAAAAGCAGCAAAGGTGTAAAGAGAAATATAAAAGTATAGTAAATATGCAAACAGTAAAGCACAAAGGAGCTGTTTCAGATAAACCACAAAACAAAAATAAGTTGCTTAGATAGAGCTTTGATAAAGGTGAAACACATTTTATTTTCAAACATTTGAGATGATAACTTGCTTGCAATCAGAGTGATAAAAATCTGTATTTTTCAGAAACACACCGCCAAGTACAAATGGAGACTTTGAAGAGCTTATGAACAGAAACCGAGCTGTCGCTAGCAGCGCAATCACCAAGGCTGTGTCTGGAGCAACAGCTGGTGAGTACAGCTGATCAGATGCTATGAGATGGAAGAAACTATATCAAACCTAATAAGCCAAATGTTGAAGTGACCACCTGTGACTGACAAATGGATATAATAAAGAAATCATATTAAGACATCATCAAAACACCTATCCCTTAGAGCTGAAGTGGAAAGGAGTAATGTTGTGTAATGTCATTATTTAACTCTATATATTATATGTTTATATATTACCACTGCTTTCCAGAACAGCCCTATCTATACAATATAGTTCTTGTCCAGTTGTCCTCTGTCTGTTTTTGTATTGTTGCCAGTAAATCTGTAGTAGAGGTGTTCACCTCCTGTACTGCCCTGCATTAATGCACAGGAGTTAGCCATCAAAGCTTTTGTCAATGCTCCAAGAGTCTGTTAATTGGCTTCTTGGCAACCCCCAGGCGTATACCTTTAATGCGGAAGTGCTTTCCATTGAGCAGATGTACCACTGAGACTTGAGCACTGGACTTTTGCAGAGATGGCTGTCCATAAACAATGCAACCTTGTGTTCTCTTGGTAGCACTCAGAGCTTTAGTTGTTTCTCAAAGTTTATCAAAAAGTCATGTTCTTGCCTCTCTTTAGTCTGCACTTGACCACAGTTTTCATATCGGTGGTCAGCTGGGTATTTTTTAGGGGTTAATTTGAACAGCTTTGCAGCTGTTTGTGGATACATTTGAAAAGTATTTCATGAAACAGAATGAATCAGTTTTCTTTTTAAGTGTAGCTGTGGTGCAGATGTATAGAAATGAAGCACTGAAGTTGGCTATTGACAAAACATTTGTTATAACCTGCTATAACAAGTGTCCATTTTTTTCTGGTTGGTGTTTGAGATCTAAAATACTTAGTTTTTGCCAGGCTGTCGCATTATTTATTGCTTTAAGTGTTACAGCAAGCATGGTTATCAAAAAGTAATGACAAAGAGCGATACAGTTTGGCTCTAAAAGTGACGTTCAACCAATTGAGGATGAATCAAATTGACAGTGGTTGCAAAACAATACATACCAGAATATTGTGAATCGGCAAGATGATACTGGTCTCCAGTTTGTAATAAGTGATGCAATGGTTACTGAAACATAGCTCTTCACTTCAATTAACTCTGATCCAAGGAGCTTTGATGTGATGAACTAATTACAAAGCAACTTTTTTGACATGTTCTGTCTCAAATTACTAATTCAGGAGACTTACGAGTGGCCATGGAGACATTACTAACTGCCATTGCCATCATTAAGCAGTCCAGAGTGTATGGAGATGAACGCTGCAAAGCCCTGGTCACTTCTCTAAAAGACTGTCTGGTCTCCATCCAGGGCAACTACGGCTGCAGGTTGGTTCGATCATGCTACCACACAATGCTTTTTGCTGGGGATGAAAACGATATGCAATTTCTTATCGGTAGCATCCCACAATACACCTGTTTCTCCAGGGGCAGTAGTCGATCTGAGGATGATGACGGAGATTTGGACAGGGGTCGTGACAGAGAGCGAGTGCGTGATAGAGATCGTGACAGAGATCGTGACAGAGATCATGATAGGGATCGTGACAGAGATCGTGAAAGAGATGAAAACTCTGGTTGGGAAGGTGCAGGGATGTCTAGAAGACGCAGAGAACGTTCCTGGAGTGTCGAGAGGGACCATGGACGTTCAAGGGAGCGAGAAAAGCACAGGGATCACAGAGATCATAGAGATCGATACCGCTAACTTGGTAAGCTTACCCTCATACCCACTGCTGAGATAATTGTTGATCCTATGCAGTTGCATTCATTTGGCATTGTTATTATTGTTATAAATTTTGAATTCCAGTGCTGAGCCTGAATTAAAAAAAGCACATCACATACCTTTGTAAAGCCTAATTAGTGGCTGTAATGCTTGATGCATTATCATATTCTAGGGTCTTTTGTAAGTATGTGTGTATTATTGTATATTGATTGTGGTCATAACTCAGGTTGAAATTTTTTTAAGGAGTAGAAAATTTAGGTCTGAGATTTTCATTAAATTAAGAGAATATAGTGTTCATAATCAAAATAATAATCACAACAACTGAGAGGATAAAGTGTAATCAGTAGTACTGGTGCTCAAGGTATAATGAGCATAGATCCACTCAGTGTCTTTTTGTCACAGTTGGTTAACACACTCTGGAGTTCATGTTTGTAACATAACTTCAGATCATTTTCTTTTCCCCAGACTGATGGAGGTGAACATGGCAAGGCAGAGTGAAGGACAGTTCTTACCTCTGCACCTAGCTGTACAAAATTTTTGAGGAAGTTGGGGTGAGACTGAAGATGTATCTCCAAAAGTGTACTTTTTATGTTCTGCTCTCTAGTCACCTGTAAATACTCTGACTTTTACCTGCTTTAAGAAACATGTTGTAGATCTGTTGCTTGAATGTCATATTCCAAGGTTTGCATGCACATGATCACCTCTTAACAACTTGTGTAATACAGTGTAATGTTTTCATCTTTTTGTATTAAAACTAAAAGCATTCCTGTAAAATATGGTACTATTTTTTTATTTCATTCAAGTAGGTCATGCAACATTTCATTGGTGATCACTAAATCACTTGAGTTAGTCACTGGAGTGGGCAGTTATCCCAAGTATCTATATTGGATTGAAACACAAGCTTTTTCCTCACGGATTTCCTTCCAAAAACACACACACACTGAAATGACAGAAAAATATGTGAGGGACGTTGCAACCCTGTGGCCACACGTCTGCAAAATGTTAGCCATTCAACAGATTTCTGCCCTTTTACATAATTGCATCAGTGTAATGCTTACATGCTAGTTCACCTCACTGCTGATTCAGTTTCTCACAAGGATTAACTTCACACGTTGGTTTTTAAGACATGTTTGATTGAAGACTTATACATACGTATTTAATATTTGTCAAAATCATTGAGGGTTGATCGAACATTAAGGTTTCATCAAAGTACCTCCTTAAACATGGAAAGTGAGAAAATAAAAATTCAGTCACAGCCCAAAAAGATTCTTATTGGTTCAACGCGGTAAAACTTGTTTTATACAGTCTATGGATAAAACCCTGCCAATTGTTTACTAGGTAGAAAAGAAACCACACAGCTCCAGTGACAAGAACCATTTCACTACCATTAGTTACATTTTTAGCATTAGTGTTCTTAAAGGTTTAGGAGTCAATTTGCTGAAGTAAAGAAAATGTGTGCACTAATTTTAACCCTGTGGCTTTAATAACAATATTTTGGTGACCAGAAAAGCCAGAGTTTGAGCCAATGGTTTTAGTTAGATGCTTTATTAAGAAAAAGAAAAGGTCTTGTGGCTACACATATTCATATCTAAAGGGCTTCACTGTTGTCTGAAATTGCTGCTGCATATTAATATAATACACATAAAACAACCTATGCTAAATTCTCACAAAGTCCACACAGGCTCATTTCTCCAGAGGAGCATAATTCAACAGTTTCTCAATAAGATCCACATGAGAAAGGAGCATTCTCCGACAACAGTATCTCTTCAGGCCCAGGGCATCAAGGGCATCACTAAAGAGGAAGCGAGAAGGTAATGTTAGTCTAATGCATGATGCGCTGAACAAAACAAGTAAACAGATGCACTATTAGGCAATAGTCCATCAAAGCAGAAGAAAAATCTTTGGTAGTTGTCATTTTTCACTCCATCTTAAGTAAATTTAGAAAACTTACAACCTTAATGTTCATTTATATACACATTTATGAAATACACTTCTTCCAAGGCTCATGCAAGATGAGTGGTTTATTTTCTTTAGCCTTATGTATGTGTAAAGTTAATTACCTCGACATATGGTTAATAACTACAGCTAATGGTTTGGTCAAATCTGAGTAACTATAAAGAGTCTATCTCACCCTTCGGTATACTCTGCTTGGAGCAAACCCAGGTATGCCTCCCATTTGTTTCCTACAATCTTCCCACAGGTGAAGCAGCGGACAGGGATGATCATCGTGGAACACCTTTAAAAAGTGAATCACACATTAATAGATAGCAAGACCATGTCAGAATTTGCGGCAATAAAACTCTAAGGGTAAATTTGGCTGAAAATTAAATGTGTCAAAGCCTTCTGTGGTATTAACATAGGAGGGTGAGGAACGGGATCCCCACGTTGTTGTTTTTTATACCAGACATTAGCTTACCTATAGCCCTGGTGTATTACTAGAACTATAATCAGCGGCAAAATAAGTGTTCATTTTAAGAAGATTATCTTATCATATGCATTAATGGCTGCTTTGTTTTAGATTTCTGTATTTTCATACATTTTTACTTCACTGTTGGCAATATATAGCCTCATTCAGGTGGCTAAGCTAGCTAAGTGACTGTAGCCACGCGATTAGCACAACACTGAAGACTCACTGTTAGTTGTAGTTTCTACGATTTCACCTGACAGAATCACTAAAACTGACATTATCTTAGTTTTACTCACTCACCCTCACTAGCCCGATACAATATGCACTTCGGAGTCCTGTTAATCAAAGACCAACCAGCAGAGAAAATAGCTGTTTCCCTCCTTGGGCAGAGCCTCAACAATAGTGCAACTTCCTGTAGATGCCTTTCAAAATAAACGTGTATTTCCGGCAGGGCCTTGTGAAATAAACAGATAAGCAACAAAAGCCTTCTAACCCTTGACTTACATTAGTTTAAGAAAATAATTTAAAACCGCCCCTGTTGAACGCAATGCTTTCAGAAAATATAATAATAATGATAACAATAACAGTAATAGTAATAAGTAACTAAATGATTCATGGCAGGTAGTAAAATGGGTTAAAAGAAAAGTGATAGTTAATGAAAATTACAAGATGGTGTCAAGCAATAAAATACAGGGTGTTTGTAAAGTCTCTCAACAATTTTAAAAATGTATCATAAAGGCAGTTGATAAGATATCTTAACCAGATTTGTTTTAGTACAATCAGGTGTTGTCAAAGTTTTTTTTTTTTTAATACCTCATTTACTACACCTCTATATGGGCACTATTAGTTGCATGAAGCATATCAAGACTCAACTCGATTTCTTTCCATGTTCGCTGTAGTGTAGCCCCATCAATGGTGACGATTGCATCAGAAATATTTTACTTCAAGACAGCAATGTCCTGTATCTTTGTTAGTTATCTGTCTGCCATGAAACATGTTGTGCCCTCTATTGAGGAGCCTTTTTTAGGGTTTCATTTAACAGTACCTCTTTCACCAACAGAATACCTAAAACACAAAATTTCAAGATGATTACAAACTTTGATAAACTCTCAAAACAATAGAACAAATCTGGATAAGATATCTTATCAACTGCCTTTGTAATGTACTTTTTTAAATTGTAAAGACACTTTATAGACACCCTGTAAATCTATAAGTGTACATCAGTACAAACCAGAGAAGTTAAATGGAGCTGAAATCCTGGTGTAAGACTAAAAGACTAAAAGAACCTTAAAACTATTCCTAAAAACTACAACCTCAATGTACAATTTATCCATTTGACATCCATCTCAAATAGTTTAGCAAAAAAGTAATGACAACAGGTCATCCTTCTATTTATCCAATCTATTTTTCCCTTTTTTCTCTCACTACAGCAAGTGTTTATTAATTGGAAAGATTTGCATGTGTCTCAGCAAGTATGTGGTTTCACCAATAATTATTGTTCTACATTTTTAGAGTGTAAATAAAAAAATAAGCTGAATCCTACAAAGGACATTAATGATAAATTCAGTTTTTTTCCTGTTACTCCTTGTGCATTACACTCCAGGATTTTACAAAAGCCATCTCCCTTAGTTAAAACCTGACAAAAGAAAAAAAAAGTCATCAGAGTTACTTCCTAGTGACTGTCATGTAGGACATCCAGCACTCAGTGAACATCTTCCATGGTTTATCTCTTCAAGACTATAGCCATCTTGTCAGCTATTACTACTACAAACAAATATCCAAGACTGACCAGAGAAATACACAGGGACTGGTTCACTGACTTTAATAAAGGATAGATTACAGCCTTTCTCTTTTGTACATTCGGGGTTTGGGGGCAGAGGGGAGTGTGCATAAGGAATATGTTAGAAATATATCAAAAATATATCATAACCATCATAGTCTTCAGTTCAGTCACCATAAGACCTCATCAAACCATTGTCATCTCGCCATCATTTCCATCACATATCATAAACTATCATCCCTGACAATAATATTACATCATCCTTTATATAATTTAACTTGCTACGTGTGCTAAATGAGGAGTCCTACCTGAATTATTGCATTTATACGCTGTTGAAATTATGAAAATAGGATCTTTTTGGTACACTGTATCGTACAATGTAAGGTGGAGATTTTTTGGCATTGGCATACTATCTTTTGGATGTGTTTGGGTTGTTGACCGTGGTAAATGTGGATGCTCATATGTTATTTTTTAGCCAAAAGAATGTTCTAAAATTGATATTCATCCTGACAACTTACATCAAGTGACAGTGTGTATCATAACTGTCTATCAACTAACTATTTATGCAACAGGAACAACCCAAATGAGCTTTACATGAGTGGACATTATTGTGTACATCTGTACAGGTGAAAGTTTGCAGCAGAAAAACATAAACACTAATGGCCATTCAGCCTGCTCAATCATAACTGCTGTACAATGTAAACAGGCTGAACAAGCATGATGGTGGCTTTTGCGTAAGACATGAAAGGTTATTGATTGGTGACATCATTTTACACTAAAAGTAAACTGTTCCTTACTCTACAGCAAGACGTAACAGAATTATTGTTCACTGCCACCTACTATATGTATTTTTCTCCAACATTCCCCAACATCCTGTGTCTTAATCGTTGCATGCTCATTTTTCTGTCTCTGAAAAAGTTGATTTATAAAATGCACTGTGGTGCTTACTTTTGATTTTTGTCCTGACAATGTAGGGATACAAGGTCTGTCTCCCTGAATTCAAGGGAAAGAGAAGTTGAATACCTTTTCTCTATCACTGATATAGCCACATCATATGTAATACATCACAAAGCTTACTCCTCACTGTTTTCAGTTTTATTCTTTCTATTGTCTTTGAAGTAAAATAAAACCTAGAGCAACTGTGGTAATCAGTATTATCATCCATAGTTTAAACATTATGAAAAGATTGTTCATCATCTTTTAGCAAAGTGAACCAACCACAATTCCAGTGCACGATTGCACAAATATTGCAAGCTTTTGTCAACATTTGTGCAAACTGATTTAAAGAAGATAGAGCAGTTGAACAACCTAGATTTAGAGAGCCTTGGCTCTATAGCCCAACACTACAGTGTGTTGTTTTTTTTAAGAACTACAGTTCAGATGCAGTATTGAAGAAACTTCATGCATATTCTATATGTGGTTATGCCTCATATACAGCCTCGATCAAAACTTGAACGGTCTGATTCACTATAGGTGAAAGCAGGCTCAAATAACAGAAAACAAAAAATAAGATGTACAGTGGCTCCCCATCCCCCAGGTATCATAGTCTGTGAACCACTTAGTAATGGCGCTCTAGCTCATTTTTCAATAAATATCGTAACTTGACATTATGATTTGGTTTTAATTTCTCCTTGCCAGAAGCAGCAATCCCAGCAAAATGGCTCCTGCAGCAACAACGGCACCACCGATGATGAAGGGCTTCAGTTGTTCCAGAGAGTCTGTGCCAGAGGCTGCAGCCTCATCACCTGCTGCTTCTGTCTCTGCTGCTCCATCCTGAGGAGGGGGCTGCTCGGGCTCAGGTGCGACAGGCGCAGGGTCACTCTTACGTGGGGCTGCTGGCTCTTTCTTTTCTGCTTTGGGTGCTGCCTTGGGCGCTGAAGCCCCGGACTTGGCCTTGGCTTCCATGGACTCAGAGACAGAGGTGTGGTCTGGTCTGGTCGAGTCTTTATAAGGTCAGCTCGGAGCTGCTTCACTGAGAAAAACACAGCAAACAGACAAAGACAGATTATCTTCTAAATTAGGCTCACACATCCTATTATCTGCTCTGTTGAATGAAGAGACAATGACAGACGAAAGAGTTCTTAAAATCAACGAGTCACCGTAAAGCAGTGGAGCAGTCATGTGATAATGGGGCCTAAAAAGTGACCTTGGAAAAAGATGACATTGATGGGAACACTCTGATGTTCAGAGGACAGGAACCTGTTTATTTTGGTCACAGCAGCTGTGATATAATCTTCCAGGGGAGCAATAACCTTAAGACAGCTTGCTTTGTGAAAGCCTTGTCTTGGGAAAATCTGCCAGTTTCAAGATGGAAGAAGAGTAAATGATGTTGCAGCTGCAGAGCTTATTCATAGTCAAGAGCCTATCTGTTTCTTTGATCCCGATAAGAGCCCATCCAGATGCACTAACGTGTAGATTCAACCCCTTCCTCTGTTTTGCTCTCTGTTGTCTCACTCTGAAACCGCATGAGTCATTTCTGCTATAAATGGAGGACAAGATGGAGGAAAGACATAAGGATCAAGTAACTATGAGGAAAGCAGAACATTTAAAAAAGGGCTAAGAACGATGAGCTATGACAAATTTAAAATAAATTAAGGGCTTTGTAACAGCTTGCATTTAACAGAATACTGGCAAGACATGTCTGTCTAAAAATCCCCTCCTATCCACTCAGGGTGGTGATAACAGTAATTATGGATTCTACATACCTCTCCAAAAGCTCTGCAGAGATGGAAGGGATTTAAATGGGGTAAGAACTGCAGCAAGCTCTGGAAGTGATAATGTCCTTAATAAGAGAAAATGAGGGAAAGCGGAGATGGAGGACACTGGAAGCAGGAGGGAGGAGAATGAGAGACAGAGAGGAGGAGAGACTGGAATATACCATCTGGCTCTCCAAAAAGGGGGACTTTATTCCTTCATTGCATTCTGGGTCTTAAAGCCTGTGTTTAAGTATTCCTAATCCAGCAACTTTAAAGTAACACTGCAAGGATTAATTCAACAAGACAAAGCTTAGAGTTTATCGTCTCTACAAAAAGAGATTAGAAATATTAAGGAGATTGCTTTTTGAACTTTTCCTTCAGCATATACAACGAGTTTCAAGAATCTTACTTAAAGTGCCTTAATAATGTCACCAGTTTAAGGGTTTTGGTCCATACATTTTAGAATTCGTGTAATAAATATAAAACCAGCATTTTCGGTCAAAGCAAAAGGAAAAGATGGCTTTGTGTCGTACAATGTTTTTATTTAGGGCCTCCAGAAATTCAGTCTCATCCTTGGATATGTGCTGCTGTGAAGCCAGCAGGGCTTGAAATTTGTCCTTAAAATGTTTAAAACTATAATACTGACTTTACATAACTACTGCATTTAGTTTCCATAAAATATGTGGCCTTGATTGAATAATATACATGTTATAAATACCTAAATGAAATGATCCCTATCCCTAGCCATAAACTATTCCATAGCTTTTCTTCCAGTGTAAAGTCCAAACGAGGCTTGACCCTTTATGTCAGAGGCATATTACAAATAACTGACAAAATCAAATCAAAAAGCACTCGCTGTCCTTGAGTGACAGGCCAAAGTGCAGAGATAGGCATTGGTTATGAAATTGAAGGAGCACAAATGGACTGGTATGACCCAATGAGATCACTTCCCCTCCATCATCTTCTGATAGTTCCCATAAGACAACTCATTTGAGAGTTAAAGGAGATGAGTTTTGATGTTTATTTTCTCTGTGAAATAAAAGCATCCTGCATAAGTTGTCCCCGTCTATAGTGTTTGGTAATTTTTTTTTATTTGGTTGTGCGCAATAATAGTCATTGCACACATTATAGCTTTATAGCTGTTATAAAATCTGGTGAATAACCAGTTTTCACCAAATTAAATCATATCGCACAGACATTCTAATTACGCTACGGGCAAGGTTAGTCTATTTTCAGACGGCAGATGTCAGGCGAAGAACTCCGAGCACTGAGGTCAGGTCAGCAGTCTTGGTAGAGAGCTGTGGGAAAGTGAGACAACCACGTGACAAGGCCAACAGAAACGTTTCCCTAAGGTTTAACTTAAACAAAAGATTTCATCTTAGAAAGGATTTTTTGAATACCTTCCAGGTGTCCGCCTACATTTTTGGCTCATGATAGTGCACCATTTTTTTATGCGCTGACTTTGTGACGTGACGCTGATCCACGCCTGTGATACGTCAACCAAAGAAGAAAGTGTTGTGTCAAGATTGTAAACGACATGATCACGGTGTTGTCGTGGGACGTCTGATGTCAAAGATAGAATACTATGGCGAATAGATCAATGTCCAAATCAAAGCATCCCCTTTTATGATTGTTGAAATTCAATACAATATAAGAGGATAACTTATTTGATATATCCATAAAACCAACACCAAACTTTCAATAAAACAATTACCATTTTATGAATGCATGGTTGGAGCAATTAAAAACACCCTTTCCAAGATGCATGAATAACTTATTCCGTGAAATACGTTATAATTGACTACACGAGCAACCGTTTAGACGTTGTACAACTATGGTCAAATCGAGTGACCTCCATTATTTTCTGTTTCAACCAGAATTTTGTAAATATTTTACTCAACACTCAGCTTGATATTCGTGTTTTTTTTTTACCGTTCAAGCCAAACTTTGCCTTTTTCGTCGCTGTGGTAACGAAAGTTCTAATGGGTGAACACACGTCTGCGCTTGCGCTGTAGCTCAAGAAAGGCAATCAAATAGGCCAATATGAGAATGTTTCATTAGCACCAGGCGGATTTTAATCAAGAGACCTTTAAGTGAGGAACCCATCAGAGGTATATGTGGAATTGACAAACCACATAGTCCCATTTTCCCTCCCCCGGGGGTATTTCTGGGTGACTTCACACAGAGGAGTGGCAACCTCTGAAAAAAACACTGCTCTCTTTGAATCTGTTGCCGATTCCTTGATATTCACAAACCACCAGTGGCGCCCTTTCTCCGCAGGATCTCCGGAGTGTCTGCGGTCAGGTGTGCGTAAACACAATCGTTGTATGTGATTTACGCAACTAAACACCGAAAGGGAAAAGACGTTTTTTCGTTACGTTGGGTATTTTGTTTGAGAAACGCCGAGGGGATGGGCCAGCTTCTCAGGAAACGCTTTCTCCGTGTGCCTGCTATCGGTGCTGGAGCTCGGGAGTTGTCCGGCTGATGGCACACACAGACCGCCGACAACAGCGTGTGAAAAGAGGGGCTCGTCAAACCGGAGGCGCTTCTGTTTTCTGTATCATCACATCGAGTACTGACGGAGGGATATGACCCACTCTTACTGGACTGCCACAGCCGACGACGTGTTGCAAATACGCCAAGGACCAACCCGTCATTTACCGGCGGCTTAAAGAACGACCGTGTAATTGATTACGCTCTTTGATGGCATGTATCGTATTTGCCTGACAGCCGGCAAATAACCGAGGGAGCCACAGCTCTTTCATATCTTCTCTAGCTTCATTCAGCCTGCAGTTGTAATGACGTCTGTGAGGTTATTATAAATCTGTCGGCGACGTTTGTGAATTCATCCTTCACACCCTGAGCCGGTGAGCCGGGGAGAGCGAGTCCGAGGCGGGTCGGTATTCGGAAGGATATGGGAGAGCGAGCGGAGCCAATGCAGTGGGTCTTGGCAAGGCATCGTCAAAATTCAGGTGAGCAGCGGTATCCGGTTGAGGAAAGTGGGAATGCATATGTGACCGATAACCTGCTTTTTTCCTCCCTGCTACATGCACACTTAAGACAGCCGTGGAAGGGACACTGTGACCCGGCTTTTTAGTGCATGTTTCAGTGCTGCTCAAAGACACACTTCTTAGGCCGAATCCACATTAGCTAGGCCTGTAGGATGCCACCTTAAGCAGCTGTCCTGATTAAATGAGATTAAACTGCCGCCGCTGCTGCTGCTAATCGACTTGTTGAAATCACATATCAAGATGCTGTTGCACAAACAACCAGCTAAGGCTGCAGTTAACTAGAGGTCCAGTTCTGCATATCTATCCTATCATCTAAGTCGATTTACTGCAATGTCAAAATAATAAAATATAGCAGTCACAAGTTGGAAGAGCCCAAAAGTGAGGTGACAGCTGCATTCCTACAAGTGTAAACTACCCCTGAGTATTAACACTGAAGCTGCAGCTTTGGTTGTATCTGCTTGTGTTGCCATAAATCATCAGTCATTTGGTATTTTCCAGATTTGAAGGAATTGAGTATTAAGACTTAAAGCCTACCCTTTTCAGGCTCTTAGCTTTAGTTGAGCTGTGAATTACAATCCTTCTCCTCCTAAAAGGGACCTAGCACAGCGACAGTGAGGGGAATGTCACACCTTTTTATCATTCACACTGAAAATATCCCACTGATGATTTGGGCCCTCCTTTCTCACGACTTCCACTTAGCCTACTGTTTTTTTCTCTCTATTGCCACAGTGATCTCTCTAATCCAATGGCAAATGCCCCCACTGGACACATTTTTCTCATGCATATCAAAGGATTGGTAGAATAATTCATATCAATGTCAACTCAGTGACAGGATATAGCCTCCTATGACCGACCAGAGTTGTCAGCTGGTGAAGGTGGAGCTGTCCAGAACACCCTCAAGGGCTCTGAAAATATGTCAACCCAGAAGAACGGGAGGAATGAGGAAAATCTTAGTCATACCATATATAGTGGCACATACTGTGGTAAAGAGCCACTTAAAGGTACTGTTATGTGCAAAGGGACCAGATAAGTTTGTGATGCTGAGAGGCACTCTGTGATTATAGAAAACAGATGAGTGATGAATATCACATTAATGTAGTTCTCATTTTATGTTCACATTATGTTATGCTCTCTTTTTTGTTTCTGTACTGCCTCCTAACTACAGAGTATAGACGTGTATAAATTGTGAATCAATCACACACCACAAAAAAAAAAAAAAATCTAAGCCTCAGCCATGTCAGGTTTTATTAGTGTTTACACTTAGTTTCTGGTATCCCTGAAGGCTGCAACCCCATATGGAAACGGAGCACCTCTAGAGAGTCTTAGAAGATTCAACATGTTGTCTCTTAGTTTTTCAAAGCGTTGTTTTCAACTCCTCTCTTGTGCTCACAACCAGCTAATCATCTATTTTTCATCATTTGATGTAACAAGGCATCATGGTGATGTTTGGATATTTATGGTTGTTCATGAAATTACAGCTCATCAGGATGATGCTGCAGCGCAATGTGCATTTGCATTTTGCAGTACTGGGTTGTGTCTGCAGGTAACCTCTGTCAGTCATCTTAGTAAAACTTTGGTCATTTGTGATTTTCCAGTATGGATTTGTACAATTTTAAAATAAGGAATGCAGTTCACATTTATGGGTCACGTGTTGGACAGGCTAAAACTTAACCAGGAGAAGTTAAAATAATAGAAAGAATGGTAAAAATAAAGAGCAATGTTCTGATACTTTATGTACAAGACAGTAGTTTCCTAGTGTTTGCAGGACTACATAAAAGACACAGACCTTAAAGGTAGGGATACACAATGTGATTTTTGGCCAATATCCAGCATGATATTTTACAACTCATTTAGCCTAGTACTGATACTGATATTTTTATTCCACACACCTAATTGCAGAGAGCATCGGCTCTCTTCTGAATTAGGATTAGCGCACAGTATGTTGCATACTCATATCACATTTTTTTAATACAAAATATTCATTTTCTGTATTAAATATACTAAATGACTCAATACTCTCCCTATGTCAATTAGAACAATACCCACAACCGGCAACAAGTTGGCCAATTTCACAATTCACAGATTGAGGAAACAACCTCTGTTCACAGGGAACATGTTGCATTGTGCACATCTTCTTCATGCTTTGTACACAGCACCAAGGTCAGGCATTTTATCAAGTAAGCAGCAACCTATTACATCAACAGATATCAGCGTGTTTTTGACCCATAACTGTTCATTTTTAAGTCAATATCGGCCAATACAGATAACATGCCGGTATACTTTGTACTTCCTTGCTTAAAAGGAAACTAGCCAAACTGAAACTTCTGGCAGACGACCAGAAATGCTTAAATGTTGCAAAAACTCTGTAGCATTTTGCACTTTCTTCTTTAGTATTTTCCTTTAAGTGCATCATTGAATTGAGCAGTATCAGTCATTAAGAGTATGGTCAAGAGCATTTCTGCCTGATTCTAACATAAGGTAACAGTTTTGATGGTTTAGCTGATGCTCTGCAGGAGATTGTGTACAGTGAGGTTCCCCTCCTGCACAGACTTGCATGTATTGCAAAATCTATCTGCTGCAGATCTGAAATTGTGGTTCTGCAGAGAAGCACCTAATGGACAGCTGCTGGATACAAGTGTTTTATAATGCTGACTTAAAGCACCATAATATCCAGTACTCTCCTGAAAACTATGGTAGCCTGCAGCAGCTTGTTGCACGGACAGAAGTGATGCAGATATTTCCATTATTACAGGAGAAACATGCCAAACAGCCTTGTACATGGTTTATAGCAACACACCGTAGACAGATTGGCAGGGCACATATGTTACCACCCAACACACATGAATAACACCCATGCATACACAAACACATGCATACAATCTTTAGTGCACATACTATCACATCAAGTGAAAGAAGAGAAAATGGAGTGGGAAGAGGTGAAAGGGATTGAGTGGGTGGCAGTGGGAGAAAAAGATGGAGAAAGAGGCAGAGGGAGAGTAGGAGTGAGTGGCACATGGCTTTCAGTCTAAAAAAAGATAAGCAACACGAAACCAAAACCAGAATCTGGATTAGCTAGAAAAGGAGGAGGAGGGGGGCAGGAAAAATGTAGGTTTCCTCTGCACCGAAAATGGTGCAGACGCACACACTCAGATTCATGCTCATAAATGTCCTCTATAATATGAATACTGAATGAGTGTGTGGGTAGTAGGAGAAGAAGAAGTGAGTATGAGGATGGGAAGACAGAAGATGAGGAAGGCAAAGTGGTGAGATGGAAGGAGAGGGTGAGAAGCTTAAGGACGGACAGAATACTGTAAAAGTGTGACAGAACAAGGAGAGAGAGGATCATTAGAGACGGAAGGAGCAGAGCCAGGAATGTGACAAATGCTGGAGAGAATCATGATCCGAGCCGACTGTAACACTGACCCAGGCTGAAAAAGAGAGAGACTCTAACAGATGGATGAATGACAGAGAGACGGAGAGACTCGGGATTGTGCTGCAGTTGCGTTATCATGCCACCCCGACACAACCTGGCACAACCTGACTGTTTTCTGGAGACATTGTCATCTCATTATAACTGAGTCTGACACAACAGCAAGGCACCTGCAGGACAGGGAAGTCACTGCATTTCTGGAGACTTTTGTTGGCTCAACATGTAATTGTGCAAAAGTTGAATAAAATGTGTATCGCCAGGAACATTGCAGATTGGAGTTCACCCTGTATGATAAAGGGAATGATTGCTGAATTTTATGTAAAACTGTAGTATGTCATACCCTATACATTGACTTCTAGATTTGCATGTGGTATGTTTACTTTGTCAATAACACCACATCTCTGTTTCTTAGACAGTTTGAAAGATTTATAGTGTTTTTTTCCACAAATAAAAGTACAAAGTATGAAGCAGCATTCTTGTGTCAAACAGGGGACAGAAATACCTTCTGCTATGGTTTACTTTAGTGTCAGATGTTTTATGCAAGAACTCAAGGAGTGTGCTTGAGTGTACTTACCTGGACACACCTCTGTTTACTTACAGTAGTTACTTGCCTCCACTGCACCTTAAGAGAAAGCTGCTGTTTTCCACTCTGACATTTAGAATCACAGTGGGTGAGAAGTGTCTCAGGAGAACCAGGAAAAAGTGCAGAATCACAGTCCTGCTGATTACTGAACAGAGCCCTCAAGTGTTTTGTGGCTGTGTGCTGAAGATGAAAACAACTGAGGAATTAACCCTCTAATGTTCTTCTGACTTTTATGTTGGATTAGCAATGTAATTCAGCTGGATTGCTAAGAATGTGACATCACCGGAAAAAAGCTGTAGGATATGCATGATTTGGCGAGAACTGCAGTCAACAGAGCATGTCCTATGCACAAGAGCAGAGTGACTCTAATTTTGTTAGACTCTCATAACAACACTTGGTAGCAGAAAGGCATCCAGCAGTTTCAAACACTGGACAAAGCACAAGGGGAACTGATGTTAACCTTTTGTTTAATCAAGTGCTGCAAAACACACAACACATTGCTACACAAGCACAGCTTTCCTGTTTCTTAGACAACTGGGCATCCTGTTCACTTAGAGTCAGACTTAACCAGCTTAAAAAAAGCACTTTTTGTTTGTAGTTGCACCTTGCTTGATAAATCTTCAAAACAAGGATGATAAATTCAAAATTTTTTAAAGAGATGCTTGCTCTAAAAACTCTTTTTGGCATCATACAGTGTCCCCCATATAGGCCTGACAAGTGCCTGTTAGTGAAATGGAACTCACTGGTGACTCATTTCCATATACTTTAATAGAAAAATACCCAGCATGCAGCTGTGTACAAATCTCTGCTGTTCATGCATGTCATATGATGTGGAATAATGTAGCAATGATGTAGTTTTCAGGGTTTCAGGAGAGTCATATAGCCAAAAAAAGAAATGCATTCTGAGCCGGTTTTTGGAAAGAATTCTGGATGTTGCTGAAAGAATATTAACATTTTAATTGGACCAATTGAATAATTTTCATATTGCTGATCTCTACTGTGTCTGACAGAAGTAAGGTTGGTTATATGGGAAGATATATGCAGATTATGCTTTGACTCTCTTTTAAAAGTATTTTGTAAAAAGAGTCTCTATTTGATGATACTTAGGTGTAGATATGTAGTTTTTCTCAAGTATTAAGCTAGAAAATGAAGAAGTTGAAATGGGCAGCTTGGCTTGGGGCTGCTGTTGTTGCAGTAAACTCACTTTGAGTAAGATTGAAGAGTGGGACTCTGAAACACCTGCTGCTTGTCGTACCAGAGCAACCTGCTGTCTGCCTAACAGATGGGACTTTCGTTTTGCAGTCTCTGCTGACTTTGGATCTGGGGTATCTTTATCTTCCTCAAAGAGTGGTGGATTCATATATTGAGAGTTGTGTTTGAACAAAGGAGTTTTTGCTTGAAGGATATGACAGAAAAGGCCAACACATGAAGTCTTGATGTGAGTGAAGATAAGATTATTGTTAAAATTACTTGGATATTGCTGGGTTGGTTATGCTTTGCTTTGTGCCTGTGCCCTGTTTATTTCAAGTCCATGTCAAAGACAAAAGCATAATGATGGACAGGGAGCCCTGTCATTGTTGTTACATCATTGTTGTTGTATCACGTGGGGTTGGGCTTGGGCCTGGCACACAGAAGCACGCCTCACGGAGCACAAAAGCATTGCTCACATGCAGGAATATGTCACAGTATTTTCCACAAAACACATGTCATTTAGACTCAGACGGAGTCACTAGATCAGAACAGGAGTCAAGAGTTTGCATGAGTCATGCCGTATGCAGAAAGCACATTGATAGCAGAGTCGGGGACAGCAGCCCAGCCTGGTATCACTTGTGTGTGCGTGTGTTAGATGCCCTGAAAATAAAAACAGTTTCCCGGCTTTTAGTGCAGGAACTGAACCATCTTTTGCTTAAGAGGAGTTTAATAGTTTTATATTTGTTAATTATTCTGTGTTAGTATCAACCATTTTCTCTTCCCCTGTGTTGTTGTGTGCATCACACTTGAAAATTCAAGGCATCATACTTAGATTTTATAAGGAATCCTTTAGTAGTTGTTATCCACTGCCTCATTAAAATTGTGGACGTTTCAGTTGTACAGTAACAGATTTGTTGAAGTATCCAATGTGCAATGCATTGTGATGAAGCTGATGACCGAATCAGTTTCATTAAATAAAGTATACTAAATATATGGATTCAAATGTGCAGTCACAATAGTGACTCAGGGATCAGTGTTTCACCGGCATTGTTAGAAAAG
Organism: Thalassoma bifasciatum; assembly: GCA_008086565.1. Lineage (NCBI taxonomy): Eukaryota > Metazoa > Chordata > Actinopteri > Labriformes > Labridae > Thalassoma > Thalassoma bifasciatum. Next base: position 2,356,330 of record RPOG01000009.1, read on the forward strand.
ATTATCAGACTGATATGGAGGGTCTGACCCACAGCTTCTCAGAGGCATTGATTTTTCTTCACTGGTGAGAGCTCACATGTCCATTCACAGCTTATTGACAGAAAAATCCACTTTGTTTTGAAGCTTGAGTGGTATCTGTTTACTTGTAGTTTAGGAAATGTTTTAATAAAACCATTTAAGAAAGCTATTCCTTTCACATTGAAATCCATAGCTATGGCTCCCCAGTACTGCTCCAGCCGCAAAGATTATACCATCGTATGATATACAACTTTTAGCTTACGACAGACATGATCCTGTTACATTTTCATCCTTCTTAAGTTTCTTTCTCTTTTTTCACCAGTTTCAAGTCATGTTAATAGGATTTGCAAGGATGTCATCATGCAAAACACATGCAGGTCTGACTAAGCTATGCATGCTGGGAAGCATTTTTCAGCCACCCTGGGTCTGTCAGATAATGTATTTCTGCTGTGTTTGGTTTTTGTAGTGAACATCCTGTTGACACAATCTGTAATAGTCCAGTTGTGTCCATTAAAATGCTAATATTGTAGCATTCTGTGGTAATTTTTTTTACTATGATTATTACTTAACCTCCTGAGACCTGACTGGTGAGCATTTTTTTTTAATTTCACCTTGCTGTTTGGTATGAGTAAGACCTAGAGGGTATGATAACTAAGCTTCTTCTTTGCACAGGAAGTTTGCTGTTAGTCATTAGTGTTACTGTAGAGAAATACACTTTTTTTTCTCCAAAGGATGTAATGTTGTGATATGACCAAAAGATGATGTGAGTTGTAATTTGTTGCTAATTGGTCAAACCTTTGAAAAAAGGAGTGTCATGGGTCTGAGTGGCAGAAATGTATTGTCCAAATATGGGAACACAGTGTCTTGTAGGGGTTGATTTTTACCCTGACATATGTGTACAAAATCAGTTTTTGTTAATTTGTTTTTGTTGAAATTGGACAGTATCAATGTGTATTTTAAAGGCACTGGTTGAAGATATAGCACAGTCACATAATTGATTAAAATAGGGTGTTTTCCATCCCTCACGCCAGACCCTGTTTTTCTTAAACTTCTTGTATATGTGGGCTTTTGGAATTAACCCATCTTTGAAAAACTCATTAGTCTTTATTTTTCGAAAGCAAACCAAGCTGCTCTACAAGCCAAAACTACTTAAACCCACAAGAAAGTTCTTTAAATCTATGTGGTGAATCTGAATCAGTAGAAGCACACATGTTTTACCTCCTGGATTTTCAGAAAGCCATACAATGACTCTTTAATGCAAAATCTCTTAAATGACCTGAGACTTCTGAACATTCACTGTGATCAGGGTTATTTGAAATGAAAAATAAAATTTCATCCGCAGTGTAGACATCTCTTTTGAATCAAAGAAGGCAAAATACAAAAGGGCTGAGATCAGCTCACATTTCCTGTGGCAATATAAAATAAAAACAGCCACAGTGTGCTGATGTCTGTAGCAGTAGCTAAACAGCACCACAAAAAGGGTAACCTCCTCCTGGTGATGGATGGGAGAGTCCTTGAGGAAGCAGCTGCTGTTAGTGTGGCTGAGACATCTACTGATGACCAGGCCATGCTCTGTGAAATGAAGCTAGCCCAGCTGATATCTAAAGTGGCCAGTGCTGATTACTTGTTATCTGAACTGATTACCGGAGTAATAGGCAGTTATCACTGCTTTTCATGAGACAAGTTGATAGATTACCGATTCTGACATTATTTAGGTTACATACACTCCAAGTCCAATCAAATTCCTGGTATCAGGCTTGACAACATGAATTGAAATCTGTTGTGTTTTGAGATCTATTCTTAAGTGTGAATCAAAGCTGTGCTTACATTTTGTATGTACAGCTAAATTCAGTTGGTACTAAAACTGTTAAATGGTTTTCCCTTTGCCATTCTTAAATCATTGATCTCCTGGAATCCTCAGGAGTAATCAATCAGATGTATTGATCGGCCTCAGACTCTGTGGTAACTGTTGTTGCCTGACTGAGGCCTGAATGGTAAGAATGCAACCTCACTACAGATGAAATCAGAACAGTACTCTACAGCATTAATATTCATGAAGTAATTGATTTTCTTTCTTTCTTATTTTGTTTTTTAAGGGACGAATCATGGGGTTTACATGACCCCTAAAACAACTGATAACGATATGAGTGCTAATGATCATGATATTTGTTTAAAGTACTTTAAAAAGTGCTTGCTTAAATAATAACAGCTGAAAATAAATTATTCATTGAATCAGTGAGACGATTGAGAAAATTCAGTCAACACACTGTTATAGCTCAGCTTGAGATTTGTGATCTTAATCAAAATTTTGGTATCACAAAAAGTATAATGTGGAAACCCTATATCATACAAGCAAAAAAAAAAAAGAAAGGAAGAAAGAAAAACGAAAAATGCAAGGGCCGAAGAAACGGTGACTTCTTTTTTTTTAATATATATTCTTAGAAATTATCCCCTGACCCTCATAATTTCTTCCACTGTTCAGGTCTCTGTTGGGTCTTATCACAACAACAATCCTTCAGCATCGTGCTGATAATATTCCTTGATGGTCTGGTGTACATTTATGTGATCTGCTTGATTTCCTTGGCCTGTTTGTTTGACTTAATGAGATTTCAGGGGGGTTCAGATGTTCACTTCCTTCTTTCTCCCCTTTCTCCTCCCTCCTCCTCTACTGCCCTCTTTGACACCACCCCAGCTAAGAAAGTTGATGCAGTAGTTGTGAGTTGTAACCAATCCCTTGAAGCTCTTCACTTGGCCTTGTTTATCTGCCTCAAAGTCTAGGGCACACAAGGGTAAAACTAAGGTCTTAATCATGTAGCTGTGAGTTGGTGTCATTTCCAGTTTACATGTCTTTGATACTAAATTTCCCCTTTAGCATTGGATGCGTATGAATAATCCCAGCAGGTCTCTGTGCTATATCCTGGGTTATCCAGCCATTTGCTAAGGAGGCCAAGAGTAAATAGGTTTATCTTCCAGCCAAACTCTACGGATTTCTGTTCGTCGTGTTTGTTTGAAGGCCTGCCAATCAGAGCAACCACCTGCTGTGGTGCTTTGATTGGAAGGAAAAGCTTCATACAGTAACTGCACTGCTCAAGATTTGACCTCTCTGCTTTTAAAACAGTTGGCTAGTCATAATCACCTGCCAACACAACTCAGACTAAGTTGCTGTGAAAACAATTTTTTTGTCACTAAAATATTGAAGCATTAGCCTTTTACAGGCACAAATTGTCTTCTAATGCTTGTGCCCACTCTGAGAAATCACAGTTTCTCAGTGTACTTTTTTACTTGTACTGTGAAATATTCAAAGAAATTGAGAAGTTTCACAGTGATATTAAGCTTTCACTGTCCAAACATGACACATTTGTGAGGCACAGGGGCTCTATATGGTATTAAAATTTCTGTTGGGTGATCAGATCACAAGTGGACCATGGTTCACATATTTGAATTGAGCCAGCATAATACTATAAAAAAGAGCTTTGTGTGTATTGATCAGTATTGACATAATTTGTCAAATAAATAAACAAAGAGTGCATAACAGTTTTCTTGTTGTCTATTTGTTGTTCATGTCCCACAAAGAGCCTGTGTTTGCAATCCAATGTAGTTGGGATGTTGTGTAAAATGTGTATAAAAGCAGGATACAATGATTTGCAAATTGTTTTTTAACCTATATTCAATTGAATATACTACAAAGACAAGATATTTGTTGATCAAACTGATAACCTTTTCTTTTCTTTTTTTTGTGCAAACATTCATTAATTCCAAAAAACCTGAGACAGGGGCATACCACTGTGTTACATCACCTGTCTTTCTAACAACACTCGATAAGCCTTTGGGAGCTGAGGACACTAATTGTTGAAGCTTTGTAGCGGGAATTCTTTCTCATTCTTGCTTGATGTACGACTTCAGTTGCTCAACAGTCCGAGGTCTCCATTGTAGTATTTTGCGCTTCATAGCGCACCTCACATTTTCAATGGGAGAGGGGTCTGGACTTTAGGCAGGCTAGTCTAGTACCTGCATTCTTTACTATGACGCCACTCTGTTGTATCACGTGCAGAATGTGTCTTGCTATTGTCTTGCTGAAATTATCAGGGCCATCCTTGACAAAGAAGCAACTTGGATGGCAGCATAATTTGCCCCAAAACCTGTATTTACCCTTCAGCATTAATGGTGCCACCGCAGATGTGCAAGTTATTTATGATGCCATGCACACTAACACACCCCCATACCATCACAGATGTTGGCTTTTGAACTTTGCTCTGTGAACTATCTGGATTGTCTTTTTCTTCTTTGACCCAGAGGACACAACGTCCAAAGAATAACTTGAAATTTGCACTCATCAGACCACAGCAGACTTTTCCTCTTTGTGTCGGTCCATCTCAGATGAGCTCAGAGAAGCCAGTGCAGTTCTGGCTGATGTTGATGTATGGCTTTGACCTTGCATTGTAGGGTTTTAACTTGCACTTGCAGATGTAGCGACAAACTGTGTTAACTGATGATGGTTTCCTGAAGTGTTCCTGATCGAAGACCAATAAAGAACAATCTTTCAGCGGAAGAAATTGATATTTTATTACAAGAATATAATATGAACCAACAGCTTTTATCAGAAAATCAATCAAATGACAAAGAGGAGGGGAATGTTTGGCTGCAAATCCTGAACAAGGTCAGTGTGTTTCCAAGCACACAGTTTAAGACCTCACAAAAAAAGCAACGTGAAAGCTGCTTTGGGAAACAAGAACTGTAGTAATACCCCAGTAACTTGATGAACAACTCTGCAAGCAGTTGTTTGATGAACTCCATCATTTCACCACACACATCCTGGAAGGACCCAGAGGCACAAAAAGGGAAGAGCCAAGCAAACTTGCAACACTGACAGCAGGGAGCCTTGCTGGTTTGAGACTCAAAGGGAGAAAATCAGAACTCTAACTGCCTGCCTTAGCCCATCTGTTAACTGAAAAATGTGGTGACACCAAACTCTAAATTTGCAGATCTGCTCTACATTATCGTAATTTTTCAGGAGTTGTTCAATGCCTAGATATCCGTCCTAGACTTTAAAGGATAAGCACTATGTCCGCCTTCAAACGACTAAACAGGTGCAGTTATCCTGCTGTCAGCACCTGTAATAGTGGGGTCTACTGCCATCAAATTCAATGCTCTTTTGGTTTGTTGGTTCATAAGTGTGAACTTCTAACTGAGGTTAGTGTGGGATTATTTGCGACTTAATTAGACAGCTGAGCCGTGAAAATATTGATAGTCTGAGAAATAGAAGACCTTTGCTCAGCTTAATGTTTTAAGCCAGCTTTTCACAGCCAGTGAATGATGGGTGTCTGCTCAATTTAAGATCACTGACAAAGCAGAACAAGTTCAACCAGTCGTTTTGTCCTTTTAATAGAACAGAGAAGTTAATTATGGCCCTGTCCTTTCACCCTATTATAAATGATTCACCTTTACCTCAGCACTGTGCTTCTTATTTTGTCACAATACCCACCAGGCCAGTAATTGATGTGTGTGGATGAAGTCCATCGCTCACTTTCAGCTCCAGTCGAGCTGGGTAACATGAGAAATAAAGGAGAGCAGTGCATATCCATTCTGACGACGAGGTCTCCAATGTTTCCATGTGTAATAGGAAACAGAGGAGTTTGTTAAAAAGGTACCTCTCCACCTGATCTGCACTGAGGAAATGCCAGTGTTTCTCTGTAATACACGACACATCCCTACAGAGATCCATGTAGGTGGAAGCACAAACACCTCAATGACTGTTTTTCTGTGTAGCCTGATTTATTCCACTACAGGAAATTGGGTTCATTCTCATTGAAGTATGAACTAGAAACAGTTTATTCTCTGAACAGCAGCTGTTTGTTATGTTTTCGTGTCTGAAGAGGAGCGTGGTTGGTTTGAGTCTTATTATCACTATTGGCTGAAATAACCCAAAAGCCTCTCAAAGTCATAACAATCTGTGAAGCTATGAAAAGTAGTGACAGACTATTTTGTGAAATTAATATCAACTTAACTAGCTAACAAGACTATAATCAGTGGAGCAGAGCCGTTTAACTCACTGGCACTGCCCTCATTATACTTCTCTAAAGGATGCTTTTTGGGTGGTAATAAATTTCTCTGCAGACAAATATGCATAAACTTAAAAATATAGGAAAAGGGACTGAATGAGGATTATTGCATTTGTATGAGAACCCTTTGTTGTATAACACCTGTTTTTGCTAATTTACAACTCCAGAAATAGCCTCTGTAGTCATACTCATTGTTGAATTGCAGATCTCTGCATCTTTGCTGCTGTATTAACCCATTTACCTCTAAGAAATGATGTAACCATCCTTCGTGCTATTTTGTGGAGGCAGGATGCAAGTGAGACTTTGGTTAATGTGATGACTGTGGTATTTAAGGGTGAAACAAGTAGGGTGCTGCCAGGTTCTTAAAAGTAATAAAAATGTGAAAAAATGTTCTGAAACAAACTAAAAAGCAGAGGAGTGCTGGAGAGTGACCAACAAGAACTCTTGGAATGAAGTCGTGCTGCTCTATTTCGTTACTATGCTCATCTCTACTTCAAAACTCAAGAGCTTTTGTGCACGTATAGTCAACTGTTTTGATGTTGATGGATGGGGGAGTTTTCAGAGAAAGCTGTCCTTAAGCTTGAGTAAATATGCAGGAGTGGCACCAGATAAAGGCTGCATCAGCCTGTATGAGCATTGGAAGGCCTGCATCAGCCTCTCTGTGGCTACTTCTCTCCATACAGTTTCCTTCTTACCAGACCTTTTACAGTTCACTTCAGCCCAGAGGCAACTTGAGTTAACACACAATACATTTTCCACAGAGAATGAACAAAGTGAAAGCAACTCTTTCACATGGCGGCTACCAGCATGGAGCCATCCTATATCAAAGCTGGGTCTCCTGCTTTTGTTTATTAAATGGTGCATTTTCTCTGCATCCATTCAACCGCTGTAAACTCATCTTAACCACTTTCTATTATGTTTCACTCTCCTCCTCTGTGCAAATCTATTTCTGTTACAATCCCTGCAGCCCGCTCTCAGTTTATATATAGAGAGTTTTAGAAACAGGAAGTAAATCCCTGGAATAACTGTGCCAGTGATGCAAAATTCTGTGAAAGATGTGGCCTGTTGAGACATTCAGGTCAATAAATGTACAATGTTTGTCAGAAGTTCTTCGTTCTTTTCCTTTTCTTTCAAAACTTGACACAATCTGAAGAAACACCAGGTGTCTTGGGAATGCACAGTTTATTGTTGTAGAATTGTTATTACAATATGCACATGCGCACATGCAATAGTGCAAGATAATGCCATATATTTTAGCCTTTTAATGAATGTAGCCAGTCTGTGCCCAATAACATTGCAAATAAATAATGAGCATCCAGTTCAATTTTTTTTTCCTCAATATCATGCAGCCCTAATTTTGGTAATGTGACACGGGGTATTGAGGACAAATGAAATGGGGGAAAAAAGTCTCTGAAGTTGTCTCTTTTTCCTCCCTCAGGGCAGTGATGCCTGGTATGGTGATGTTCCGGCGGCGCTGGTCAGTTGGCAGTGATGACCTGGTGCTGCCAGCCCTCTTCCTCTTTTTATTACACTGCATATGGTGAGCAAGGTTTTCTTTCACTACATTAATCTTGCATAGTTTTGTACTCATTGATTGAGTGGTTATTTTTTATTATTCCCACCTCCAATTTTCCCACACAGGTTGGTGGTCCTGTCCGTGGTTCTCTTCGGCCTCCCGTATGGTTCAGACCAGTCTTGTTCTGTAACACTGGTAGACCATGGCCGAGGATACCTGGGCATCCTGGTCAGCTGCCTTATCTGTGAGAGCGCCATCATGTGGCTGAGCATGAGAGGCAGCATTCTGTACACACAGCCCAGGGAAGCTGTGCAGTATGTCCTCTATATACGGCTTGGTAAGACACACAGGGGCACTTGTATTAAACTCTGGATATTTCCAAATGCACGGAACAACAGAAGGTGGTTGAAGAATTACAGGTTGAGATGTAAACACTGTTTATATTTTGTGGTTAAGTAATCAGCGGTACTCTCCTTTTTATCGCTTCCTCTTTCTCTCTTCAGCTATTCTGTTGGTGGAGCTTGTGTATGCAGTGGTTGGTATTGCCTGGCTTGTCCAGTATTATCAACCCTGCTCTGATATCACTGCCAAAAACCTGGCTTTGGGTGAGTCAAAGCAAATAAAGAGGGGAATAAGACTTGACTTTTAAGTGACAAGGGTATATTTATACTTAAATGTGAGTTATGTTTATGATCCTTTGCAGGGATTGTTGCATGCAACTGGCTTGTGATATTCAGCGTCTGCATTACGCTCATGTGCACCTTTGATCCGACCGGTCGAACTTTTGTCAAACTGAAAGCAACCCGTCGACGCCAGCGTAACCTTACGACCTACACACTCAGGTATTAACCAACCATTTGATTCTCTGTTCTTGTGACTCTTCCTCTAATTTCACTGTGACACCAAAATCAACACTGATTCATGCACATCTGTCCTACTTTTTACACAAATTCAGTCCTAACCTTTTTTCTTTGAAATTAGACACAGGCTAGAGGAAGGTCAAGCCAGCAGCTGGAGCAGGAGGCTTAAGTTCTTCATGTGCTGCACAAGAGCCCAGGATACACAATCAGTGAGCCAAAGCAGACCACACTCACTTATTTTTCTCTGTGTCTGAAATACGACTGCAAAAAATGTAGCTAGAAATATGTCAGGCATTACATCCAGTTAAACAGTGGTCATGAAGAGAGAAATAATGTCACAAAGAAGCTTATTGCTCAACTTCTTACTGGCAATGTTAAGTAGCTGATGTAGAATTGGAAAGTAGAATGATTCACAGACTAAATCCATTTACCAGCTGTCCAAAAAAAACACCTTTAAAAGCCCTTTGAGGACTTTCTAAGTATTTCTAAATCCTATTTCTCAGCTTTCCTGTCTACTAGTGGGCTTTAGTTTGCTCAGCTTGTAAGCACCGGTTGGACATCACAAGGATTAGCTGTATTGCAAGTTATGGACACATCTCAAGGCACCAAGCTGTGGGTTGCCTGGTACTAAGCTGCAATACAAGTTGAGTTCTTCAATGTTAGCTTGTTTTTACATTAAAACCAGCAGTGCTTTACAACTGTCAATAGATATATTACCTTGTCACTTTACATCCTGGTAAAAAGTTATCTTGAACAAAGAAAAGTAGCACTTTCCTTCTAGATTAAACTTAAACAAAATGTGTTGTAAATGGTAGGCAGTTATAGATCCCATGAACAGACTTACTGGAAGGTGACAAACTGTGCCTCAAAAATATTTTAAATATGCAGGCCGTTATACCAGACTGTCTTGCATTATAAACCTAAGTATGTATGATGTCATTTCCAGAGAGGTTTATTCAAGAATCAACAGCTTAAGTTCTTGGTAAAAAAAAAAACCCAACTGTGATTGATTTTAAGAAGCCAAGGGTTGAGCCTTGTATTTTTATTGAAGTTGTAAGAGGGGAACAAAAACTTTTGAATTTACTATGATCTGACATTAACCTGGATACAGCACAACATGCGGTGAGTCAGACAATCTAATGATTCCACACAATGATTTTGTCTGTTTTCTTACTAATTCAATCCCTTTTTATGTTTTTTTTTCTTTGCTAACGTGACTTGAAAATCTGCTGCTCTCCTCTCTAGGATGCATATTCAGAAGTGGCCAGCCTTTTTGCAGAATTCTTCAGAGACCTGGACATAGTGCCTAGTGATATCATTGCTGGCCTGGTACTCCTCCGTCAGAGACAAAGGTCTAAGAGATCTTCCATCCTGGACCAGGTATACCTTCACTCTGTGTAAAAATGCATGTGTTTCTGTGAATACACAGGCTCATTCTTTCATTCCAATCACTTTTTTGTAATAACTTTTTTTCAGGCCAACAATGACATTATAGCCTTCTTATCTGGAATGCCTGTCACTCGTAACACTAGGTACCTGGACCTTAAAAACTCGGTGAGTGCCACCTTGTGTGCAAAACTAGTAAAGTAAAATACAATCAAATGACATCGGGTTAAAGTACTACATTACAAAACACATCAGAGCAATTTTAAATTTTAAAGTTCTGAGCAATAAATGTGATTATCTAGCTGTATTTATGTATTTAAAGAAATCATGCTGCTTTGAGTGTCTCAGGATTGGTCACTGTCCCAGTTATGATCCTCTTGTCTTATCTGACCTTGTGCCATTATTTATCTGTGTGCCTCTCCCAGACCGAGATGGGCATGTACAAGGAAGTGTGTTACTACATGCTCTTTGCCCTGGCCGCATATGGTTGGCCCATGTATCTAATGAGGAAGCCTGCCTGTGGGCTGTGCCGCCTTGTCAGCTCATGCCCGTAAGCCCACAAACACACACCCTCACAGTTTTGATCTATTTGGCTCCTATATCTCTTGAGCCTCTCTAGTATAGATCATATTTCACATGCGTCAACACTTGCTAAGTGGTTATCCATTGAGACAATACCACTCTAGTTACACTCACTCCCAGACAAAAACAATGCCAAATTACTCACATGCTTGTATCTACACTTGTCTCCATGAGGATACCAGGTTGTTTCTCTTCTAATGTACCTATTTGCTCAGTTTTTCTTGTGTTTTTCCATCTACTGCTTCTCAAAGAAATTGCTCATTACTCTATTTTTATCTCTGTGTGTTTTTCTTCATTCTTTTGATCTACTTTGCCCACTCCAGCTGTACGTCGGTGTCTGGCTCTCGGTTGTCTCAGTCCGTGACAGTGGAGGAGGACAACTGCTGTGGCTGTAATGTTCTGGCCATACGTAGACACTTCCTGGACAGGGACCTCAAGCAGGTCCACATTGTCTACACATCCTGCCATGATGCTGTGAGTAATAAGACCGCAAACTAATGAGCAGTCAGAGATTTTTGAGCTCAACTTCCTGCAAATAACAAAGGATGGGTTGTGTGGAGAAGAAGAGGAACTGCATCAGGGAAATGTTGTTTTTTTTTGTCTGTCCTTGTGTCTGAATGCCGGTGTGTTGTTTGCAAAACACACAGAGAATTCTTAATGAAAGCCCTAGAGCCCCTTTTTGATATGTTTTGCATGTACTCTGGACTGCAGTCTTTTGAAAAAAATATTATTGCAGGTTAACGCTGATGCGGTGCTGCAAATTTACTAAAAAACAATGTGTTCTCTTTTTGGAGTCTTAGTTTGTAGTTTTTGTGATTATCAGCTTTGATAACATTTTACATAACAGTTCAGTGGTTGAAAAATAGGAAGCCAAGGTACTGTCCACATACACACACAGGTGTGCAACTTTCCCTAAGCTGTTTTCAGTGGCTGTGTCTCATGGTGTAGTGAATGGGAGAAAGTGTATGCTTTTGTTTTACTATTTACCAATATGAATTTAACAGAAACCTGTTTTTCCTCACTGAAAATAAGCAGAGCTGAAATGTGCCAGGGCTCTTTTCCACAGATTGATCTGATACAATATGTATAATTTTCTTTGTTTTTCCTTTGCGTTTTTCTTGCTCTTCAGAATTACCAGCAATTTTCAAGAGCTTCTCAAGGGATTCTGATCAGTTAGGATCTTATCAATAAAGATGGAGAATTAAGAAGTTTTACTTTATGGTTTGTGATACTGAGCAGATTCTGAAGTCAAATAAACGGCCATAATGTTCCAGTGTAGATGAGCACTGTTATTTCCTCCGGATCATTCAAAAGAGTTGAGGTCTTGCCAGAAATCATGGTGATGTACTTTCACGTCATATTCAGTTAAAAATAGATTATTGTCATTAAGAGTTTATATCACTGAGGGCTTGAGCCTCATGATGTTAATGATTTGTTTAACAGAACTTCTCATTGAGGTTAATGCTGAGTTTCCATCTGTAATAAATTTCTTTCTAAAATGACTTGAGTGGCTGTTGTGCCAAGTGGAAAAAGGTTTGACGACAAAGACAGAGGAAGTGCTGTGGAACTGCAGTGCACAAGTATTTGTCACCTTCTCACTTTCCTCCCCTCCCTGTTCCTCTCACTTTGTCACTACCTTCACTGCTCACTTTGCATCTTCCACACAGGTTTACGAGACTCCGTTTTTTGTGGCTGTGGATCATGCCAAAAAGAAAGTTGTCATCAGTATCAGAGGAACCCTGTCGCCAAAGGTGAATTTTAAATTTCTTATTTTGCAGAACCATGTACTCACTATATTTTTTTCCCTTTTTTCTGGAGGGCTACTGTAAGTCTCGTTACACTGCTGTGTTGTCAAGAACCACATTAATTACAAACACAGCAGAAACCTGAAGGAAGTAACTATCCAAATCCATTTTTAGACAAAGATTTGAGCACCCGTGAAAATTTCTGGAGTGTAAAAATACTAATCCAATTGATCTTCAAAGCTTTCCTCCTTGCAGCCAAAACTGCAGGTTATAATTACTAAAAATCAGAACAAATCCACTGTGTGTGTGGTGTGGCACTCCAAAAAACAAGGTCCAGATATAAAAATTGGATTGGAAATTTATATGAGTATAGTATTGAAAGCTCTTCGTAGTGTTTTTTGGATCAAATAAATATCATACAATATACATGCATAGTTCAGTTAATATCAATGTTATGCACTAACCCAATGCGGTAGTAAAGAAAAACAGTGGGCAGTCAAATACACATCTACAGGGCAATCAAAAGAGTACAAGTCTGTATGCTTACTGTTCACTGTTAGAGTTTGACATGCTTCTACAGTAAAATAATAAAATGTCTGAAGACAATTTTCTAAGGTATTTGCCCTCTGCTAATGCAAAAATAAAACTATCAACACTTTGTCAGGAATTTACCGTTAATTTACCCCATGCTTTCATTTTTTAATTTTTTAAAAATGTGTCTTGTATTAGGATGCCTTGACTGATCTGACGGGGGATTCAGAGCGTCTGCCTGTTGAGGAGCAACACGGGACCTGGCTCGGGCACAAGGTTCAATATCACTGTTTCTTAATGACTTGCGTGTAATACAAACGGCACAATCCTTTGTTCAGTCTTCAGCTCAGTTTCTCTTTTCAACTCACATAATCCCAGACTCTAAAGGTCACTTCAGTGAATTGTAGAATAATTGGTATGGTTATTTTAATGAGATAAATCATACAGACTTCCTGTCTATATTTCACTCTGTCTCGCCTCCTTTGCCTCAGCTGACTTCTTTTTTTTCTCCACTCTCAGGGAATGGTTTACTCAGCAGAATACATTAAGAAGAAGCTGGAGCAGGAAATGATCTTGTCACAAGCTTTCGGAAGAGATTTGGTAACTTACTTCAAAAAGGACAGGCTCAAAAATACACTTTATGTAGTACAAGAAATGTGAATTTTATCAACAAAGTTGGTTTATGTTTTTGAGGCTAAACTAGCCCTGCATCCTCACAACAACTCCTCAGTCCAACACAAAGTTTTGTACCAGCGTGTGGAGGCATTTTATTCAATTCCCTATGGTGACAAAAGTGTGTGTGTTAGCGTAATGACTGTGGCTGTCTCTCGCAGAATAAAGGCACCATGCACTACGGGCTGGTGATTGTCGGGCACTCCCTCGGTGCAGGCACCGCTGCTATCCTCTCCTTCCTGCTGAGGCCTCAGTACCCCACCCTTCACTGCTACTCTTACTCCCCGCCTGGTGGCCTTCTCAGGTGAGTCACTCATCAATATGATATCCAGGAGAGTATAAGTCATTCTGTTTGTGCAGGAGGTTATTTGTTTCCTCTCAAGGATAGCTGGAGATGGTCAGAGTGCCAGAAATAGTCCTGACAGTATTTACTCTAGAGATTGAACACAACAATGTGTTCAGTGTGGCATAGATATGACTTTGATATGATTTGACAATATGAAGAGGCAGGTAGGATATGAGGAGAGAGAGAGGGGGGATGTGACCTTTAACAAAATATCCCTTGAGTCATACTGAAGGTGTTATCTGCCTTGCCATTCGGCTTTCTGTGATTTAGTTCAAAACAATATTTCTCTTTAAATGGGCCTTGTTAAAGACATAAAGCATGGATGAGAAATCTAATGAGCCAGAAATTTCCACCAGTTTTGTTATACTGTTTTGAATTTTTTATGACCACAACATTGAACAGCAATCTACCATGCACTAAAGGTGGGAGCAGGGCCAAAGCACATGGATTAATAAGAATAACCATCACCAGGATGACCTATTCAGTTGGTGTAAAATCAGATTTTAGCCAAGCTCAGCACCTTCATTTAATTTCTTTTTTGAACAAATAGCATAGTTTCATTGTGGTCCAGAGTTTTAGGGTCTGTTAGTGTTTGTTGACTGTCTACACTTGAGTGCAGCTGGCTGTAGTGACAGCTGTTTTGCTATGCAAATCATGCTGGAGAAGAGGGATGTTACAAGCAGCTGCAGAGCACATTTTCCATTCCATTGCAGTCAAAGAGAGGCAGTTTGCAAGATTTCTGTCAGAGGTGCAAGATGGGAGCTAGATTTAGATATTTGTGAATTAGTATCCTCTAACTATGTATTTTATGTTCATATTTCAAAAACCAGGCAACCGGTGAATCCTTCCTGTATGTCAATCACATGACTTTCACTGTCAAAAAAACGCCAAACTATTGAACACCTTTTATTATTTTGATTGAAATATTAAACAGTCCTCTCCACTATCATCACCTAACACCAAAACAATGGGACTGTATTCTTAAGAGTGGTCTTCATGTTTGCAGAAAAAAATAAAGATGGTAGTATCCATGCAAACACTGAATGTTCCCTGAAGCCAACCTTCAACACATAACTACTTATGAAGCTTGGTGCCAAATTAAGGGAAAACCCTCATTAAAACCTCTTAATATGGAGTTTTGATCGACTGAAGGTTAATCCTCTTTGTAAAATCCTCTCAACAAAAGCTTCAATAAGGTTTTAGGAGTGTTTCTTATAGCCTTGTTTTGTAACTGGTTTGCATACATTCATATTTATATCTCCTCTTGGGGTTTTGCTCAGCTGATTATATTCCTTAAATATTTGATGTGGAATAATGGACAGTCTGTCATGTATTGCCTTTTCTTCCAAAATGCCTTGGTTTGTTTGAAAGAATTTTGAATACAAACAAATGCTTGAATGATGAGTTGGAAATATGTGCAGAGGACTTATTTCTCTCTGAGTTCACACCCTTTTCTCTCTGCTCATGTCCTGTTTACCTAGTAGAACAGTGTCTTTCTTTTGTTTACACAGTGAGGATGCCATGGAGTACTCCAAAGAGTTTGTCTCATCTGTAGTATTAGGAAAAGACTTGGTCCCAAGGTATGTCTCTTACTTTGTGCAATATACTCTTCTCAAGGCATTTGCTGCAGCATTAAGATAAACAGATCTTCCACTGGTCTATCTTAGGCTTGGGCTGTCACAACTGGAGGGTTTCCGACGCCACCTTCTGGAAGTCTTACAGAAAAGTAACAAGCCAAAGGTGATTTCATGTCTCGACACCATCGGTAAAAGATAGAGACATACTTTTAGATCCTAAAAATGTATCTGGGTCATATGTAGTCCACAAAAAAATTATTCAAGACACTGCCTGTGTGCAAGGAGCTTGTCATGCATAAAAACTCCTGTGCACTGTCCCAGTAATCAGCAAAATGCTTTATGGACTTTCTCTACTGTGAAACAATCAAATGGATGATTAAAATGTTATCAAATTGAAATCTAAATCCATCACAGAAACCAAACAGCATCACTCATCTGCATTTTGCACACTCTGCAGTGACTGAATAGAATGAACTGCAGGCTTCAATGCAGCCTCCAGTAACACTGCAGTTACAGTATCAACTGCTGTAATTAAAGCATCACTCAGTTAACCCCTGGTTGCTGCAGAAACACACGCAGGATTCAAATGTTACCTTACATAACACATTTTTCTTTCTTCAACAGTGGAGGATCATTGCGGGAGGCACCAAATGCATCCCCAAATCAGAGCTTCCAGTTGAGGATGAGGATCCTCAGTCTCAGCCAGCAGCGCCCCCCAGCAGTCGCCTCTGGCTCCACCCTAGTGACCTCAGCATTGCCCTTTCAGCCTCGACACCCCTCTACCCCCCTGGCAAGATTATCCATGTGGTGCACAACCATCCTCCAGAGTCATGGTGAAAGAATTGATTGAAAAGCTGTAGACTTTGTTTTTGACTATACTTTTCATGGTATAAGAGGTGACAGACATCTGCTCAGTGGTTAAGACTTGCCTTTAAACAAATTGTACATTTTCACCCAAAACATCCAGCTCATAATTAATCTTGTTGTTGCATAACTGGTGCATTGACACAGTTATCGCAAAGAACATCTGACATCAGCTCACACCTGTGAAATCAATAACTGGTTGTGCAGTGAGAAGATAGACTACATACTTGTCACAGAGGAGTGTTGCTTGGCACACACAAACCCACACTGTTTATTTAATTGCTCCTTTACTACACTTCCTGGCACAAAGCAACTGGGTCAGAGCATCTCCTAAACTGCCATTCTAATGGGTTACTCCCAGTCTCCCAGGCATCAGTGCTTAACCAAAAGTGGACCTAGAAGAAAAACTAGTCAGCCTGCTACAGAGTATGGTCAGCCTAGGCTCAATGATGGGCATGAGGATCAAAGACTGGCCAGTGTGGTCTGTTGGAGACTTACTTTAGCTTGTCTCACTGAAAAAGTCATTGATGGTACTGATGGAAATGTTTCAGAAAAAACACTCCATCACAGTTGTGTTTCGTCAGGGTGTCAATGCTGACTCCTGTCAGCCACTGTAAGCACCTACAACAGGCATCAAAACTGCACCTCGGAGCAATTAAAGGGAGTTATTAGAAGTGACATGAAGCATTCAAGGTATTAAAATGGTCTCTAGATAGATAAGGCATTTGAGCATGTATGACTACCTAAGTCCAACCCAGCTTCAAAAACTTAACAGACCTGCTGCTTACATCTCAATGTCAGATACCACAGAATGCATTCTGAGTTATGGTAGAGTCAAAGTCTCAGCGAGTTTGGGCTACTGGACCTGATGAGCTTACACAACATCAGGCAGGCAGTTTTAATGTTATGGCTGTTGGGTGTCAATTGCTCTAAAAATGCCGACACTTGTATGAAGCGTATTAAGCCTGCACTAACTGGCATGTAATACAAGACCATTCAGCTATTTTGGGGAACCTGACAGCCAGTATAAAAAAAGAGGCCGTATGATTGGCATAGCAGCAAAAGAGGCGGGTCTTGAGGAGCTAGATGTGAATGCTAAACCTGTGCAGTTTGAGATAGCTGCTGTGTTGCTGTATATGTTCAGTTCTGACTGAAAGATAACATCTTTGGCCTCCACATAGCCACTCATATGTGTTCAAAGACAATAAAGTGAGTAAAAATATAAGTGTTTGAGAACAAAATTAAAAAATATAAATAACTGCCTCACTGACCTAAATTTTCACAGACCACCCAGGGGCCACAGACCCCCTGTTGGAGACCTCTACCTTAGGGTAATAAATGAGGCAGGTGTGATGTAAGATTGCATTATTTTTAACCACTGAAAAATACACATTTCCGATCAGTCAACAAAAAAATTTGGGAAAAAAATCACACAGTCAATAATAACATTCAAGTTTTGTAGCTTGTGTCACAAAGGGTACATGGAATGATGGTTTTGTGATGGTTCAGCACTATAAGATGATGATTTAACACTGTTACTGCTTTACTCCAACATATTTTCAATAATTGTGTCATGTATCTCAGCTGCTAGATCAGTGTGTGTTCACCCCAGCTTTCCCAGTAATAGACTTATTTTCTGTTTTTTTTTTTCTTTCTTTTTGCAGCTGTGGCCAGGAGGACCCTACCTACTCTGCTCTGTGGGGGGACAACAAGGCCTTTGATGAGGTCATCATATCGCCAGCCATGCTGAATGAGCACATGCCCCACATGGTGATGGAGGGCCTGAACAAGGTCTGTTTGATTTAAATAATTGTGGCGAATTGGCTTTTACATCTTGCCCTTGATTTTTAACACTGAAATGGTGGATTATGTGTGGATTGTCTGAACTCTAAAAAGGTTATGCATTGGCAAATACTTTTAACAATTGTCTGTGAAAGCGGGATACCACTAAGCTTAAATACATAACAATAATATATATATATATATATATATGCTATTTTTAATCCAAAAAGAATTTGTCTTTGGGTTTTGCAAGCCCTCTTCTTAGTGGTATGCCCCTTAAGCATCATGTTAAAAATTACTTTTGGGAGATTTTTAGGATTGAAACTGTTTACTGAATATTCTGAGGACTGTCAATTAATGCATGTGAATCATCATTAACCAAAAACTTTTCACACCTTTTATTTTCCTCACATTGCTCCATTTATAAAGCATGGGAACTGCTCACTCTTGGTCGGTTTCATGGTGTCCTCTGGTTCAATGAATGTATAATATACCTGCACTGAACATGTCATCAGGGTGTTAATCTGTACGTCTGCATGTGATGGATCCTCTTTTGGGGCTTCACTGTCTGTAAGTCAATTTCTACGGGTTTCTTCCCCGCTGTTTACATGTTATTGTATTGTCATTTTTGTTTCTCAGCCTTGTGTCATGTGGGTTGAATGTGGATGGGTGTTGAAAAAATACATGTTTAGATAAGACTGTGTGTTTGTGTTTGTTTGTGTGTGTGTTTGTGTGTCTGCTGTGCTTTTTCTGTTGTGTGATACCTCTAATGTTTCTGCAGGTGCTGGAACCATTTTGTCCCATGTCTGAGCAGGAAAAGGTGGAACCAGAGGAACTGGAAGGCAATCATCCTACCTGCAGTATCTCTGTGATAACCTCACAAACCGAGCTAAACTGTAACCCCATTGATCCCTCCTCTCCCGCCAACAAAAACCCTCCATGCCCCGTCACTCCCACACAAACAAAGCCAGCCCATGTCCCTCTGACAGTCGTTGCTTCCTCTTTTCTTTCAGAACCTCAGCCTGTTATTCCTCCCCGTTCCCCTTTTCTCTTACACTCTTCCTCTGTATCTGAGCAGGTTATAGCGTTTGTCCCTTCACGTTCAGACAGTCCTTCAGACCCTCGGGCAGCACTTTCAGTCACAGATGATTCATGCATTCTTCCACAATCCCCGTCAGACCCACCCAACTCTAGCACTTGTGCAGATGTGATGGCTGCTCCTGTTTCTGGAGCCCTATGTGATGAACCCAACTTTGCTCAGACAGAGAATGCTCCTGTACAGATAGTAACATCTTACGGCTCTTCACAGACAGATGAAGTTTTTAGTTTATCAAAGACAAACGGTTGTTCTGGTTCAGTTGCATAGTTGCATTTATGATGCTCAGTATTACAGATGTTGCTGAAAGAGCCTCACCACAATATTATTATTAAATCTAGTCGTAGGTGTGGCTGTGAAAAGATTTATTCGTGGAAAACCAATTTTTAAAATTATTTTGGTTTATACTGTGACCTATTATCTGCACTTAAATGGTGTGGCATTCTGCATGTGAAATTCAGTTTTGCCTAGTTTAAAACTCAGGATTTGGCTTCTGCCTTGTTTAAAGACTGGGACTAGCATTCAATAAGTCATCACAGAGAAATGTAAGAGAGGCTGCCTCTTCCTCTATGAAAGCGCACTAAAAAACATGAACAGGGTTTAAAGCAGCTTAACTGAAACAGCAGCTGGAGAAAAGCTGAAGACTTTTTCCTTCAACATAATTTCTCTCACCAGCACAGAAAAGCAGTGGCTATATGCAGCAAGTCTGGACAGGTTCAGTGGATACTTTGAAAAGACATTCAGGAATTGTAGGAAAAGGGAAATATGAAAGAATGTGAGCAATTCAGAAGGCAAGTTAAGGCAACAGATGTCTGTGAAGAAAATCGTGTCACAGTGGTCTTTATGATCTTTAAATAGACTCTTGGAATACATCATTTGTCAGTGGTGTTAACACCAGTGCCATAATATTTAATCTCTGAGCCTCAGAGTAAAGAGATCTTTTCACAGCTCTGCATGATGAGTCCAAACCAACCTGCTTTTTGTCTCTTGTTAATGAAATTTATCATCCACCCTCCAGTCGTCTCCATTCCTCTCACAGCTTACGGCACATTGGGTCAAGTGCTGTGGCATGAACTTGCTAACCCTATTCCTTGAGCTAACAAGTTTTCTTTGTGTTCCCAAAGTCTCCATGGTAACCTAATTTCTGCCACATTAACTGCTCTTTCTTCCTCCTCGGCTCGGGTTTTTCAGTCACTGACGCTCTTCTGACTGGATAGCATCTCCTGTTTTTTAGCTCTTTTGAATGCACATATTCCACTCTTCCTCAATCATAAATCCTTCAAGGAACTGTCAATTACTCATCAGCAGCAGATGGAGCAGAAAGGGGGACCAAGTGTGTAAATATGGAGTACTCAGCTCGGCTCCATTGCTCCTCTGAAAAATTGCTGCTCACACAGTCCAAAAAATGTCTAATATCCTCTTTTTACTGGCAGTGGATGTTTTTTACCTGCACGACCGAAATTGGAGTTATTTTCATGTTCCAAACCATGCATCTTACAATGCAGTGTTTTAATGTAGTGATAAATTATATATGATTTGAATCTATGGCTGAAGGGATTTCAGTACATTGTTGAATAATTCAAAACTCTATCCCTACACATAAGTTTTCTCTGGGTACAAAGGCTGCAGTTTTTTAAATTTTTTTATTTCATGTGTTTGTGGTTACCCTTTGAATGAAAGATATATGTATGATGCTGTCTTTGCCAAACATCTGCCTAATTCTACTTAATAATCAGCTACTCACCCATGTATCATCTTCATTTTTCCATGTGTTTCATAACCTCCCTCGTAATCTCAACACATTTAACATACGTATTTCATTCCATGTTACAGTTCCCAGTCTTTGTTTACACTAATTTTTATTGATTTTATTTTTCATTATTCATGATTTTTCTAGATGTTTTTGTCTTTTTATGTTGTCTGTGCTTCCATCAAGTGTTTTAACTCCATTAAAGTTGAACAAATCTATGTAATTGTGTGTCTATGTGTTTGCTGTAAGTGACTTCTTGTGCTCATGTTTGGTTATTTACACAGCTTAGTTAACCTGCAGTGGGGCAGAATTTTCCTGAATGCTTTTAAAGCTCCACACACTCTTGCCTTATGACTTACTATTCTTCACCACACTGTAGGTCTGCTGTAGTTCTTGCTCAGGCATCATGCCTCTGTTGTGGGTGTTTAATGTCAGATAGAGTAGGTGTACGCTCACCTTTAGATTGCTCTTACATTTAGCTGAACTACACTTGGCTCTTTAACTGTACAATAATAGATGTATTCATATGTGCGGGTTGAATGTAGATGTAGTGGTTCCTTGGATAATGTCATCATGCACTCACTGAAGGTGATCCAACCACTCATGATTGTATTAAGTGTGCCAGTAGATGATAAGCACTGAGGTGTTCAATATTCATGTCAGTCTGTGGATATCTCTAAGTTCTGGTTACTATTTTAAAAAAAATGAAAAAGAACTGTACATTTTGGCAAGTCAAAGTTGCTGTCTTTTTTAAGGGGAGAGCTGCAAAACATTCCTTGGTGAAGTTAGTCATTTGTGTTATCTATTGATAGATTGGGAATCAATAAGTGAATCATTAAGTGAGACATATTGTTTTAATGTTGCAGAAATGGCAATCAAACTTAAAAGCGTGGATGAGGAAATTAGTTATTCCTAGTCCTCTCTGTACCTGATTATTTGACCATTCCCAGCAACCATCAAACTTGCTTTCCTGCTCTCATCATGGCTTACACTCTTAAGTCATTTCCTTGTGTATACCTCTGTGCTTCCACAGGTGCTGGAGAACTATAACAAAGGGAAAACTGCTTTGCTGTCAGCAGCTAAGATAATGGTGAGCCCTACAGAAGTGGACCTGAACCCAGAGACCATTTTCATGGATGCATCAACAACTTCTCAGCAGCCGACACCTACAACCCACCACCGCAGGAACAGTAGTGTTCGGTTAGTACACCAGGCACCATTGTGGGTGTGAGAGCATGACAGAGTATATTCAACAGGCATTTGATCCTCTTTATAGTCAGTTTATCCTCTTACCAAACTGTAAGGCTAATCATGGGGACATGCTTCATTTTAGTATAACTTTCTAGCCAGCACTAAAGAATACTACTGCTACTAACTGCTGCTTTATTGTTTTCTCAAAATCATCGTTTCTGTCTTTTCTGTTTGGTTTATAAAAAAACAAGACAAAAACCATTATCACGGTAAGCAAAGCATGCTAATACTAATTTTGCATAATGTGCTCCCTTCTCTCACTGCACGCATGCACGCTGTCTGACCACAGACCAATTCCAACGTATGGTAGTATTCAGTTCCCACCTCGCCCTCTCTGGTTTAGTCCCTGTCCAAAGTCAATGTGAACTTCCAAGTGAAGGTTGAATTAGGATGTTATTTCTCCTGTAGAGGCTAAAACAGGAGTGTATTTGCACTTGGATACACCCCTGAACTCCCAGTTTCTCCTTCTCTTTTCTTTTTTTTCTCCTTTGTACTGTTTTTCTTGTCTTAACCTTCAGTGTGTAGAGTCCAGATATATTTTAGTACTAACACCTGTTATCCTATTTTAAACCTCCTAAAGGGTTTTTTTTCAACCATTTTCATGCCTTGTCTTGTGTTTGATCCCCTCTCCCTCCTCTTCCTTTTGCCACTTTCCAACCTTGTCCTCCCCTCTAGTTCCTGTGCTCAGTCTGAAATATCTCTGGATGGTTTCTCTGAGTGCCCTCCTCCTCCAGTGCCTGTTGTACTGCGCGGAGCACGGGAGCGCCTGGCAGTGGAGCTTAGGGACCGCAAAGCACCACTGGCTGTCATGGAAAGCCTCTCAGATGCAGAGTCCCTCTATAGTCTGGATTCCCGGCGCTCTTCGGCTGCACTTCGAGGCTCGCCGATGCTGAGTAGCCTCCCCTTCCCTTTGGATGCCCCAATCCCAGAGGAGAACCCGTCCCTCAGTTCTCGCACTGAACTACTTGCTGCTGACTGCCTCTGCCAGGCAACACCAGAGCACCTTGGCGAGGTTGGGCCTTTCTTCACTCCACTGGAATCCACCCCAGATTATTCCATGCGGCTCTCACCTGCTACCCCACGCTACAGTGGTCACCATTCCCCAACTCTGCCAAACCAGAGTGTCTCAGCTCAGCCTTTACAGCCAGAGGTTAACGCCAATACAAAAATGCTTCCCGATGGAGATCACCAAGAGATGCCTGGGGTGTACAGCCCAGGGAGCACTCCTAACACTCCCCTCAGCCCAGAGATAAGCTCAAGGCAGGTGGATAGAGAAAAAGAAGACTGGGTAATGGACACAACTGAGAAGCAGTTTGGTGCAGAGACAGGACCAACAGCTTCAACTCCTCCACCCCAGCTATCGAATGGAAACCCTAGCCAGGCAGTGCTAGAGTTTGCCCAGTACTTGGACTCTCTTTTCAGACTGGATGGCAGCAGCTCTCCACCCCTGGACCTGTCTGATGGGGAGTCAGAATCAGGACGGGGCTCATTCGGACAGGGGGAGTGTCTGGGAGATGGACAGCAGCTGGATGACAAACAACTTCTTGCCCGAGCAACACTGGAGCCTAACCTTGTCCCTAAACCCCCACGCACTTTTGCTGAATCTGCTGACCCTTCCTCGGGTATCTCCTTGTCACCCTCCTTCCCTCTCTCATCATCTGAGGAGCTCAACGACCTCTCGCCAGGCGAGGGTACCCTGCCAGCCATACACTCCCTACGAACATCTACCCCTTGCCACTGTCCTGAAGAAAACACGCTATCCTCCATGGTGTAGTGTGTTTGCAGGACTCCAGTGTCCTTTGCTCTCTGGATTGATAGGTGCAGTGATTCAAATTTAAAAACATATCACAGTATATGCATGCGATGGAATGCAGTCACTCATCAGTGGTCCAATGACAGAACTCTACCGACCAACTCACAAACTATTTCCCATCTTCAGGTCCCTCCTTGGAACGCTGTTTATAGCATTTTCACACTATTGCAATGACTAAGAAAAAGAAAAGATACCTCTCTCTGCATGCCAGGGGGCTGTACTGCTTATGGGTGAATATAAATTACTGTAGCTCTACAATGCCATTCCAAAAGTTTGTCTCTCACCCACATAGAGACACATCAGCAGCATTACATCGATTCCCTGACATCACAAAATCAAAGGGGAGAATAGTTACATGAGCAGGGATTTAAAACACTCAAAAAGAGGTTAGCGTAGGCACGTCATCTGGATTGATATACTCTAAGACTTCCTGCACCCTCAGCAGCCTCAGCTTTTATTTAAGTTTCATTTTTTTTTAATCAGGAATGTGAGGATCGACGTCAATCGTCAATCATAAGAATGAAATGATATTATGAAATGTTCCTCAGGTCTCTAAAGAAATGACTTTGAGAGAGAGTAAATGTGTAACATTGGTGAGAATTCATGTGTCTTAAAAATGTAGTGATTGTGACAAAGTTATTACAGACGCCTATGGATGTTTTTGAGTCTTTTGGTTACTCTTTATAGTGCATGAAGGTTTTTTTCCCTTTATTTTTAAAAAGAAGCCACTTAGATTGACATTTGGATTCTCTTGCACACATCATTTTGCTCAATGACCCCCCCCCCGTCCCCCCTTTGCCAAAAAAGATACATTGTATTGCCAAATGTATTTATGAGATGTAATTTTGTATATGTATATGGATATTGCTTTATATAAACCCAAGCTCCGTTCATTCTCTCCTCCCCTAGCCATACTGTTGGTTCCCACATAGACTGTTACGCAGCAGCACCACGGAAAAGATGCCATGCTGACCTTAAAACACTGCCATGGCTTTCATTTTCACGCACACAACCTCTGAACCATGGGTGTAAAACAATAATGAACTTGCTAAAAGTTGCTCTAGTCTTTTAACTTCTGTACTCTTCTCTTTGGAGAGCTCTTAGCAATGTGCTCGGGTCAGGGTCTGCATGCTTTATGCATTTCAGAGTAGCATGGCCGGTATAGAACAAGTTTTGTCACGACATCACAGTAAATAAGCTCTTATCTTAACCTGAATTTAAAATATGTGTGAACTTCCGAGGCTTATTTAAGGCCCATGTCAGGAGCTGGGACCAAACTACGTCCTGGGATTTTATTTCTCTTGTTCTCAAGGTGCTCTCAGTCATCATGGACGTCAAGGTGTTTCTTCCCTTTAATGTGGTTCATCTCAAATATCATTGAGGTTGAACTGAATGAGTAAATGGACTGGAACATCATGTATGCCAATTCCTCACACAACACGGCAAAAACAATCATCCATATCACTCTGGGTGTAACAGGTGGCTCACAGTTTGCATTATTTATTACCGTTAATGTTGTTATCACTTTTATTGCTATATTTGATGGTCTTATTATCCTTAATGCTCTTGCAACAGATTGGTTTGATGTCAGTGGTTTTTATCTGAGTTTTTGGGACAGTGTGGAGAACTTTTTAGACCTTCCAAAATGTAAGGACTTTATATCTTTCAGCTTTTTTTCTGTCCAAGTGGCACAAGTATTTGACATTTTTCCATGGCATGGTGAGAATATGTTATTTTACAAATGTGTCATATTGGTGAGACAGGCTGTGGAGTGACAGCCTGCTCACATCAACCTTTGGTTCAATGCCACCATCAAGCCTGGAGTCACCATAGTGATCTGCATGGTTTTTGTATTTGGAGTAAGATTTGCCGTGGTTACTCAGAGCAAACCGTTCCAGCCAGTTTACAGTCTGTCACTACTCAAATCATGCTGCCAGC
Organism: Thalassoma bifasciatum; assembly: GCA_008086565.1. Taxonomy (NCBI): domain Eukaryota; kingdom Metazoa; phylum Chordata; class Actinopteri; order Labriformes; family Labridae; genus Thalassoma; species Thalassoma bifasciatum. Next base: position 2,382,116 of record RPOG01000009.1, read on the forward strand.
CCTAGTAGTCTCTGAAGATAATCAAGATTGGGCCAGCAATTTTCTACATTTCCAGTAGCTTTGCTTGCAGCAGGTCATACACTAAGAACTGCAGAACAATACTTTCCACCTTAATGTGTATAGCACCATCTTCTGTGTGTAATTATTTATGCAGATGTCAAAAAAGGTGAATTCCAATAGCATCATGTAGGACTATATAACAGTACGGAGAAAATTTCTATACTAAAAGATATCATTATTGCCATGTAGAGAAAAAAATCCATCTTAAAGGTATTTATTCAAACTATTGGCAGGTTTATAAATTGGTCTATATTGAAAGAGGAATAATTCAATGATGTCTTGTCCACGTTTACCTGGTTTGCTTCCCTCCTCTCCTGCCCCAAAATGCGAATGTATTTAGTCCCTCCCCCACACTGCCCTGCCTGTAATTGAATAAACTGCAAACTATGAAAGTAACTATATCATTTCTGCCTTTTTTATTTCAGCCTTTTTTTTTCACCAACAGCCATTTTACTTTTCTTTACTAATATCTGCCAACAGTGATGTACAATGTTCCAAGTTTGTTGATTCTGATTGTATTCCTTAATGATACTAAACGTTAAGACAGATTTTTTTTTAGGTATAAAAAGTATGACTTGACTGCTGTATCTGAAAGGGTGTGGCTGTATTAAAAATCTTCAAATTAATTAACTTTTCAGGTCAGAAAACAAATATTTTAGAATAAATACTGATCCAAAGTATCACACAGTAGATACATGAAGGATCTCACTCCAAGAGAAGATTTTTGCTAACAGATCCATACTGGATAAGTTCTGGTTTAGAAATGATGTAAAGAATGTGTCATTGTTTTCTGCAGGGTGCTGAAGGAGTGAGAGCAAAGCTGAAATGAGTAGTTCTTCTGAGCTGCTTTTAAGCCAACGTGTAGGTGTAGCGTGCTATGAGTACGCAGTCGGTCTGGCAAGAGATAAAAATCCTCTGGTAGGAGCTGTAGAGGTGTCACAGGTCAAATGACTTTATGTACATCAGAGGTGTCTGACAACAATAACAACTCACCGTGGACCTGTGGCTATATGAAAGTATAATAAATCTCTTCAAGTTATCTGCTCTGTGCGAAAAAATTGGTATGAGTATGTGTGAAATATACTGCAAAATTGTACACCAGTAATCCACATTAGCATTGTCTGCCCTGACCAAAGAGAAGGACATGACTGACGCAGAGCAGAGATGTATGTCTAGATTTAACTTATAATACCACATAATTTATGCAGAAGCACCTAGAACTATTGCAGATAACATGGATCATTGAATGTTAACTTGTTTTCAAATATCAGGAAGAACATTTTGTTAGAACAGTAATAAAATCCTACCTCATAATCACTTGACGAGGTCTTGGGTTAAAGAACTCAAACAAAGTGTGTTATTATTCGTTGTGTTTCAAAGGAATGTCAGTGTCAAAAGGTTTTCACTTTCACTTTCAAACTTGGGGTCGTGGGGTCGCCTGAAATGTCTAGTAATTGATTCAAAAAATAACTACTAAGTTTTATTCTTTGAAAAATTTAAACAACATGCATTATCTTACTTCCTGAAAGTATTCTCAACTTTCACTTTCAGGAATATAAAGCTTGAAAGTCTGAATGATAAAATGTGGCATACAAAACTATCTGAGCTGGGACATCTTGATTGACAGCTACGATCATGTCACTGCAGTAACCACGATCTGAGGTCCGTCACTTAAACCTGTATAATACAAACTTGAAGTCAGTTGGGAAAAACAGAAAACAAATGGCCTCTTAAAGACAGTTAGGGAACCCTACGACTATTTTTTACAGTTGCAAAAAGGAATTTAAAAAAGCAAGAACACAATGGTAAAAGTTACAACTCGAATGTAAAAGCTTCAACTTGAATGCAAAGAACACAAAAGATGTTAAAAGCGTTCTACTTTTAGCGGTTTCCTTACTAGTTTTTATGCCATTGTGCTGTGGCTTTTGCATTTGTGTTGTAGCTTTTACTGGAGTGTTGTGGCGTTTGTATTAGTGTCATTGCTGTGAATGCCTTCTGAACATAAGCTGCATTCACAGCTTATGTTCTTCTGTGTCAAAAATTCTTTATTATATTTCTTCCGCCCACTTTTTTGGACCGCTTCTTCTTCCACAAATTTCAACCGATTTTCACCGTTCAAACTTCAAAACGACCAGCTCATTCAGGACATTCCAGCTATGACTTTTCAGACCGGTTTCACTAATACTTTTAGAGATATTTCACTTTTTTCGCGATTTTTCTTCCATCTGGAATGACTGTAAAACTTTCAGATTCTGAAGATTTCGGCAAATTAAACACGTCTTTGAACCTGGCATGGCCTACGTAGCTCTGAGTTGAGTGACTTCCCTCAGTGGATTACACATACTTGATGTAGACCGGAAAAAAATATACGCTAACCCTTAATGTCGCTCTTGCTGCCATGACAGAAGCTTCTCTAGAACATGTAATGCCATTGCTTCATGTTACAAAGAGTTTAGACAGATCAGATACACTCACTGTCGTTCACCATAACACAGAAGGACTTCCCGCTCACATTAATGACATCAAAAGTCATCATGAATTGCGTCTTGCAGACATTTTATGCTTAACAGAAACTCACTTAAGAGGCTCCTTCATTTCTGAAAGTCTCCACTTAGACAGCTACAATATGTTCAAGCGCAATAGAAACGTGTGCTACACAAATAACCCTGACATGGCAAACAAAAATGGCGGAGGAGTAGCTATCTATGTGAAAAATCATATCAGTGCTGTAGAACGTCAGTACATACAAGGTGCAACTGATATGGAGTTTACAGTTGTAAAGCTTGAAGCTCCTTTTCCTGCAACCATAGCAGCGGTTTACAAACCTCCCAGTTATTCTGTGCTCTCATTCTTGTCAAACCTGCAGAGTTTACTTGACGCGCTAGAAATCATGGACCATCACCCAATCTTAGTTTGTGGAGATTTCAATGAAAATCTTTTGTCTAGGGCACACAAACCAATTCTTGAACTCTTTCTCTCAAAAGGATATGAGCAATTAATCACCACAGCAACCACAGACAAGAACACTCTGTTAGATCTCGTGTTCATCTCTTGACCGCAGAGCTGTCTCCATTCAGGCGTTATTCAAACTTACCACAGTTATCACAATCCAGTCTACTGCATATTAACATCTTAGATTTGTGCATATAGTTTGCGAAACTAAACTTTTTAAAACCTAAGCTGAACCTTATTGAAATGTAACAATCATAAATGTCTGCATTCAAAATAGCAATTTTAAAGTATATGAATTGAAACTTCGAGTCTGTAATCTTTATATACAGCCGAGCTTTCCCTCTATCCAAAACTGAAAAGACAATGAAAAACAAAATTAGGAGACTTGATCCTTAAGTTATAGTGTAGGTGGGTCATCCTTGCAGCCAGGTTTTACCATCTTGGCCTGGCTGCTCCAGCCATAAAATGACTGGGAAGGGAGGGAGGGACGGAGGGATGACTGCAACCAGAAAAAGAAAAGAAATTAAAACTACACAGCTAATTACTCCTGAAAAACTTTTTATGGCCACCTAACAATCAATGCAAAACTACCCATAATAGCAAAGCTTAATCGATCTGGCTTCTGTCAAACAGTCAATCACATAGTTAATAAACACCAGTGACACAGATGCTTTGCCAAGACATGCTTGGTCCCAGGTCTGGTATGTAACTCTTTTGTGTTTTTAGTGCTACGGTTAAGTCTGATCATCAGAATCTCTCATTAGTGTCATCTCTTTCCCCAACCAGTCAACCAAACATGGCAACAAAGCAGAGACCTGGGACAGGAGCATCAGAGGAACACTGTAATTATGTCAGACTGTTACACTGTTTTATTATTGATGCTGTACCACAGTTAAGCCATGAAGTGTGGCTGATCTTCACTGAAAACTCAAGTTGTTTTCTATAGCTGCAGGTTTGTATCAGCCTTTGTTCTTTCTCTCTCTCTCTCTCATTTAGGTCAACAGAAGAGGCCAGACGAAGAACTTCAGGAACCAGGGAAACAGAAGAGGTCCAGTGAAGCTGTTTAAGAATCTCTGAATCTGTCCTGGGTACCAAACTACATTTGTTTTATCTTAAAACTATTATCTTCTCATCCATGACTGTTTTCTTTCTCTTTCAGCTGGTCCTAAAAGAGGTGGAGATGCCACGTGCAATCACAAGTCATCTTGAACCTTGAACCACAAAGCCATGGCTGCTGTAAGTATAATGCTTCATGTATTTCAGAAATTTTTCAGTTGCATTTGAACATTTAAATTAGAAACCATTGTTTTCTTGTCCCCCAACACAAAATTTGAAGCTCATTGTTAATTCTAACATTCATAAATATTTTGATCTTGATGCAGCAGTGCCTCATGAGCCACAAAGAAGACAAGGGCCTCGGTTAAACTTCACCAAAGCTGTTCATCACAGCCATGCTACACTGAGAAACTCAACTTCAGAGGCCTCTGGATCCTTTACCTGGCACGTGACCATGAACATCTATTAATCAGTCAATTCACTTCTTTAACACCTTTACCCAACTAACAATGGATTTCAACGGAACAAAGATTTAAATGTTTGTCATCAACATGACTGATGTTAACAGGTCATCTTTCTCCTCTATGTGTGACAGGTCCCAAAGGATCCAGAGACAGTGTGTACCAGCTGACGTCTGCATGCTCAGCCGTCCTGGTGGGGGATCCCTCTGAGACTTG